>WBMW01002323.1:66997-354520 GCA_013396635.1 Penelope pileata
AAAAAGGTAAACTGTTCATGGTCATTCGTGTGTGGCCCATCCACATATGTATTGGGTAAACAAGCAGGCTCACAATGACTGTATGGGGGGGGAGGCACAGAGATGTTAGGATAGGGGGTAGGATAATCCTTAGTTCCCAGTCTTTTTGAACAAGCCCAATGACTGCTGCTTTTTCCTTTACCTGTTCCTCTACAGCAGACTGCTGTCATCTTGTGTGTTCCAGATTTGAATAGGAAAGCCTGCAGTTTTTCTTCTGCTTTGATTTCAATTCTGCCTACTAAAAATCCCTGCGTACACCAACTTGTGGAGTTCAGTGAGGCTACCAGAAAGAAATACTGACTTAGGTCTTGAATCAGAAGTAGCACAGCCACAGCATAGCCATGCATTATAGTCATCTGGGCATATTGATAGAAGTCTAACATCTGTCTTCTGGATATCACTACCTCATCATGGCGGGGGGAAGAGGTGATGGATGCATTGTGCCTCATTGGACCATATAAGACAGACGTTCCTCACACTTTGCTAGTGCTTTAAATTCTCCTGAGTCTTGAATAAAAATGAACCTGTTCTGAGATCTCCTTGTTTTGGGAGAAGAAAAGGTTTTTCTGAAAATTAACCATTCACGATGGAGAAAATACTTGAGTTGACATGCTGGTTATGTTCATGGAATTTAGTGCATCACTCAATAATTTCATCCAGCTGTGCCACTGAAGAATGGAGTTGTTTTTAAAAAGAAAAAAAAAAAGGGGGGGGGGTGAGGAAGGCAATAACTTTATCTGACATTTTTCAATATACCCATTTTTGTGTTGGTAGCAGTTCTTCAAAAAACATTGGACCTATGAGTAAAAGGAAAGAGATATTTTTTCTCCTGCTTATTGAATGGCTCACAACACTCACGTACAGGAACCCTAGCACCTTAGCATAGTTGTGGTATTGGAGCTTTCTGCATAATTCATCATAAAAGAACATGAGGCATTCAGCAGTCAGTGCTTATTCAAAGATGTTCTGCATTACTAGCAGCACTAGTAAATATGCCTGCTCCATACATAATTTATGGTTTTCAACAGAGGTAGTTTTATGCTTCATAATAGGCTAGCTTTGATCCCTTAAAATTTGTTTGTAAAACTTGGAGTTTGGGTACAAAACAAAGACTTTAAATTTCTTTCCTGCATTGCTTGTTTCAACAGTCTTCATTTTCACATCCCGTTAACAAGGTTGAAATTGCTTCTGACCCACTTTTGGGGAAATGAGCCTTCCTGTAATGGATTTTGTGTGTAAGACTTTTTATCAGCCAATTCCCTCCACACCCAACCTGAAGTAGAATGAAAATTGGTTTAGAAACCTTAGTATAGTCTATTCTATATTTCTACTTAAAGAATTTATTGTTTTTTCTTCTGACCTGCAGAAGGAAAAAGTAAATAGACTTTGTATTCTGTGAATACCTGTTTTAATGCTGAGATGCAACTAGACATCATATATAAATATAAATGAATATATGAGAATTTGTTGATAAGTGCAGGTTTTTTTATGCGGGAAAGTTCCACGTTAAAATAATCCAAATTAGACAAAGTCAATTACATCTTCAAAATTCAGTAAGATATCGAGGTTAAAAAAAAAAAAAAAAAATGTCTAAAACGTTTTAGTTTGCTGAAACTTTTTCTTTAATACCTTGTCTTTAATTTCACATGTCTTGCATAACATACAAATTTAACATCACATATGAAATGCAATATTTTAAAATCTGAAATGCATCTCTGTAATTCAAAATATTTCTTTCTAGTGCATCAAATACTGTGAAATTATTTCCTTCTAAAAAGAATCACAGAATCACAGAATTGTAAGGGTTGGAAGGGACCTCTAGGGATCATTGAGTCCAACCCCCCTGCCAAAGCAGGTTCCCTAGTGCAGGTCGCACAGGTAGGTGTCCAGATGGGTCTTGAATATCTCCAGGGTAGGAGACTCCACAACCTCCCTGGGCAGCCTGTGCCAGTGCTCTGTCACCTGCACCGTGAAGAAATTCTTATGCATATTGGTGCAGAACTTCCTATGCTCCAGTTTTTGACCGTTTCCCCTTGTCCTGTCCCCAGACACCACTGAAAAGAGATTCCCCTATAGAATCATAGAAACACTAGGTTGGAAAGGACCTACATGATCATCTAGTCCAACCGTCCTCCTATCACTATCACTACCCACTAAGCTACTAAATCATATCCCTTAGCACCTCATCCAGATGCTTCTTGAACAGTGCCAGGGACGGTGACTCCACCACCTCCCTAGGCAGGCCATTCCAGTGCCTGGCCACTCTGAGAGAAAAAGTTTTTCCTTATATCTAATCTAAAATTGTCCCCTGGTGCAACTTATGGCCATTCCCTCTTGTCCTGTCATTAGTTACCTGGGAGAAGAGGCCGACCCCCTCCTCACCACAACCTCCCTTCAGGAAGTTGTAGAGTGCGATGAGGTCTCCTCTGAGCCTCCTCTTCTCCAGACTAAACAATCCCAGCTCCCTCAGCTGCCCCTCTAGACAGTGTGCTCTAGACCCCTCACCAGTTTTGTTACCCTTCTCTGGACGCGTTCCAGGGCCTCAATGTCTTTCTTGTAGTGAGGGGCTCAAAACTGAACACAGTACTCGAGGTGCGGCTGCACGAGAGCTGAGTACAGGGGGATGATCACCTCCCTGCTCCTGCTGGCTACACTATTTCTAATACAGGCCAGGATGCCATTGGCCTTCTTGGCCACCTGGGCATGCTGTCAGCTCATGTTCAGGCCTCCCGCACTTTAGATATTTGTAGACATTAATAAGATCCCCTCTTAGTCTTCTTTTCTCAAGGCTGAACAGACCCAGATGACCGAGCCTCTCCTCATAAGGGAGATGCTCCATGCCCTTTATCATCATGTTGTCATCCTGAATGTTGTCATCCGACTTCATGCACTTCTGTGAAATGTTTCATTGCTGATATATTAGCACTTTCTGGTAGTTTGTTCTTTCACCCGTCTTCCTGTTCATCCAATTTTCTCTGAAATATTTCCTTTGTTTTGTTTTGTTATTTCATTTCCATTTGTCACTATACCTCAACCTATTGGCATTCTTTGCTTTTAAAAGCCTTGTTCACACCTAAGCTATTTCAGCACAAAATTTTAGAACTGACTAGTAATTTTCAGTATTTCGGTGAATACTAAGATCTGTCCTTTGGAAACAGGTCTCGTCTATGTGTCAAGTTAAGCATATTAAAGACCCATTAAAAATTGCTCAGTGTTACTCAGGCATTTTGTCATAATCTTTTTTCTCTGGCTTCCCTATGTTTTAGTCATCTGCAAGTAGTCTGCACAAAGCAGGGATTTAAATATTCTGTCTGCAGTCCAACTCAGCTGCTCCACCTTTTTTGCTCGCTATGCCAGCTCTCTGACTCTCTCTGCATTAGATTCAATTTATTCAGTATTGTATATTGGTCTCTCCCACATTTCTGCTGTTTTCTTTGAATGTTCTAAACATTAGCCAAACTCATCATTTGTGTGTTATTTTTAATTTATTTTTATTTTTTATTTATGTGATGTTCTTTTTTTTGAGTCTGAGATTGTGATGCTTATGACAAATCTATACAAATTTACTCCTGGATGTTTTTAATAGCTATTAAAGCCTACATTCATACCATAAATGCAAAATGGAGAAATGGATAAAAACGTCTCTTCTGCTATCATTTTTACCTATCTCCTGTGGTCATTAATTTGTAGATGATCATCTACCAGCAAAGTTTTTTCTGGCTTGTTGTGGAAGTGCTTGCGTAGAGGATAGATGTAGCTTCCATGTCTCATTATTAATAGCACAACCACGCTGGGTATCTGTATGAGCGCTAGAAAAATTATCTTCTAATTTTTACCTCCATTTTATATTTTAATACTTCTAGTGATGTTTTGTCATCTGTAAGCTTAGAAAGGTGAACTACAACAGAATGAATTTTACTTTCCTGGGTAACTTCCTCGACTGCCAGAACTAGCAAATGTTGCCTGGAGCAGTGAGGAGAGCCTCAGTTTCTCAGTGTTAACTGTTTGACCATACCTCTTAAGATGTTGTTGTCTCTTTTGTTAGATGTCTATAATTTCTGTAATTTAGAAGCAAAAATTTGATGTAATCCATCTTTTGCAATAGTATCAGCGTTTATTTGTACTGTACAAATTCCCCTACCATGTTCTATACACCAACATTCCCACAAGCCCCTCATTGAGCTTCATGCAATACAGGGCAGCTCAGCAGCTCGGCCTTCATTGAAGGCCAGGCCACATGTCTCACCTCAGAGCCAGGAAGCGGCTGTGAACCCCAGTTCTCACTGGAATAGCCTCATTTCGACCTGCCCTCCCCACACAGTAAGTGTTTGTGCGCACGACCTGTTTGCAGGCAGCGTACCAAGCATTTTCCAAAAGCCTTGTGTCTGCACTGCGTGAACAGAGCAGCTGATGGTGCAGGCATGCAGGGCATTCCGCAAGTGCTGGCTTTGCTGTACAGTTTGTTCTAGTCTTCTGGAACAGAACTTCCCATATACAAACAATGTGGTACTGCTTTGGGGCAGAGGAGGGTTGCTGGTTTTGTTGATTTTTTTCATTCTTCACTGGGATGTTGTCCTTCTGTATATGAGGCCCGAAGCAACTGTGTCTGTAGCAGCAGTAGCTGTAGCAGTCAACAGTGAATGAGTTTTCTCTGTCACTGTATCAGTTCTCAGATGTAGATCAGACCAGAGCTTTTGTGCTTCTGCTGCTATCATAGCAGCAGCTTAAAGGATTTGGTGTGGCTTTTGGAACAAATAAGTCATAATGCAGCAGTGGTGAAACACAATTTTCTTTCACGTTTTCACCTCTGTATGAAGAAGTAAGCAGAGTTACTATCTCATGTTATCCTGTCACAAGTCTCTTGTTCTTTGGTTGTGTTTTTCTTTTTCATTGAAGTTCCAGCTCTTGGAATCACAGGGTGATTTTTTCCGTATAGCACTACAAGAAAAAATGGAAATATTTATGCAAATCCCACATCAGACAAGTGATTTTTTTATTATTATTATTATTGTGTTTTCTTAGAGCAGGTTCATTTATTTTTAACATTTTACTGAGATAATATTCAAATTGAGCTGTTCTGCCTATTGTAAAGAGTAAATGAATAAAAAATTCTTTATTTGACAGTGGAAGTCTACAATAGCTATGTATAAGCAATTCTTGCTGAAAACATAAGTATGACCTGTTTTCATTTTTATTTTTTTTTTCCCCTGTTGCCACAAAGTAAAGCTATTAAAAGCTGTTGTTAAAGAGGACTTCTGAGGACCTATTTATAGTCCCAGAAAGGAAAGTTTCCATGCATGGGGAATGAGATGCGCTAGCTACAGCAAATTTAATCTTTCAAAATAATTGCCGAGAAGCATTGTAAATAATGCCAGAGTCTTTCAGTGGAACAGATGCTGTAACAGTGGCTTGTTTGGACATTGTAACAGTCACCTTGTTTTGTTCTGCTCAAAACACAGGGCAGGATTTTGTTTTAGTGAAAGTCAGCCAGTTATTCTTGGTCTATTAAAGTTTTAAACTTCCGTTGTGAACTGTTATTGTAAGTTATTAGTGCGAGTTCAGTGTAATGTTAAGTAAGATAACTCAGGCTGAGTTTTCAGTGATCTTCTACAATATCACATTGTTCTCCGGTGCATATTTGCTACGTTATCTGCATATAAGTTTCTCTTGCACACAGGAATGTGATTCAGTGCTAGTTCTCTCTGCTACAAGTTGATGTAACAGGAGTTCTTCCCAGTCCTCACATCTTCTACTGATTCTGCTGAATAGTTGCCAGCCAACTTAGGACGATTTAAATTGGGTAATTTCATAGATCCAGTCCAAGGCCAGGTGAGCCTAACTGCTGAAGTATTACGCAGGACATAGTAACCAGAGCTTGGCAAGGAATATGAGCATCTAGAGAAAAGAAGCAGAGATCTTTTGGAGACCACTGCCCATGTAATGGTAAGGTAGACTCATAGCCTGATGATCTGTCACGTATGAGAGTTATGTTTGATAAAAGGCTTCAAGGCAACTGCTTTTTTGATGGCAGAAATTATAAATTATAAATGAAAGAATATCTAAATTAGATGTGATTTAATTATGGATCAAATTAATTGAATAGATCAAATCTTCTCTTATTCTCTTGATTTTTTAATTTTTTTTTTTTTTTTTTTTAGGATTGGATTATTTAGTGAGCTAGAATTCTCCAGCCTTTTGTCTGGCTTACATTGGCATTACTTTAGTGATAAATCTATTTACAGCAGTAGATATTCTGGGAGAACTGACGAATGGAAAGTGCAAATAATGCAATAGGAAAGATTTATATGCATGCAATCGCCTGTAATTCTGTCGTGCGCAGGAGAACTCACTGAGGCTTATTACAAAGTGCATAATACTAAAATTTTCTTCATTATTATCATTCTTACTGTTCTTCTGATTATTAAAGTCGAGCAGAAAGAACAACATCCCAAAGTGAATAGAACAGCGTTTGTAATATGTAAAGGTACAAGCCTATAGAAAAGCTAGGTTTTTTTAGGGTTTATCTTATTGCTGTATCTTCTCGAAATGGAGATACATAACTTCTGAACTTAGGATAGTTTAGAAAAATCAATATATCAATGCCTAAAAGGACAATGGTCTCTAACCCACAACTGCCTTGCGCAGAGGAAGGGCATGATATACAGTGGTGATGGAATTCAGTTTACTCATGACATTCATTTGGTACAATTTTGTGGTTTTGGTTCTGTGAAAGATCGGGAAGATCAGTAAAACTGAAGGATATACTGCAAATGAGAGTATAAGGTGAAGGTGGTTGTGCCTGCTCTTAGTGAGAAATGGAGAAACAGCTTAAATGAGCTTTTGTAGGACTTGGTACAGTAGCAGTTAGCTACTGCCAGCAGTACGTTCTGAAGAGAAGGCACTGAGCAAGCACTGGAGTACAGGCTGAAAAAAAAATCTAAGTGTGACAGACTTTGAGGCAGAGTATTGACAGAGAAAAGTTTTAAATCCCGGGCAAAGTCACCTTTTTCTGTTGTTTCATGTGCACTGTGCTCTGGGAAATAGAACTTTGTGCACTCTTTTCATACTGGTAGGATTTCATCACAGAAAATCCCCACTCTGTCATCAGCTTCCTCTCCCAGATGAAACAACTTCCAAGCCTTTACGTGCCTAGCCTAACTACCTAGGATCAAAACTAGCTACTCCATAATGGCTGCAGTCAAGGGGTCTGTCTGTACAGCGTACATGTAGATGTGGGTATAAAATGTGCAGTAACAATGTTAATAAAATGTAGTATTCTATGTGCTTGCTTATTTGCTTTGACAGCATGATCAAACACATGCATGATCCTGAGAAAACATAGTCTTGGTATCCAGTAAAGTGCAACTCAGAAGATGAAAGCAGTTCCCTTTTTAGGTCCCTCTCCTACAGACTCTTTCAGGCAGAGATTCTAGGTGCCAAGTAGTTGAATGCCAAGAACAAGGTGCCTTATGCAAAAATAAGGGAGAAGAGTTGGATATCAACAGGCAACAAGATCTAGAAATGGTTTCCTTTCTGCTGTTTTAGGTTAAAAACAAGAAAAACATCAAAACCAAAGACCGAATAGAAAGAATTGACTAACTTGCATATAGAATGATGATACTCATTCTGGAGACCTCAACGTCAGAGTCAGCTGTATGTTTTAAAAACTTGCTTCAAAAATCAAGTGATTATGTACTACTCCACCTTGAAACAAACACATTGGTTCAATGTATTGCTCTTTCATTTCTTTACCTCTGAGAAATACTCTGCTACCCAGAGAAAGTCAAGTTGTTTCAGTCTGTGCAACAGATGTTTTTTGTTGTCTCCTCCTCCCCTCTCCTGGTCTACCCTGCTGTGCAAATGTGGTCTTTGACATTTATATTTCTCTAATAAGAGTCTGTGTCTGTTCAGACTAGTTGTGGTAACTGCTGAGAATAAAAGAAAAAATCTCGATATTGAAGCTGATACGGCAATTTCTTGAATTTTATGGGGCAATGTCCTCTTCCATGTAATGAACTCCAACACTAAAAGGAAGATTTTTCTTTTTTTTCCTGGAGTGTGAGCAAGTTGGTACATACATAATTTTCAAAAATGAAATTGTAGTATATTTTAAGGCATTTCAATTCACACTTGTTCTGTTTTCCTTTTCTTCTTACAGCTAAAACCCATAAACAATCAACACTAATGTAATTAACAAACATTCAGTAGAACCAACTGCAAGAGTCACATAAATGTTGCATATGATTGTGCAGCTCACAAATGACCAGGATGCCAAACTGACAGCTCTATAATAATAGATACAATTTAGAAATTCTCCTTTTCTTTGCATTTCCTAATTACATAGCAGCATTTTTGTTAGTTTTTCAAGACTTTGATCCTTCAGGGTGATTAAGGAAATAGCACACCTGTGGTTGCCCCATATGCTCCTTTTATGAGTATTGCTGCTGCTTATGCCCTCAAAGGGGGGACTGCTTATCCTCACTTGCTAAATAATTTTTCTTCTTCCTGACTCTCATCACAGTATTGCACAGTGAATTTGGAGTTTCATTTAGGCATGTGGATATGTCTCTAGTTCACGTAATAATCGTGTGGACGTGTCATCTTAGCTACTAACACCCATACTGGCTAGATGAAAGTTTATTCCAAAGATGTTTATCATTCAGCAAGCAAACCTCCAGCTGAAATCCACTTTTATCCTGGTATGTGTTCACTCAACAGCCACTTTCCTTACTGGCTGTTAAGTTTATGTACATTGGCACTCTTTCAGCATGAGGAAAGGCAGAGTGAACTGGTTCTGTTCAGCCTTCAGAGAAGAAGACTGAGAGGGGACCTTATCAATGCTTATAAATACCTTAAGTGTGGGAGGCAAAGGGATGAGGCCAGGCTCTTTTCAGTGGTATATGGGGACAGGACGAGGGGAAATGGCCACAAACTGGAGCATAGGAAGTTCTGCGCCAATATGTGTAAGAATTTCTTTAAGGTGCAGGTGATGGAGCACTGGCAAACATTTTCTCAAAAATGTGCAGAATGAGTGTTGTATACTCTTTTCCAGAAGAATCTCTGGAAGTCACGTCAATATTTTGTTCGGTGCCAAATAACCTTTAGAATAATTCAGTAGACTATAAAATAAAAGGTTTCAACCCAAAGATAGTTACAGCCAAGTAGGAAATCTAGTCAGCCATTACTGACATGAATTCACTGATCTAGAAAATTACTTTAATGTACACATCAATATACTTTCTGATTTCTCACATTTCAGTGGATATTTTTAAAATTGTTATTACAGAGAATCCTTATGTTTCATATGTTACAAAATTAAATGAAACTTTCCTATATTAAAGCTATTGTAGCTCATTAGGTTTGTGGGGTTTTTTAATTAAAAATAGTAATTTCTTAGGTAGAACTGAGAAATAAAAATATTTGTGTGTTTATGGAGATATGAACTATGGTAAATTAACTGCATTCAAGCAGATTTATAGATCTGGAATTAAATTTAGAGGTTAATGATTTTTTTGTGGGAGAAGTCTTACCAAAATAGGATTTTAAGGAAGACAGAAAATTTACATTAGAAAATAAATGCTCACATTTAGCTTTTTTTTGAGCTGGAATTATTTCCTCAGAAATATTCAGTTTTTCTAATTGAAAGCAGTAGATGAATGAAGTTATCCTGCTGGCCCATTGAAGTATCATAGACCTTTTTAGTCAGTTGAAACAAAGAGACAAAGATTTCTGTCCAAGTGGCGCTGAAGCTATTAATAACATTTTACAGTCTTCTCTAGAAATTCAGAAGTCACTTCTGAGTTCTTAGTTCTGTCATGGACTTCACACAGATACACCAATTCTGTTCCTTTTTGTGCTTTTTGAACAGTCAGAATTTAACTGGTGTGTGCAAGAGGGTTCACGCATGCCTATATCTAAAAATACATGTTTTTCTGCTGATGCCTTTTGTTATGCCAACTCATTACCTTTAAGATCAGTGAGGGCAAGAATTTCAGACAAACATGATGCTCAGGTTGAAGCTTTTTATTCAAAGACCACTGAAAATCACAGGCCCTATGTTGAGTTCTCAAAAATAAAAAGGATCCAAAGGTCAGAGCAGAAAAAGAAATAGATTCTAGAATAAAAACTTTAGAGACTTTGAATAAGAGACTCCTTCTTGTGTCTACTGTGAAAGAGAGGTCAGGTGATAATAAATAAATTAAAAAAAAAATGTTCCATGTAGCTATTTTTGAAGGCAGCTAGAGAATTCACACATATTATTCCCTCTTAATGAATGTTAATGAAAAATCATCATTCTTTATATATCTTAATCCCCTTAATAGTTTTCTTGAGATAGTCTTTACAATCTATAAGGGATACAATACTGAATGCAGATTGCACTGTGATGAACTGCGTCTAAATTTGTATTGGCAGAAAAAAATGTATAATACGTGAATGTATTTTTTTCTGGAAGTCAATCTTTAAAAATATACAACAAGAAACAAGAAAATAATTTAGTGTTTGGCTGTATATGAGGAGTGTGACATTTGTAGATGACCGTCTTAGAGAGAACCAGAAAAGTATTATGATCAGTATACAGCACCATGCTTAGTGAAGCCACGGCAGTTTTTTCCTGTCTCTGTTGCTACATGGCACACATCCAGCTATCTGCCGTACTAACATTTGCTCCTGGGAGGAGATGAAGAAAAAAGGGTCCATAAGGTTTCCATTGGCCTAGACAACTGAAACATCTGCTGGATTCATGAGCAGCTTGCTGGCCTAAGTCAGCAGGGAGATCAGTGCTGCCATATCAATAGATATTTCATAGAACATTGGGAAGAAAACAGAAAGTCAGTAGAGTAAGTGATTTATTTCAAAGTACACCGAAGTCTTTTGTAGTTTTATATAAAATGATATCTAAATTGCACAAAATTAGAGTCATATCTACAACTGATCAGCATACAAGGCTCGTTATGGACCAGGTACCTGAAACAGTAGAAGGATGTGATCTTAATCTTCTAGTGTCTTCTAATAGAAGTAAATCACCTCGTTCCCAGATGAAATTTAACAAAAAAGTCACTTGAGAAGAGTTTCCCTTCATGCAGAAGCTTGCACCACAAGAAGCCTTTTCCATCTTAATGAAATAG
This sequence comes from Penelope pileata, assembly GCA_013396635.1. Taxonomy (NCBI): domain Eukaryota; kingdom Metazoa; phylum Chordata; class Aves; order Galliformes; family Cracidae; genus Penelope; species Penelope pileata. Next base: position 78,163 of record WBMW01002323.1, read on the forward strand.
AAATAGTGATCTTGGAAGGGAATCAGCCATTCACCGTCAGGATACACAAGAGAGAAAAAGCAAATATTGTAGCAACAAGGGTGGAGGACAAAGGAGTATGTACATCCTTGCTTGGTGCAAATCGCCTTTCATCTCTGTAATTCTAGTCCTCTAGTCTGGGTTCTGGTGCCTAGAAACGTAGTCTGTGCTAGGTAATTTTGTAGTTTATTTTTTGATACCGCTCAGACAAAAGGCTTACAAGAAGTGTGTACAATATTAACTCTCAGGATGAAATTTCTGGTGTTGTTTTAGTGTATAAACTGAAAAAGGAAAAAAAAAAAGGAAGTATTAAGTTGTGAAACTGTTGTTTCATTGGCTTAAGCAAAGCTGTATTTCAGAGATCTAATCTCTACTACTGAGAGTAAAACAGCAGAGAAGGTAAATATTGATATGATGGGTGAAATCACTGCTAATTAAAACTTCATGAATATACAGGTGATTATAAGAGGAAAACTTTGTACTTATTATTCAATCTTTTGTTCTCTGACAATCACATCTTCCCTTTTTCCAGGGAAAGTTCCAAGTTGGGTGGCATGCTTGTATGTATTGACCAACAGAAAATTGTTAAGGGAGTGCCTCTTTAGATCAAAATCACATGCAGATACTAAATTTCCTACCTTTAAGACAGTGCTGCCTTTTGTCCCCCCTTCTCAGATCCCCCTCAAATGAATTGTGCAGTAAATAGACTTGTTATTTTATATTTTACTTGAAAGTTTAATTTACTCATGTTATGTTCGCAGAATTTAAGTATTAACTTCTTGACGTCTATCCCTATTTACCTCTAGAATATTTTAACAACTACAGAGTATTTCGTGGAAACACTCTGGTAATCTGGTTATCACAACAGGTAAATATAACATTGCATTTAGTATCTCTGATCAAAATTTGATTTTTCTGCCTGTGTCTTTATTTGTATTTCAGGATTATATATAATCTGAAGCAAGCTGAACAGATTTGTGAAAGTTGAAGTCTGTGTAGCAAAGATTTATTTAATGTACTAATGCAGTGATGGGTGACTTTTGTTCAGATTGGTTGCCAAAAGAAGAGGCACTAGGATCAGTGTTTAAATATTCTGTTCTATTGTAATTCAGATATACAGTCTGAAGTAGAATAAAGGTAGATTCACAGGAAAAAGAAGTATTTTTTATTGATGTCTGTGTCAATGTTCTTTGTTCCTACTTTCTGTTTCTTCATATACATATATGCAAACACACAATATTTGTTTGCTTCTGTATTTTAACAAGAATAAAAGCAATTGAGCATGCATGTAATAAGGCAAACCTAGAACTCTTTGTTTTTAAATTTCTTTGACTGTTTAGTACAGTGAAAAATTTTAGCTGCTGTTTCAGCACAGAAGATTTAAAGTTCTGAGTGAGCCTTTGCAGAGGTATATATAAATAATGCTAAGTAGTTCAGTGTTGTTATAGTTTTGGGGAATCTGCATCAGATTCCTGAATACTCTGTGAGGTATTGTTTGAAGTACAGCACTGCTTGGAGCTGACTTCACCTGACTGCATCTTCTGGTGTCTTTTAGCATCCTTTGGATGAAATTTCAGAAGGTAATTTCAGAGGGTTGTGATCAGCAGGGCAGAGTCTAGAAAGACCTGTGGTCTTTCCTAGGGTTTGGTACTGGGCCTGATCTTGTTCAACATCTTAATCGATGACCTGGGTGAATGAATGGAGTGCACCTTCAGCAAGTTCACTGATGATATAAAGCTGGGAGGAGTGGCTGACAGACCTGGGGCTGTTCAGCCTGGAGAAGACTGAGAGGAGCTCTCATCACTGTTTACAAATATCTAAAGTATGGGAGTCAAGAGGATGTGGCCAGGCTCTTTTCAGCGGTGCGCAGTGACAGGAGAAGGGGCAATAGGCAAAAACTGGAACACATGAAGCTCCATCTGAACATGAGGAAGAACTTCTTTACTGTGAGGGTGACAGAGCACTGGAACAGGCTTCCCGGAGAGGTTGTGGAGTCTTCTCTGAAGATATTCAAAAACCCACCTGGATGCTTTCCTGTGCAGCCTACTGCAGGGAAATGCTTTAGCAGGGGGTTGGACTAGATGATATCCAGAGGTCCCTTCCAATCCCTGTGATTCTGTGAAAGCTAAAAGTGGCACGATTTTAAACCTTGATAATGTTTTGCTCAGATGGAAAGCCTGGTTGAAAAGAGGAAGTAGTTAAGACAGCTGGACAAAAATATTGTCCTTGCCAGGTGGATTGCCTGAACATTGGACTTCAAACTCCATTATCTATGTTAAGGATGGAGAGAGAAGTATTGATGGAGAGATAAAAGAACAAATTTTTCTTTTGTTTTGTTTTGCTGAGTCAGTAGTTGGACAGCATTTTATATTTCAATAAATTTGAAATGTCTCAGGGATGGAAGCAAGGAAATGTTTCTGGCAAAATGAAGATAATGGAGTTGAATTGGATCTCATTGCATTTTTTTTCTTTGTTGTGTAATTCTCTTTAACTGAAATGATTAATTTTTCTGAATTATTTTAACTTTTCTGGACAAAAAGGGTTGTTTGTAGTGCTCTGGGAAAAATTAATACTTCTGCTGGTTTTAATTCACCTCCACTTTTCCTTTAGCCAAAAGGGTGTTCCAAGTTACTTCTTAATTCCTAGTAGTTTTAGTCTTTGCTAAGCATTATTTTTTCCAACAGAAATATCTTCACCAATATTAAGGTTAGAAACTTTAATATATCCCCTGAGCCAAGATTTTAACAGGGTAAGGCTGTGTGAGAAGCTATGATTATGCTACTGAAGTATCTGTGAGGTCAGAAGCAGATCAGTTGAATTTCTGACTTGAACGACAGATTAATACATGTGGCCTGTCGACGAACAGGCACCTGAGACAAAGCTAGGCACTACCAAGGTGTAAGGAAGCTTAAGCAACATGAGTTCAGCATGTAAAATCCAATGGCTGCAAATGTCCAGTGGACAGTTTGACCAAGCGTTGGCAGCTGTTAGCACTTAATAGCTCACATAAATTCTGAATTCACCGAAAAGATAAAACATATGGGATTAAAGAGAAAACCTGTGGATTCACTTACAGCTTAAGAGCATTAGCTGTTATTTGTCATGTGTTCCATATTGGCGCTCTGTAGATGAATATTTGTAGTTCTCCATCGCACTCTACAACTTCCTGAAGGGAGGTTGTGGGGAGGAGGAGGTCAGCCTCTTCTCCCAGATAACGAATGACAGGACAAGAGGGAATGGCCACAAGTTGCACCAGGGAAGATTTCGATTGGGTATGAGGAAAAACTTTTTCTCCGAAAGAGTGGTCAGGCACTGGAATGGCCTGCCTGGGGAGGTGGTGGAGTCACTGTCCCTGGCGCTGTTCAAGAAGCGTCTAGACGAAGTGCTAAGGGATATGATTTAGTAGCTTAGTGGGTAGTGATGGTGATAGGAGGACGGTTGGACTAGATGATCTTGTAGGTCCTTTCCAACCTAGTGTTTCTATGATTCTATGTGTCCATACTAGTATGCTTTGGAAGAACAGCATATACGAAATGATGCAGCAACCTAGCTGTGTCTCTTGCCTATAAAAACAAATGAAACTGAAGAGGTGGATGGGGAGAGGAGAAAAAAAAAAAGAAAGAAAAATGTCCACCATCACCGAAGCCTGCATTGTCCTAGATAGTCTGAACCTTCACACTAATCCCAGAGTCCAAATAGCTGTGTGGTATTTTTCAGAATGCTTGCTCTAGGCTGATATCTCAGTCTAGGATTAAGTGAGTGATTTTGTCTTCTTGTGAGCATCTCTGAATATGACTGTAGTTTTCTCGCTTCTTAGATTGCCTTTCAACGACTTGTGTTGCAAGGGGAGAGAGAGACAGTTTTTGGTCTGGATTATCAACTTTTCAAATAGCATTCCAGAAAGATAAAGGGCTTTTTTGAGACTATAATTAATTTTCTGGGCACTCTTGAAGTTGCATTTCTTTTTCATCTTTCTGCTAATTCCTTCTCTGAGAAAGATCAGATACCCTCATTTATAATTTTGGAGAAATGTAGCTGATAATTTCATATTCTTCCTCACCTGTGAAACTGCTTCTGAATGGCACACTCTTGAAAGAGGGATGGTCAGTGTATTGTTGTAAACTTAGTGCATTGCTTCAGGGCACTTTTTCCATTATTTCCTTTTTAGATACGGAAAGGTTTGTTGTGAGAATTTGAAAACATATCTTCAGACTCACATATTTCAGTTTAAGTAATTCTTGGTTTCTCTTTTTTTTCTTTTTCTAAGTGAAAGGAATTTGTGTTAATCAAGCATTTTGAAGAACAGACAGAGTTTGCATTATGTTCAGATAGCCACGTAAGCCTTTCAGTGCTAATCTGCATTTTCTGGGTATTTTGAGCATGCAGAACTAGAAAGAAAACCGATCACATAAAATGCTCATTCAGGCCTTTGTGTCCATTTCCCAAAACTGGAGCCGTGCTGTGCCAGGCTGGAGTGCATCATCACAGTTGTGTTCGCTTTGATTTGGTTTTTGGTTGTTTCGCACTTGTGAAAGTGCAGTGGACTTCAAGAGGGTCAGCTGCTGGGTCATTCCATCACAGTGCCAGACACCTGTGGCTTGCAATGAGTTATCACATGGAGACAGGATAGAAGATGTGTGAACGTGGTGTGCTTTAGATTGCATTTCATTACAGTTGGTTTTAGAACTGTTATAAGTACTTGCTGATGGATCATTTATTAACACGTTGTATTCAAATCACACTGGCAGGATATTTTAAATTACAGTATTTTATCATTGCAAAACATCTGCATGATTGTTGTTTGATGTGGTGTATAAAGAACTCCCAATGTAAAGACAGATAGCATGTGTAGCTGTACACTTTAGCTGACGATACGGGTGTATGTCTTCCCATGATGTTTAGTCTCAGTCTTCCTATTCTGTTGCATTATTATTGTTAGAACACTGTTGGTGTCAGAAAGCCTTTTTGGCACACACCCTTCAGAATTGCCAGCTCACTGATGGGATCCTGGCTGTAGACAGCCCTAGCTCTGTTATACAATCACCTTAGAAAAATCAGCAACATTTAAATTCTTCTCTTTCTTTTGTATCCCTTCGGGTAAACTATTCAGATTCATTTTCTTGCCACATGCAGCTTTTCCCAAAAATAACCTGCTTGGAGACTTTTTTTCTCTGAACCTGAGTAGCCGTCCCAGCTCTCCTGCCAGCTGACTGCTGTCTGTGCTCTCTCTGGTGGCGTGTGGCTACTGTGTGCTTGAAATGGAGGCTGATCACAACAGTTCTGCCACCTGTCTATTAATCAGGTCACTGACATATTGCGAAATAAAGTACTCCATCATTCTGGTAAGGTAATATCCAAAAGACTGATGTTACCTGAACATTGTATTTCATAAAAACACGTAAATGAACATTCCCAGTTTATGCAAATCTATTCATGATATTACTACATATGCATCATTGCTGACCAGATAAAACGCAAGCACTCACTCTAAAATGGGATGGATTGCTTCTACATCTCTCCCCCCTACCCCTCAGAGCTTGCCCTTGAACTATTGTGACAAGAGCATTTTAAAATACAAAACTAGCATAAAAACCCTTACCACCTCATGTAATAGAAAATATTCACCTACCTGAGGCGGACCTTTTGCTTTGAATTGCTGCTTACTCCTTTTGCCCAGCTTTTTTTCTATGAAGCCTTATCAAGATGGAAGAGTATTCAAAGCAGAATATTTTATACCTTCAACTATTTATTATAAGTAAGCAGTTATTCAGAAGACAGAAAGCAGTGTTTGGGCAGAGGGCTGTCTCCAAATGCTGTGTTGCATCATGATAGTCAATTTTTGACACAGGACCCCAAACCATGGTATCGAGCCAGCATTCTCAATAACCGCTCTTGATGCTGAACTGAAATACGGAACCGTGGCATAGCAAAGATTAGCTGTACAGACTGTTTGGCCACTATTTTACCAATATGATCTTCTTAGGAGGAGAGCCTAAACTCGGTGATTTAGAAGGTTTCCTCCATTCTTTTCAAAAGCCATTTTTTTGAGTTTCCTCTGTATTTAATGTATTTCCTATTGAAAATATATTTTATATTAACGTATGTTATTTTCGCTACTCGTAGTAGAAATGGCATAGTTAATTTATGATCTTATCCTGCTGACATTCTTTAAATTAGCAAATATGGATTTAACTTTGTCCTTAAAGCTCCTTAAGTATTCTGCTGTTTCTGAAAACCTCTAAGCCCTGACTTAGGTCTGACAGTAAAAGCTGTACCTTTGTGCTCAGCCTGTCTTTAAGCAGTAAAACACATTCACGCAAAGGCCAAGATAAAGTCATCTATCAGCCACCAGGCTGCTAGTGCAAGAGGAAGATACCCCAAGAGCCCTGTACAGAGTGGTTGTTGGCCAGTCCTTACAAGTATGGTAGGTCATGTCTTTACAGCTCTTTAATTTTCTTTCAAAATGATGTCTCCAGAACTTTATTTGTTATTCAGAGGAGAATGTTGAGCAGATGAGTAATAATTGTAACAAGGTACTTTGGGCAGCAAAAGTGACCAAGTGAGTAAGTGATGTGAAGTTGACAGTACTTGATACTGACTTCCACCAATAAATGTTCTAGATCTAGACAGACTTTTATGAGAGGTGATCCTCTGTACCTTTTTGTTGTGTTAACTCTAAGAAGTACTGCTTAGTACGATGCTATGCTTGGACTTGGGAGAGAAGAGCATGGTATGCTCTGAATTTGAAGCAAAGGGCAGATTTGATAGGGTTGAATGCATAGGTATATTTGTCACCATCGTACCTACCTGTTTTTTTCTTCCATTTCCCTATTATCTAGGTTCTGCGTAATTTTTTCGTGCATTTTGTTCATGGAACAGTGATGTGAAGTAAGAAAGTGCTGTTATTCTCATTTTGCGCATTCAGAACTGAAATGTGGAGACACTGCAGCCCAGATCCTCAAATAATTGAAGTGCCTTTTCCTTATTCTTTCTGTTAGAATTGGGTACCCACCTGCCTTTAGAGAAAAAGGACTTTGCAGTTTTCAGAGGCACAGAGTTATGCATAGCGCTTCAAAGCGAAAAACAACACGAAGCTTTAAGCCATATTTGCACTTATGAGAGGCATAAAGTTCAGCAGTGTGCTATCACAGTTGTGGGAAGATGAAGTTCACTTTAATTATTTTTAGGTTTGTAACTCCCATCAGTAATTTAGAGTGATGAAGGGAAATGCTTTTTTTCCGTTTTCAAAAAGTAAAAATCACTGAGTATTCTTCTCCCTAAGCAAATAATACCATGGCAATAGTCATGAAGAGAGTTAAAAATACAGACATTTCTGCATGGTTCCTAGGAAACAGCACTGTTTGTGTATGCTTTTTATTTCATTTTCACTCTCTTTCTTTTTCCTGTTTATGGAATAATTGTCCTTAAAAAATCGAGAAAATTACATATTTAACTGCAATCTATTTCACTGTAATATAATCTGAATCAATTATATCCTGAGCTAGCTGCTGTTGTAGAAACGTATGTCTGAAACATAGGGAGTGCAGAAAGTAACAAAGGCTTACTCCTTGTCTGTTATTGCTATGTAACATAAATTTCATACCCTGAAATCAGTAAGTAGCTATAGCAGTGTGCTCTTGTCCTTTGGAATGTTTTAACAATTGCTTAAACATTTGAAAAAGTGCAATGACCTCAAATGCTGGAGTAACAGTTATTCTCTGAGTTGTTTCTTCTCTCTCTCTTGAACCTCTCATTCTGTAGGAAGTTTCTGCAGTGCTCTCATTAACTCTAATTTTCTCTGAAAGTGGTTTTGTTACTGGAGCATGTAATAGTTACCAGAGCACACGCTTTTTTTTTTTTTCTCTTTGTTTTGTTTGTTTCTTAAACAATGTTTCTTTAGTGAGCAAACAATTTACAGGGCATTCTGTCTGAGGATCAGCTCTAAAATATACATGCAATCCAGATACAGGACTAAATTATTGCTATTGAGACAGCAGATTTTTAAAGGCTGCTTGACCTTGTCAAAGACTGCCTGTATAGCAGATCATGCTTGGAAAAATAGTATTAAAAATAAAAAATCATGTTTTTCTGATTTCACCTCTGTTTTTTGTGTGAGAGAATGAATAGAACTGTAGGCTTATTCTTCCCCTCACATATGAGGATAAACTTCATTTGCCTCACTGGGACATGGGGCAGCCAGGCTTGCAGGAGGTGGTAAAGTCAGTGTGCCAGAAGGTTGCTAACTCACTGTCGTCCCCCCTTGTTTGCTCCCTCCTCATTCCACACACGTTTCTTTTTATGGCTGTCTGAAACAATAGCGAAATGAGTAGGCAAAGCGTGCTGTACTGATACTGTGAAGCTCTTAATTTATAATTGTTTCCTGCAAAAACAGACCTCTGCATAAGCAGAAGTAAAGAGAAAAATCTGTTTTCTTGATGTTTATAGCCACCAAATCACATTTATAATTAGCCTGGTAAATTGATTAGAGATATAACTTAACCATCAAACTGAAGTGTTAAACTCATTAAAGAGCTTTCATTTTAATTGCAAAAAATACAAAAAACCCACCCCAAAACATAAACAAATAAACGTGAGATGAACTCACAAGATTAATATTTCCAAACTTGTCCAAGTAATGATTATTATTGTGCCACCCATGGTTATGTCACATACTGAGATAAAATCAGTTTTAAAAATCTGTAAAAGCAATTGAGCCGTGATTTTGGGGTGAAAAAAAAAGCCTTTCTTGACTGGAAACAGCATGTGGCTAATGAGATATGAACCTGTCTATTCAACGAGAAAGCAGCGTTGGTCTTCCACACAGCACTGCAAAAGCAACCTGTGATGGAATACAGTTAACTGTGGCTCCATCTAGGCACGATGATTTTACTAACAAAGCTTCCTAAAATCAGAAGAGGAATACAGCCTGATGATAGTGATGCCTAGATGACACCCTCTTTTTGCAATGATTCCATTACTTCATGATAAAGTAAATCCCATTACTACATGATAAAGTAAAATCTAAATTAGACTGAACTTACCTAAAAAGCAGTGTTCAGAGGAATATGTATTATTTACACGTTCTGGGTTTTCTAGATGTTTATGAAGATGAAATGTCCCTTAAATACTTAGCCTGAAGCTTTTGAGGAGGGATTTCTGATTAGTCCAAAATAAATTTTACGTAAAAGACTTAACTTTCACACTGCCTTCCCTGCCCCATCTTATCTTCTCATTCCCAGCTTACACCTCACTTTCACCTTCAGTTTCTCCAGCTAAACAGGGATAATTCCTATATTCCAGGCACTGCTCAGTCCCGTGCTTTTTTGTACATTTTCTAAAACCTGACAGACAGGCACCTGTGGGTGCTTACGTTCAAGAATGCCCTGGCCTTTGCCGGCTAGATGTCCTGCTGTCATTATGTAATCCCATGGAATAGTTTTTCTCGTGATGTGTCTCATAAAGCAAATTTTGGTCCCTGTCCTTGTAACAAGTACCAAATTCCAACATATTTTCTGTACCTTTAACCTGAAATAAGGAATTTCTATTGCATAACATGATGCTAAGATTCCTGTAGTGTGGAGTGTAGCGTCCTGGCTTCTTGTGCTCCAGGAAGAGAAGGAGGAGGGGGCTGCTGGGTTGTTCCAGGAATGCAGAGCCATCTGGTGAGAGGCAAATAAAAACTCTTGTTCAATTGGCGCAGTGAAAATCAGTGTGTTTGGGAAGTGCTTAATGCGCAGATGAGTAGTGTGGGAAGTGCTTAGAGGTCCTCCACTGGAGATTGAAGTTTACCATATAATTAACTATTATTAAGTCATATGCTGCATTCTTTATTCCTTTCTTTTTGTGTGTGTTGAACATGCAGGAGTTTTGCTGGAGTAAAGAACACTCCAGTTCAGTATGACTTCCTGTAAATGTGAATGTGGTTTTGTTACTGTCATCATCACTTTTGACGTTTTTTTTTTTCAATGGGATAAAGTAAATACAGTACAAGAATTTGTGTTTGTGACATTGGTGAGTCCAACTTAGAATTTAAAGAAGTTTAGACAGACTTGGATTCATGCCTCAGCTTTGGAATTCATATTAAAGTTGTTGGGAATCTACTGTGTCTTTCTGATTTTACTTCTTGACTGTGTTCCAAATTTGCACATTGAAAACTTTAAGTAAATCTACAAATAAATGCATTTGTTTTTAGAATTACCCTTCATATCATAGGGACTTCTCCCTGTAGAAAGAAGTTATGTTTTTGTGGGGAGAATCTCAAAACATTTGTGGAATAGAGATGAATATAGAAGCATTATTTAACAGTATGTAAGCACAACCCAAAAGTTACATGTGATTAAAACAGTATATGCAACAAGTACTACAAATTTTCATCCGTAAGTTGAGATAAAATAATAAAATGTATTTCTGTTGAAAGCTTCTGTTCCCCGTAAGTAGATTTCTCTCTCCCATATTAGCATCAGTATGCTATGGTGCCAGATAAGACAAAGTTGAAGCATTTAAAAAAATAAAAAGGTAGCATTTTTAATTGAAACCTTTTTACAAGTTGAATAAACATCAGTATTTCTTTTGTGTAGAGTGAGTAGCGAGGCATAGATTAAATGAATTCCCTGAGTTCATGTGACAGGTCAATAGTAGATTTAGGAATATAAATCAGGTTTTGAAATGTCAGATTTCAGTTAGTTTCATAGGATTATGTCCCACTGCTATCACCAGCATTAAAGAAAATATGCAGCGAGATTTTCTGCCTTGACAGAAACTTTTATCGTGCTCTGTTATAAAACAAAGCTTCATTTAGAATGAATTCATTTTCAATATGTTTTTCAATATATATTTATCAATGAATATTGGACTAATTTAATAATTAGGTGATTCTGTAAATTACAGTTACGTCTGGAAAAAGCTAACCATAATCTTTAAAATGTTTTGACTACTGCAAGGCATTTGACTTGAAATATCATGACATATTGATTAATCAACAGAACTTATTCAAAACTGACCTATAAGCATTAAGCAGATTAGAACTGCTTGAAAAAAACAGGATAAAAATGTAACGATGAATAAGAACTCTCCATTGAACGGTCACATTTCTGTGCATTTGTCTCACAGGGAAAAGCAGTTGGTGCTGGACCATTTAGATATTTTTCAGAGTTGAGTTTTAGAAACACCCTGGGAAACAAAACTGTTGCCTGTAAAGTTTGCCAGTGCCGCACCAACTGTGGATATATGAAATAATGAAGTGCACAGATCACTTGGCTCAGAGATGCATATTTCAGCGTGGTGGAACATAAGGGCACGCATGTAAGAACTACATGAAAGGATGTGATAGAAGCAGAGCAGGAGCTGTTTCTTAGGAGAAATACCAGCGTTGTGGTAGACAGGCAGTCAGACGTGGGTCCCAGCCAAGGGTCCTCACATCGGTATACAAACAAGACACAGAGTGCTGGTAAAGAAGTGGTAAGACCTTTGTATTTGTTGCTTCTGTGACTGCTATGCAGGGGTCTCCAGGTCTGGGAGCCACACTTCAGAAAAAAGATGAAAAATAGAAGAGGGCACAGAGAAGAGCCACAGACTAATTAAAGGATTAGAAAAATGTGATTTCTGCAGCAGGACTTAGGAGCTCAATTTATTTAGCTTATCAAAGATAAGGTTAATGGGTGATACGATCATAATCTGTAAGTACCAATGAAAGAAAGAGAAATTTGATAATAGAGGGCTCTTCAGAGCAGGGAAGATGTAACAAGAGCCCATGGATGCTCAGTGTTGCAGTGAGACAAATTTAGACTAGCAAAAAACCAGTTTTTTCGTTTAAGCAATGACGACTGTTGCTCACTGAAATTAGTTACAGAGGTGCCACTGAGATGTCCATCACTAGACTTCTTAAAGGTGGAATGCTTTTGTTAAAGGACATCGTCTTGCTCGATCTCTGCTCACAAATGTAGGGAAGAAGTTAAGACGAAGTATAATATTAACTATTAAATATTACAAACTGTCCATACTAGAGAACAACAGAGGTAATTTCTGGATCTTGAAATGATGATGAAAACTATGTTTCTTTCAACATATCAGCTTTCTTGAATCTGGATATGCTGCTCTTGATCTAGCAAGGCTTGTGTTATTCTTGAATGCTCACCACTAAGCATTCTTGATTTAATGAGACTATTCACATGGATCAGAACTGTCATACTCATTGCCAGGAGTTATGATTGCTTTTTTGCAGTGGTAACAGTGTATCCCATGCATGATGGTGTTTTCCAAAGCAGGTCCTTTTGGGAATGATGTTCTGATTCCAGTTGATGGCCTCCAGCCATGGGTTAGTGTGCTGCTGCAGAAGCCTGCTGCCCCCGTAGTTGAACGAGAGCTGGCTGAGAATGCCTTGTCTGCCTCACCAGCGGTGAAGGTTTTTTTCATCATGCTGAGTAACTTGCGTGGGCTGGGCAGCTTTTCTTGCCTGCTTTGTCAGCACATACTACCTGTTTAATAGAAATGAAACCTCTCCCGCAAACTACTGTCAGTCACCCCCAGGACTAGAGCCTCAGTGGAATAAAAGCCACTTTTAATACTGTGTTAAATGGCCCGATACTCATGCTTTCTATAATGTTTATTTACCTGCTTAGAGGCTTTCATAAGCTTTTCCTCTAGCCCCAGAGGTCCTTCTTTGATGACCGAAGTGAGATGCTGATGCAAGCAACAAAGTGAATCTTCTAAATGGTTTTTGTCTTAGTTTTCCCATAGCTTACTAATAATTTTGGTCTTAATTGAGAGATGTGCAGTATCCATTCTTCTGCTCTTGCTCTTTCTATTTTTCTGTGTTGCACACAGGCATCCTTTCTTTTGCTTGGACTAATTTCCAGATTTAATGACTCACATTCTCTGTATTCTCTCTTTCTCCTCTGCAGGCTTTCTCTGAAGCCATGTGCATCTTCTCCAGATCCATGTACCTTCTGTGTTGATAAGTGATAGGAAGAATTCTTTGGGTTCACTTATATATGCTCAATTAATTCTCACTTATAAAGCTTCAGCACCCCATATAGTGATAGGAGGAAACAAAGTTTTCCTGACCTCTTTCAGATCCAAGTACCTGCAGTTTCCGTTTCAGTGGCTGAGCAGCAGAGTTCACATGCTAACCGCTGTTCTGATCAACAAGGCTATAGTTAACAAATGAGAGATTGCATATGCATTGAGACTTTCATCGTAAGAACTATAATATCAAAAAGAGAATGTAGGGTAATCCTAGGGAGATTTCCCAAATGATGTTAATAGGGTCCTGAATCATTACAGCAGTTCTTCATTAAAGAATAGGAATGGAAGATAGTTTAATGTAAATCACAGATTTCACTGTGCTGTTTCACTGGCACAGATTTCACTGGCACTACACTCTGTTTAATGCTTCTCATATGCAAAAACTATTTTAGCCTCCATAGCCTCTCATACACAGCTCATGCTTTAGAAGGTTATTTCTTTGGTAAGATGCTTATAATTTAGTGGAAGTAATAACAGGCTGTGTGCATTTTTTCTGGATTTTTAAAATTCTAATTTAAGCAATAAGCAATTTATGCCATATCTTGAGGTTCCTTGACACATTGGAATTGAAAGAGGAGAAATGAAAGAAAATGACAAATCTCTTCTGTTTTCTTTTTTTTTTCCACTCTTGTTTATGATTTTTTCACTCATCAAGCATTTCTCAATGTGTGGTTTTCAAGAAGCAGCGTTTGATTAATGAAGTGTCAGACACAGAAGATGTCATGAGAATTTTGGCATTTATTGTTTGCAGCATTTAAATTAGCCATGGTATTTGCAATTTTCCATGTTTTTTTATTTACTATATTTGTTGTCCTGTTAATAGTAAATACCCTTTTACAGTGAACATCAGTAAATAATAAATTTTGATCTTTAGACATATATAGAAAGTTGATATTTATACAAAAATGATACAGTTCAGTTTTTATTCTCAAATAGAAGTTATTCAGATTTGGCATTTCATTGGAAATCCTTATAGTTTTCTAAACCAAAACATGGAAGTGTTTTTCTTTTACATTACCAAAATTTGTCTATGTATTTGTTGGGATCATAGAATCATAGAATGGTTTGTGTTGGAAGGGACCTTAAAGATCACCTAGTTACCAAACCCGTGTGCCATGGGCGGGGACACGTCCCACTACACTAGGTTGCTTAAAGCCACATCCAACCTGACCTTGAACACTTCCAGAGATGGGACATCCACAACTTCTCCAAGCAACCTGCTCCAGTGGCTAACCACCCTGAAAGTGAAGAATTCCTTCTGAGATATATCTCATCTAAATCTAGCCTCTTTTAGTTTAAAGCCATTAACCCTTGTCCTATCACTACATGTCCTTGCAAAAGTCTCTCTCCAGCTTTCTTGTAGCTGCTACTGGAACACTGCTATAATGTCTCCCTAGAGTCTTCTCTTCTTCAGCCTGAACAATCCCAGCTCTCTCAGCCTGACTTCATAGGCTCCAGCCCTCTGATCATCCTCATGGCTCTCCTCTGGACCTGCTCCAAGAGGTCCATGTCCTTCTTATGTTGGAGGTCCCAGAGATGACCACAGTACTGTAGATTAGGGTCTCATGAAAGCAGAGTGGAGGGGGACAGTCACCTCCCTTGACCTGCTGGTCACACTTTTTTTCAGCCTAGGATATGGTTGGCTTTCTGGGCTGCAAGTGCACACTGCTGGCTCACATCGAGTTTTTCATCAACTAACACCCCAAAGTCCTTCTCAGAGCTACTCTCAATCCACTCACCCAGCCTATATTTGTGGCTGGGATTGCTCTGACCCTGGTGCAGGGCTTTGTACTTGGCCTTGTTGAACTTCATGAGGTTCGCAGAGGCCCACCTCTCAAGTCTGTCTAGGTCCCTCTGGGACACAGAGCTTTCTGAACAAACTTGTTGAGGGGGCACTTAATTCAATCATCCATGTCTTAGACAAAGATATTAAATAGCATTGGTCCCAATACTACCCCCTGAGAAATGCCATTTGTCACTGGTCTCCACCTGGATATTGAGCTGTTGACTTCAACTCTTTGAGTGTGACCATTTAGCCAATTCCCTGTCCATCCATCAAATCCATGTCTCTCCAATTTAGGGACAAGTATGTCGTGTGGAACAGTGTCAAATGCTTTGCACAAGTCCAGGCAGATGATGTCAGTTGTTCTTCCGTTATCCACCAACAACTGTAACCTCGTCATAGAAGGCCACCGAATTTGGGAGGCACAAATAGCCTTTAGTAAAACCATGTTGTCTTTCACCAATCACCTCCTTGTTTTCTGTGTGCCTTAGCACAGTTTTCGGTAGGATCTACTCCATGATCATGCTGGGAACAGAGTTGAGACTGACTGGCCTGTAGTTCCCCAGGTCTTTGTTTCTTCCCTTTTTAAAAATGAGGGTTATGTTTCCTCTTTTCCATTCACTGGGAATTTTGCTGGACTGCCACAGTTTCTTAAATATGGTGGATATTGACTTGGCAACTTTATCCACCAGTTCCCTGAGGACCAATGGATGCATCTCATCAGGTCCCATGGACTTGTGTGCTTTCGGGTTCCTTAGATGGTCTTGAACATGATCTTCTCCAACAGTGGCAGTTTTTTGTTCTTCCAATCCCTGCCTTTGTCCTCTGCAACTTTGGCAATGTGGCTAGGGCACTTGCTGGTGAAAAAGTCATTGAGTGCCTCAGCCTTCTCCATATCCCAGCTAAGCAGTTCTCCCATTTGTTTCTGGAGAGGGCCCACATTTTTATTTTTCTTTCTTTTATCACTGATGTACTTATAGAAGCCTTTCTTGTTGTCATTGATGTCTCTGGCCAGATTTAATTCTACCAGGGCTTTAGCTTTCCTAACCTGATCCCTGACTGTTCAGACAACTTCTCTGTACTCCTCCCAGACTGTCTATCCTTGCTTCCACTCTCTGTTGGCTTCATTTTTGTGTTTGAGTTGTCCATGAGCTCCTTGTTCATCCATGCAGGCCTTCTGGCGTTTTTGTCTGACTTCCTCTTTATTGGAATATATTACTCGTGAGTTTGGAGAAAGTGATCCTTGAATAATATTCAAGCTTTCTTGGGCCCCTCTTCCCTGCAGGGCTTTATCCCGTGGTACTCTATCTACGATGCAAATCCCTGAACAGGCCAAAGTCTGCTTTCCAGAAGTCCAGGGCAGTGAGCTTGCTGTGTGCCCTCCTCTCTGCCCTAAGGATCTTGAACTCCACCATTTCATGGTCACTGCAGCCAAGGTTGCCCTTGAGCTTCACATTTGCTTTCTTAGCACTGCTGATCATTTTTTATTTCCTTCAGAGTATGAACACTTCAGCAGTAAATAGTTTTTTGTAAATAGAGTACTTAGGAAGAGTGTTAGACTACCTACATTCTAATAGTTTTTGTGATGTTGGTAATCATATACTAGACCTGAGGCCATCAGTATCATTTTACATCAGAAAATGGACAGCTATCAAAACCTAGCTAGAATTACATTCTTTGGCAATATCAGCAAGTCAAACAGAAGTTTAGTTATTAATCCGTTATTTAGAAATTCCTAACTTTGGTCATCTGAAAATCTGTGTACTAGATAACAAACATATATTATTCTACCTTCCACATTGATAGAATTAGTGACTATTCAGTAGATAGTTTTCTCAAAGTACTTATGTCTGTATTCACTTGTATAGGACTGCTGAGAGATTTTTCACTTCTGATGCATCCCACTTCAGCGCCCGTCTTGTCATAATACTTGTTATTCTAGCATCTTTACCTAACCTTGAGCACTTTTTGTATTAATAGGAGGAGAAGAAAGAAGCATATATTTGATTTAGTCTATTGGATTGTCTATCTTTGGCCTTGTATTCTTGAATAAATTAAGTATATCTGTCAGATAATGAAGTTTCTCACTTATTATTGAGGAACTTTTCCCACCCATGCTAAAAAAAAAGAAAGAAAGAAAATAGACATCCCTTGTTTCTATTCTGTTCCCTTATGATATTCTTGTCAGAACGTGTTCTACTGTTTGGCAAGATGTGCTATTTTCACAATACACAAAGCAACACTTAAGTTTAACTATGCCATTGAAAACGCTTGTGGTTCAAGAACTTGGCTGATACTGTTCCTGTATTGTGTAGAGGTATTTGGAAATCTTCCCAGTGACTTTTCAGCAGGCACTTAATGTGATTCATAATGCTCTGGGATAGACTCACAGATGTGAAAGAGAGCTACTACATCATCGCTTCCATTTTCATATGTGATCAGGTTATATTCCCTCAACAGAGGATGTATCTAGTATTAGATTCACACTGTTGTTTGCTATCCAGCAACATTCCAACCTTAATAGAAAAAACAATCCCAAGAGTTCTTCAAAAAGCATAAAATGAAACAGGGAGTCTAGGCTGCCCTGTCCCTCGATTTAAAAAGCCTGTGTTGATTTTTAAATTATGTTTTCTATGATGTTTTCAACAGCCATTTCACAATATTATCTGTACTGAGACATCTATATATGTGTATAGCATGTGAGCCATATGTAGGTTCGTGTAATGGGCATCTGCATGAGAAATTCTTCATGATGCAGGTGATGGAGCACTGGCACAGGCTGCCCAGGGAGGTTGTGGAGTTGCCTTCTCTGGAAATACTCAAGACCCATCTGGACACCTACCTGTGTGACCTGCACTAAGGAACCTGCTTTGGCAGGGGGGTTGGACTCATCAGAAGCCTCTTCCACCCCCTGCAATTCTGTGATTCTGTGATCTGGGTTTGTATGTGTGTCTGAGAAGATAACGATTGCAGACTAGATCTTTGAAGCTAAATTATATGACCTCCAGGAAGAGAAGGAAAATAATATTGCTATTTCTTAAATTAATTTCTGTTTCACTTCTGCAGAGAATGCATTGTTTATCTAATTCTTTTTCAGTTTGTTGTACTATATTTTGATCAGAATAGTTCATACTGAATTCTAACCGTCACTTGTGTGAAGTTGCTGCAATAAATTCAGTTCTACAACTTAAATCCTTCTTTTTTTTTTTTTTTTTCCCTGTTTCTCTTCCCTTCTCCTTCCCTCCTATCCCATCCCTCCTCAGGTAGCCAAGGGCAGTTTCCACTTACACAGAATGTGACGGTTGTTGAAGGGGGAACAGCAAATCTGACCTGCAGGGTCGATCAAAATGATAACACCTCCCTCCAGTGGTCAAATCCAGCTCAACAGACACTGTACTTCGATGACAAAAAAGGTAAATTATTTCCTGAACTCATGATTCTGCAGCATTTTTTCTAAGACAGAATTTTTTTTTAATAATTTCAATTTAATATTATAATGTTGAAACTTTGCTAGGAATGTGTACTTTCAGCTGTAATTATGAAATAATCTGTTACACAGTCTGTTTTTTTCATGGGCAAGCATGTTTTTCTGAAGTGCTTCCTATTGTATAAAATGGTATGTTGTTATTAAGGGAAGATAATATGTGAAATTCTTAGTCCAGCTGATCTGGAAAACACCGTTGCAAAATATCTTGAAAGAGCATTTATGGATGGTAAGACACCGACAAGGGAAGAATTAGTTCATAGACCCTTTAACTTGCTTTTATTATTTTGTCCACATGCATATGTATACATAAAATCACTTGCTTCAGGTGTATCGGAGCTTTATTTGGCTGTTAGCACAATATGCAGTTACTGTGGTAAAAGTTCTTACTGTAAAATATAACCAAAATTACTTCTTGTTCTCAGTACCCTGGCTTTTCCAACTATACCATGCACAGTTTTTTAATTTTAGGAAAAAGTACAGGAAAGTGTCCATACCTTACTAAAAGAAGGGCATTGTCACTGTGGCATGGTAAATTTCCAAGACTTTTGTCTTCATCTGAAATGATAAAGCATTATATTTTATGTAAAAGAATGTTAACATAAAGATAACGTTAGATACCATAAAAATAGTAAAGCTAAAGTTACGAGTAATAGAATCGTCACTTGCCTTCAAAAATGCAAAGTTTTGTTGTTGATCTCAGTGGTACAGAAGTTCAACAGTGTTTATACTTAATTCTACTGCTTGAATTTGTTCTGAAAGGTGCTGCATATTCTGGCACGTATCCTAACAAGTGCAGGTACTCTTCTATTTTAGATCAAAGGAGTGCTGTCCAAATGCCTTGCTAAATGATTGCAGGACTTTACAACACCTTGCAGGGCTTAAAATGCTTTGTGGATCTATGCACTTGAATGGAAGTAGAGTCTAAAACCTGTCATTTTATACCTGCAGAAGCTGCAATCAAAATACATTTTTTTGCTATTAATATAATAGCTGAATAGAATCTCTTTATGATGTTGAAGTGGATCCTTTCTCTTTTATCTAATTTCCTGTAGCGTGTAATCATTTGATTTGCAATTTCTTTGAAATCGCTAAGTACCTTTTGGATGTAGGCTTGAAGGTGAGAGGCTTATAAAGTGCAAACTTCTGCGCCATAAGTCTAGTCCTATAACTTTTACTTAAATTGAGACCTTTATTTTATCTGCAATTGTTAGTGATTTGAGATCAGTTAATAATGTCTGCAAAACTAAAAGCTGAGAGAACTTGTCTGTTGTTAAAGCACATCAATGCTTGTAAAATTTATATCTTTTATAAGTGACGTTTTAAGGGATGTTGAGAAAGATGGAGAACTGCAAATAAATTAATTTGAACTGTGTAGGCATTTTTGTATGAATTTAATTTTCTATATACTTTAGCTAAATCTCTACTTTTACAAAGAATAATTGAAGTTTGTATTACTTTTTAATATAATGAATTAAAGCAGCAGAATTTGAATAGCAAGCAGCATAGTAAGTACTTAGAAGCAATTTATATTCCCCACAGGAAATGCAAGGAGCTGAAGTGTGTACATTTAAAGGACTGTACTCTTTACTGAACTTTTAGCTTGTCCCAAGACCTTGAGAAATACTTTAGGATTCAAGTCATTCATTTGAAGAGGGATTGCTGTACATCTTTTAGACAGGGGAATGTCTAACACGATCAAATCTAGGTCCTTCAATCAGAGGTATTTAGTCTTTTGTATGTTAGCAAAGCTTTCCATTCTTTCTGTATGACATTTCCAGACTTGAATATACCTAGGGGACTGAGCAGTACATCCAAGTCCCATACAGAAAACATTGTCATTTCTGAAAATGGAGTTAGAACTTTTGTTGGCATTTTTCTGCATGTGTATATGTATGTGTTCTTTGTGTATGAGAGATTTCCTTTACATAGTGATACTTGCTTTATTGATACAAAATTGAGAGATACTTATTGCTCTGATATCTTGGTGATTTTATCAGTAAATGATGGCAAGTGCAACAGTAAAGTCTTCCTCATTCTTTTTTTACTTACCTACTTGTCTTGGTCAGGCATACAATTTGGCTATAAAAAGCAGCTTTCTCCTAGGTCCAGTCATTACATTTAATTTACTGAAAGCAGTGCCTCAGCCAGAGTGTTTTCAAACCTGTCTCCTAGGGTTAACCAAAACTAACCTTAAGATCTTACTTATCCCTTCAGCACCATGAAAATTGCTATTTAATAGCTGTGTTTCTCAAACTGAAAATTCATGAGAGCTCTTGAGTAGGAGCCTGAGGGTGTTGGGTTAAGTTCTATATAGAAAACGTCTGAAGAACCTTGGAGGAACTCCACCAGTAGACTTTATATCCATTACAGATGAGTAACTGGATATTACCACAGTCTGAAGAAAATCAAAATCATAATTCTTTAATTATGATTAATTCTACAGCCTATTAATTCCGTAACCTTTAATTCTATAACCTATTAATAAGTTATTTTCTGTAGATATAAGAATGACACACATAGAAATGATAGTATTTTTATGTCTGGAAGCATGCAAAAACTCAGGAAACTTTTATTTTGATTGCTCTATATTTTAATAACTATGAGAGTCTTGTAGTACAGTGAAGGAAATCATACAAACATCAAGAGGGTCCTAACTGCAGCAGTAGAAGGGAGGTAACAGATGTCAGCATACAGCAGAACAGGTTCTAAAAAACAGAGCAAATTGTCCATACAGTGAAAAGCTCTCCACTGGTAGATTGTTCATGATGTCTTCATGTCTACTTCTTTCTCAAACAAATTGGTTTCCCTATCATGTGAAGACATTTTCTGACCAAAGTAAAGCTCAGCCAGCAAAGAATTATCGGGTCAGAGGCAGGGAAAGTCTGCTTCCAAGTCCTATGCCTTTCAACACGGGGTTTACTGTTAGTCTCTATTTTATTCAAAATGGATTACATATGCTATAAAAAGCATCTTCATGTCATTTAGTGTTCTTCTGAACTGTGATGCAATCATTGACTTCAAAGTTAGAAGTCATATTCTTCCTTTTTCTGTTTTACATGCTCTACATACGGAAATGCAATGAGCCAACCACACTAATGCCAAGAGCTGCATCATTAACCTTATTCTTTTTCATCTCCTCTCATGCTGCCATGCATGCATGTTTTTAAGCACAGCTTTTGCTCAGTTAGGAGGACGTTTTGTTGGAAAGACTGAGAGACCAGGCTCTGTTCAGCCTGGAAAAGAGAAGGCTGAGAGGGGATCTGATCAATGTTTATTAAATATTTAAAGTGCAAGAGGCAAATGGACAAGACCAGACTCTTCTCAGTGTGTAGTGATAGGATAAGGGGCAATAACCAAAAACTGGAACACAGGAAGTTCCACACAAACTTCTTTAAGAGCTTCTTCATGGTGAGTGTGACAGAGCACTGGAATAGGCTGCCCAGGGAGGTTGTGGAGTCTCCTTCCCTGGAGATATTCAGGACCTGTATGGACGCCTGCCTGTGCGACCTGCTGTAGGGAACCTGCTTTGGCAGGGGGTTGGACTGGATGATCTCTTGAGGTCCCTTCCAACTCCTGTGGTTCTGTGAACCTGTGAAAGGAGCACCTCTTCCCCTACCGTTTTAGGAATTTGATACTTATTTAATGTTTGCAGAAGATTCAGAGACTATATTTAAACTGAGACATTTTGACACTTAGCCTATACAGTCTTATAATAATGAGGATAGTAAATGACGAGTTTTCTTTCAGAAAATATGCTACAAATATAGTGCATACGAAACGCTAGTTCAGTGGTTGTTTCCAGGTCCTACCTACCTGAAGTAGGTGATTTCTTTTAAGTTTAGGCTTAAAATGTGCTTGACTCACTCATTGTGGTGATGGGAATGGAGTAGCTGATAGGGAAGAGAAATGCAGTGTTTTCATTTTTTCTATCTTTGCTGCATTTCTAGCACATGCCTTAGGAAAAGTGATCTTAGGCCAGGGCAACTATTACAAAGCTTTTTATAAAAAGCTGGGTCTGTAAAAAGTGGCCTCTTTTGCTTGGATAAACGTGATACTGGAAAACAAGAAAATGAATGTCCAGCAGCAGAGAGAACTGTGTGAGCTCCTTCAGTTTCACAGATCTTGACTTCATTAGAATTTAAATATGTTCTTCCTGACAAAAATTGATGTGGATATCCTGAAAGAGATATATATATCATGCCTGACATTGGAAAATAGGTTATAGCTTTATTTTATTAGCTAAGCAAGGTAAATTTTTTTTTATTAGCTTCCCTCTAAGTCTGATTTTTACACTCTAAAATGTATTATAGCTGGAACTGACTTTGTCTTCATCACTATTTTAGTGCATGCCAGCTAAAATATGTGGAAATGCAAATGTTTGATCTTGTGGATTTGGTATCAGTGGTGACCCCTCTCCTTCAGCACACTGTCTCTTTGTTGTCCTTTCTTGTACTTCTTTTTTTCTGCTTCCTCTAACTTGTAGCTTCAAGGATGCTGTGTATCCATTTTATTTTTTTCTTCCACTTTCATTTGAAGCATAAAATCTTTACCTGACAGGGAAAAAAAAAAAGTCTAGTTGCTTAAGTAGATATATCATCTTATTTTTTAAGGGGCTCAGCAACTTAACACAATCCCTCTGTTTCCCACCCTACCGCTTGGACAGAATTTTAAAGATTTCTCTTCCTGGAAAATACGAATTCACAGCTCACCCTGAGCAAGTTCAAATTCTTTAGAAACAAATGCAAATTGCATGCTGCACATGAAATGAGTTTTTCCCTACACAATTTTCAATTAAAATGAATAATTACTGTAGAAATCTCTGTACCACTTTATGCACCAAGGTAGCTATAATTATATACCTGTGTTTGGAAGAAGAAGAATGAGCAACAATGTAGAACTGGCAGATGTGATTTTAGATTAATATAGGTTATTTTATTTTAGCTTCACTTGTGGTGGTACTTAAGGATTTAGAGTGAGCAATAAACACAGACATAAATATAAATGGAGATTTATAACAAAAAGGTTGTAGCATAGAGACACAAAGATGGCAGATAAAGAGAAGACTCAAAGTCTTCTAAAAGAAGAATTTTTACTCAGCTTTCAACAGGGAATATAGATATAGGAGGGAGTTATTGAGCTGTAAAGCAGATGTGTACAACTGAACAATGGCTGCCGGTGCCAAAGTTGTTTAAATTCGTCAGTGTAAAAATGAGCAATCAGACTATAAAAAAGAAGAGAAACAGCACCCAGTATATACCTCACAGTTTTGCTTAGTCAGACAAATGAAAGTGTAAATTACCTGCTCTTTACCTTAACAGGGAATTCACAAGTCTGTTGATAGTAAAACGAGCCCTGTTGTCATTGATGTTGATAAATTTGCCTCAGATCAACTCACCATATTTTGATGAGCCGTATGTCTGATGCTAATCAAAGATGGGTACGTGTCCCTTGTGCTTTCATCCATCAAGTAGTAGCACTTTCATGTCTTACAAAAATTTTAGAAAGCGTATTCCAACCTCAGGATTATTCATCCCTCAGCAGCAGAATATGTTTCTTCAGATGACCTTTGATTATGTTACATGTAAGAGTACTTGGCATTTGTATAACTCCCTAACATCTTGAAAGCTTTCAAAGACACAGGTGTGCTAGGCAAGGGTTACGAGAGGGCACTGCACTTGCAGAGCTCCCCAGAGCTTCCCTGATAGGCGTGGTGCTGCAGGTGAACTTGTGGAAATGCATTTGGGTATAGCAACTGCTTGAAAGGTTCTACAGTTGTTCCTCTCAGGGCTGGCACTGTCATCTTACAACCTCTGGGTAAGTTTAGAGACAGGACATGTCTCTGATAAAGCGTTGTACCTTTTTTCTTTCTCAATATAAAGACATTTCCAGAGAGACTCTGAAATTCACAGTGGACAAAGTGTGGGATTTTAACTACAGCCCACGTGTGTCAGCTTAGGAGGAGTCATCACTGCAGTGGTTTTTAATTGCACTATCAACACTGAATTGTAATAGGAATGATAGAAGTGCCATGGCATTTCCTGCCATTAAAATCCTGTCTCTCTCATGTTGTAGGCATGCTACTCCTTTTAGCTGTACATTGACTTGTTTTGTGGAAGCAAGACTCCGGATATTGAATTTAAATATAACCCCAATTTACACCACTCTGGGATGAGTCAGTGTTGGATACTGATCTATATACACAAGAAAAAGCACTTGCAAATTACAAGAATCATTTGAGAATACTTCTGATGGGGAGGGAAATGCTAGACTTCCTGAATGGTATTTAACAATTCTAGTAAGCAGTAGATATATGTGTAGGAATACATGTATACAAGCAATCCTCAGAGAGAAGGAGTAGGCTCAGGCAAAACCAAGTCAAAGAAGAAAGAAAATGGTATTTCTTTTTGCAATAGAGAGCAAAGCAGGAAATATGCACTTTAGATCAATTATGCAGGGAGGCAGATAGGCTGTGTTGTTGGGAGGACTGAGTGTTAGTCGTTGAGTAATGTGAAATCAGGTTGCAATGATGAATAGACTTATGTCTCCACCTTCACATGCTCTGTTTCCTGTTGCATAATTGAGTGGAGGTGGGATCAGACAGTAGACGATGACCAAACTGAACTCCATCCTGGGGTACACACAGAAATTAGAGATTCACTGTTACTTAAAGTTTAATCACAGAATCACAGAATCACAGAATCACAGAATTGCAGGGGTTGGAAGGGACCTCAAGAGATCATCGAGTCCANTACACCCACTCAGTGAGGTACTACCTTCTAGTAAACCGATGATAAAGAATGAAAAGCAACGCAAAACAAAACAACAGGAAAAAAAAAAAAAACACAAGAAAACTATTTAGGCAAATATCAAATTATGACTTACTAGGTGGCTGCAAGAGGTGCAGAGGGAATGGATTTTCGTTCTTTTTTTTCCCCTGAACTGAACAGCAGTAGCTTATAAATGTTTTATAACGTTTGACAGGTTTTTAACATTTAAAGCAAAAATTGTAGGAAATAGAAATCTGGTTTAGAAGGAAGATCTTTTCATAGGGAGCTTTCCATGATGTTCTTTTAGAAGAGTTCTTCCAAGATTTGTGGCGGAGTTTAATTTTTTATGTGGTTCAGATCTGTCAATTTCATAGTTACACTACACAACTATTATTAGAAAGTGTCTGGCCAGCTCTTATCTTTCACGGAGGACCATGATATGGCATATAGATAACCTGGGTGAAGTCTTTTAGTTGCAATATTAGTTCTCACTGGTGTGTTCTTATGCTAACTCCCTCCCCTGCAGTGGGAAGGTGGGGAGAGAATTGGAAAGGCAAAACAGAAAAAATCATGGGTCAAGGTAAAGACAGTTTAATGAGTGGAGGAAAAATGAAGAAAATGACTAGTGATGCAGAGGCCATCACTCAGTACTTCACACCAGCAGACTGATGACCATACACGCTGAGCAATGACTGCTTTGAAAAAATTCCCCCCACCCCCAGCTTTATTGACAAGGATGACACTGTAAGCCACGGAGTATCTCTCGGGTCAGTTCAGCTCAGCTGTCCTGGCTGTGTCCCCTGCTGGCCTCCTGACCACCTTCAGCCTCCTCCCCGGGAGAGGGCAGAGTGAGAAGCAGAGAAGGCCTGGCGCTGTGCAAGCACTGCTCAGTGGCAGCCGAAACACCCATGTGTTATCAACATTACTTTGGTCACAGATCTCAACCAGAGCACCATATGGGTTGCTATGGAGAGAATTAACTCCATCCCAACCAGACCTAGTGCACTTGACCTCTGAGTCACGGTTAGGAAAGAAGTTTAAGTGATTTTGAATAGTGGTTCCCTAGTACTTGGAGGAGGCGGGAAGGGACAATTCTCTTTAGAGCTTTTGAGAACAAGAAATGTCTCACTTGATCCTCAAAAACCAAGGTATCAAAACCATCCACTTCTGAAAACCTGAATGCTTTTGTTCATGCATCTTTAAAAAGATAGTGTGATGAAAGGGAGCAGGAGTCTGTTAAAATATCTTGACAATTATTTTCTTTATGAATATGAAAATTACACTTAAAATGTATTACAATGCATTAGAATATTATTTCATTGTAATAAATTAGTAGAACTACTCCCACTTACAGCATTTATTTTTTCATTTCTTAGCAGTATTAAGGGAGTAAATGAGCATATTGTAGAGATAGTTAGAAAGTGTAGGAGTTTGCATTATATTGTGCTGAAATGTGGGTATGTGCAGAAATTCGGTTTGCCAGCACTCAAGCTAAATGGAGAATGAAGCTGCTGTGATGCATTGGAATATGCTGAAGTGAGGCAGTAGCTGTGATTACACTGTTAAGCTTACTCTGTTGTGAAGCTTCATAATACTTAGGCTGGGGACTTTTTTTTTTTTTTTTTTAAATGGCAAAGAATCTTCTAAGGAGTAAGTAGTCTTTTGTTTTGTTTTGTTTTGTTTGTTTTGTTTTTTTTTTAAGAAACTACAGGGAGGATGATGAGGGGAGGCAAAAAAAAAATGTATAAAGAGAAATTTCTTATACCTGGCCTCTCTGCAGTAGTTATTTGTGTAGATGATCAAAACTTCCTGGAGTTTCAGAAGAAAATGGCATACTACAATAAATTCTGAACCTGTTATTTTCTTTCAGACAACTTGTAGAGGAAATGATAGTGAGGAACAATTGGAGTGCAGAGAAGGGCAAGTGGGAGAATATGCTCGCAGTGATAGGCAGTAGATCCAGGAGCAGTAGAGCTCAACATTGTACATCATAAAGAACATGAAGGTAGGCAGAAAAAGGCATTTTGTTTTTAATCGCAAACGCAGTGAATAGTGTTCCTTAGGGAAAGCAAAGGTGTTTTTTGTTGGTTTGTTTTGTTGTTGTTTTTTTTTTTTTTTAAGAAACTAGGTGACAGGTGAGAGTACTGATTGTTATATCACAACATCTTCAGTACAATAGAGTTACAGAGATGAGAGAACTACCAAACAGACCAGAACCTGAATGTTTTGTTGTGTGAGTGATTGCTAGATCCAAGAAAACTTAACTTTGTAGAAAATTGACTTTAGAAAAAAGTAGCTGATATTTGAAAGCTGATAAAAATGGTGCTCCTCAAATGAAAACATCAGCAGAAAAAGTTGAAGTGTGAGTATTTAGAAATGGCATATCAGATTATAAAGAAGTAGGCAGTGCTTTAGGATAAAAATATTTTAAAAATATTTAAAATTATAGTGGAAAGACAATCATAGAACATGCAGATGTGTGCAGCACAGGAAAAAGTTACATGTTCCATACAAAAATAAGAAAACATCCAAAACACACGTATTTTCTTGGCTTTGCATTTGAATGACAAAACCCCTATAAGGATAAAACAGAAGCCCCTGAAAAGATGACAGTGTCTGTAAGGCACAGTGCATGAAGTGCACAGGCATGAACAGACATCTGGCTAACGCTTGAGCTAGCTAAGAAATTTGTTGCTGACGGGTCTGTCCATATTCCACAAGATTCCTCAAATAAAATTAGGTCAGATGAAAAGAATAATATTTTAGCCACTGCACTGTGGCTTATAAACTTTCATATAGCCTAACACATGTGAAATCTGTGATTCCACAATGTACTGACTAGTAGTACTGGAAACAATCAATCCAAAGGCTTTGAAACAGAAACAAAAATTGAATGTAATACAATCACAGCAACCATAGACTATTAGCAGGTGGTACAGTGAGTGCCATTCCAACTGCTTTCTGAAGGGTTAACATGGAGGTTAATTATCAGTCAGTAACTGCTGAGGGAATTAAAACACAGCAGTTCGAGAGAAATGCAGTCCAAAAGAGTGATTCAGCAACATATTTTTAGCGAGTTACTCAAGTGATTGGGAGGGGGGAAAAAAAAACTCTAAAGGGTATGACTGGAAGACAGTGACTTCTATGTTGGAAAAAGCAAAGGAATAGGAAAAGCATGTTCTATTAGTGTTATACAGTATTTCCAGTCTGGATTAGCTATACTCGAGTCAATTGGATGCCAAACCCATCACAGAGGCTGTTTTGATAATGTGATTGTACCTGTGGGCTTGAACCCTCTGCTTTCTGAAATAACAGCTTCTCTGAAAAGATGAAGGCTCTTGTCTTGACAGATTGTGTAGGTACTTCCACATTGCTGAGTCAAACATGATGGGGCAAGTCCCCAAGTTGCCTGTGATCTATGTGGGCAAGTCTGTGCAGTATTAAATTAGAAGGGTTTAAGAGTTTATGGTAAGTCCGTGCAATATTGTGTTAGAATGGCTTAAGAGTTTCTTAGCTAAGGTAGATAAATTCTTTCTGAGTTAGAGCTAATCAGAATACGAGGGTAGATGTCTGCAGTGTGTTTTCCTTCATTTCTGTTTTCAGGCTTAGTAAGGGGTAAGATGGCTTGTGTTTTCTTTCACCAGTAGAGTGGATTTGCTTTTCTTTAATCTAAAACTGGCGAAAATATTACTAGAGGTTCACTTTAAGCCACAGGAAAACTTAATATTAAAAGTCTGGGGTATTTGAAGACCAAAGTAAGATAGAAAATTCTTATTTTAAGTCACAATAAGAAATTACACCCTTGTCAACGGGTACTATGCGATATGAAGGAATGAAATCCTAATTTTGTTTAGGATAAAGTGCTGTTTTTATAAATACATAAATGAAACCAACACAGAAGATTGTTTGTGCAAAACCCATTATATCACCAAAAATAGAATGCCTTCCTGAAATTTCCATTGACAGTAGGAAACAAAATAAAGCTAAAATTTATCACATCAAACATTAGATTTTATGAAACGAATCAAAAAGCCAGAAGATTCAAAGCCAGGTTGGATGAGTTTTTGTGCAACTTGACTTTGAGACTTTGTGCAACTTTGGGAGGTGTCCTGTCCATGACAGGGGGATTGGAACTGGATGATCTTCAAGGTCCCTTCCAACCCAAACAGCTGTATGATTCTGTGATTGATTTATAGACAGATAACATTATTAATGTTCGGCAAGCTAACGATTTGAATATATCCAAATATATTTAATTAAGAGCAGTAATTGTACACTTTCATTATATCTGGACATAAAAATGTTATTTTCAGTTTCTGGGTTAGAAATTAAGGGCTACCAAGTGCAGCTCAGTGTAAGAAGTGCTCATCTCTCCACTCCCTTCCTGGTAGACACTTGTTTAAGGATCTTCCCTCCGTGATTGTTTCGGCACAGAAAATGTAACAAATCGTCATGTCCCAGATCTTTAAGGATGTGTGTGCAGAAAAGTAATTGCTGATGAGCTGCTGATATGGGGTGAAAATCCTCAATAACTCAGTGAGAGAGACTGTGTGATGTTCTGCTGTGAGCCGAAGAAAATAACTTTAAATTGAACAGAAACGAGAACTGAATCAACTTGAATGAGATTACTTTCAGAGGTATGTACTCTGGATAAAAGGAGGTGTTGTGTGAGGAGACACAAAACCAAGAGGCAATTGTGTAAACAGAGAAGAAAACAAAACAAAATAACAGCAAACAAATGGTGCAAAGAGTTCAATGCATGTTAACAGATGTTAAAAGAAAAAAAAATCACAACAGCTCATCTGCAATAACTGATGATTATTATTTGTACATTGATTGTAAAATATCATTAATGTTTAGACTACTGTTTAAAAATACAGAATAATAACATGAAAAATAAAAATAAAGCTTTTGAAATTTACAATGAAAACCAGACATGAGTTTCGACTCACATGGAATCTAAGAGTGTAGACTCCAACGGAAGTATTTTTGGAAGAAAAAGACAGGTGTGCATTTACATTATGGAGTCAGAGAAAAAAAAAGAGGTTTTTTCTATATGTGTGGCAGCTGTATTAAGACTGGGGCTGTGTCCAAATGCCTTCCAGTTCAGTGAGGTATAAGCAAACTGTGGAGATGAACAGTTATCTTTTCCTTCTTTGCACTTCAATTTAGCTTTTGAAGCGGTGTCCATTGATCAGTCTGATCAACCATTTTAAACATAACCTGTCATAGGCTGTTATTATTTTATTTCTATCTGTAGTTTTATTATCCAGTGGCAGCCTAAGAGAATAGTACCATGTAACTACATTGGCAGTTCAAATGTATACTAAATGAAAGCAAAACCAACTTAAATAGAAT
Source organism: Penelope pileata (assembly GCA_013396635.1). NCBI lineage: Eukaryota > Metazoa > Chordata > Aves > Galliformes > Cracidae > Penelope > Penelope pileata. Next base: position 108,599 of record WBMW01002323.1, read on the forward strand.
TTCTCGTTATCTGAAATAACATTTATAGGAAAAAATATAATGCCATCTTACTAGATCATTCTTTGCATACAGATTTTCTGGTGGTAATTCAGTTTACATTAGTGGAAACAAAAGCTTGATTTATAAAACATGCATCACAAGGTACAGTCCTAGCACATCCGTATTTCTTTATTTGACTTCATGCAGGGCATATTCTCTCTTCCAATATCTTTCAGACTTTTTGATCTATTTTGCAGCCTAAAAATAATGTGGATGTCATCTCTGTTTTTCCCATCTTGAATGAAATTATGCATCTCAGTGCAAATCCCATCATTTCTATTTTAATACGGTGGCTGTGCTGCTTACTAGTTACGCAGAGTAAAAACCTTGCCTGAATTGAATCATGTTAAATGAATATGTCAAACTTGATTGGACTTGCATGAAAGTGTATGTAATACAGGTAAGTATTACATAGAACTAGTACTTCTAATGCTTGTGAATAGTGTGAGCAAGTGCAGAGAAGACTTAAAATCTTCCTTATTCAAATGAAGAAAAACTCCAATGAGTTGCAAGGCTATTCTTAGCATATGATTATGGGGATAGAGTGTAGTACTCTTAGATCATGTTTACCTCAGTTACAAATAGAATACATTGTATCAGCCACAAAAACAGTAGAAAATGAACTATTTCATTGTATGTACTAGAATAAAACTCTTTTTTTAATTGTCATTATATTAAAATTATATTAAAATGTATAAGCCTCTTAGTTGGTAAAGGTTGCTAAGGGGAATCGCAGAGCAGTCACATTCCATTTCGTTTAACAGCATGGTATAAAGTTTTTGTACACAATTAGTGCAATGATCATCTGAAAATGAGGGATAGGATCTGAGAAGTAAAGAATTGCCTCTGTAGAGGTGAACCATGGGGAATTTCTGGAAGATTTACAATTGTATTGGCTCATTGCTTAATCAGATGGCAGAAAGATGTTCTCAGTGTGTATTTCTTTCTCTAATGAAAGAAGCGATTAACCCACGCAAAACACTATCCTTAAAGACCTCTTTTGTCCAAGTACCTAACAAAATCTTATGTAGTCCCTGTTTTGATGCTGCACAGATGCACAGTATATTGTGCTGATGTACTTGGTAATGTTATTGATCGTTTTCAATTTTTGAATAATAGATGTTGATTATATGCATGTTTTGTGAGAAAGTCAGGCAAGGAACGAAGACAATGTAATGATTCTGACAGCTGAGCTCTTGACAAGTCCAATAGCAACACTTTCAATCCAATTGTTTGTAGTTCTATGTCCTGCCCCGCTGCCAGATGTTAGTTAAAGGCAATGTGAAATCATCAGCAGAAGGGAATGTACTCTTACCCTAACAGAAAATTTGCAGCTGGTTTTCTTCTGTTTCTGCATCTTTGTTCTGGTTCTGCTATGTTCACTAGTAATTTTTAGTGCTAGGAATAGAGTACGAGGCTATTTCCTAAATCACCACTGCTAATTCCATCAAAGTACTTATGCCACAACGCTTTGACTGCTACAGAATAACTCTTCTCTACAATCCTCTGGTCTACCTAGGGAACTCTTTTGACAGCTCTTATCCCCTGGTAAAGTAGAAATGTCAACTTAAAAAGTCAGACTTGTATGTGCATTACTCAGAGCTTTCTTAGCAACTGACGCGCACATATGGAATTTTCTCCCTGTGAAGATAAGCCAAGATTGTGAATGTGTGTTTTTTCAGGCTTGATGAAGGCTTCAGCTTCTTATTAACACTTCAAAAATTGCTTAGTGTTTTCTTTCTTACAATGCACTGTGCTTTCATGCTGCCTGGTCAGTTTTTTGCATTTTTTGTTGTCATCTTTCTGCAGAAGCTGCTTTCAGCTTCTATTAGGGTAGGGCTGAGAGGGAGGATAGATTCCTTCTTTCTGTTTGTCAGTGTCGTGTTTCATACTGAAGTTGTTCTTGCCCTCAACTGGAAGAATCACCTTAGAGCCAAGGCAAGAAGGAGCTTCGAAATCTCTCAGCCTACTGTTCCACTTTGTCAAGAAGCCAAGAACAGTCTGTGGTGCTCTCATTAGGAAACATGTCAGCCTCTGTGCAGTGCTTCTTTAGTAAAATGTTTGAGAAACTTCCTCATATCTATCAAGGATCCTCCCTATGTGTTTTGTGGGTAAATTTGTTCTTTACCAGTTGCAGTACAAATTATGTTTTAAACAAATACCAAGCCTTCAAGCTTTAGATTAACGATGCATGCATCATCTGTCAGCCAATGGTGAAAACACATCTGAATTAACATCTGTAAAAGTCTGTGAAAAGGCAACATCTTACACAGTGAAGAACAGAAATTATATGGAAAAAAGTACCAGATTTCTGTAGCCTCACCTTCTGTAACAGGTACATCATCAAGACATCTTGCTTTTGTTTGTCCTTCAAACATAGCTGTGCATTTGTGATCTGCAAACATCTCCTGGAACTGTTGGGCACTAATAAGGAATTCTTCATTTCTTTTTAAAGCTGGCCTACTCTTGAATCTAAATGGAGTGAGATCTGGACTTGTTGTGAAGGGAATAACACTATTTTGAATTTTTTCTTTTCAAAATACAGCATCAACTATCAAACGTGTTTTATTTTTTTTTAAGCATTTTTTGAGGATACATTGCCTAGCATCAAAATCTAAAGTGTTTCTTTAAAGCATTTATTTCAATTCAGCTTTTTGTATGTGAAATGGAAACTTGTTTTAAAATGAAAATATTCCATGTCCATCCTCTCAGCACAATTAACTTTGCATTTAAAATAAAAATAGAAAATGAGTTTATTAGTTTATTTTTCAATGAGTATGTTTTTATCAACATAGAAGACATCAACTCACCTGCACACATTACTTACAAAACATCATTTGTATTTTTGTCTGTATTGCCTGGCTTCAAATTGAAAGCAAAAATTGATGTGTATCTTGGTTTTACCTCCTTAAAGGATGAGCACACACTCGTGACAGGTGTGGTACGTTGGAGCAGTGGAAGGGTCTACTTCAAGAATCATGTTCATCTGTGTAAGAGTTTATATGCAGTTGGCTGCAGCTGTGAATTTCGGTCTCTCGGGAAGTAGAAGCTGGGCATGAATTGTGGCACAACAGAGCAAAATGTCATCAGAACAATACGTTTTTCAGCACAGCTCTTCCCAGAATGATGCCACACAAAAATCCCAATCCTCTAGCAAGTGTTCACTTATCATCAGAGCAACAGCCAGTTCTTGCAGATGGGAGCTCAAGGTATTGGACTTGATAGCTATGAGCTCAGTTCCCTGCTCCATCACAGGTTCACTGAGGGCTAGAGTACTTTGAATGCGTGTCTGTAGACAGTGAAGGGATATAAGGCAGCGTGATGCTATATAGGATTACTTAGTGATGTGAAAAGGTCTGGAAGTAGTGTAGCCACATCATTTCAGATTCCTTTTGTGTCATTTTCTGGTGGTATTCATTTTCTGGTAGAAACAGAAGACGAAAAGAGAGTTGCTGCTCCTTCACTGGAGCATCTGAAGCTTTTTTTTTGCTTATTTCCAGAATGAAAGCAGCACCAACAGGGACAAGAAATGTTACTGCTTCAATATCCTTTAACTATTTCTTTCTTAACTCATGAAAATCAAGGACCTCAGTTGCATCTCTGCTCTAAAATAAGGGGGAAGGAAACAAGGTATATCTTTGTTTTCATATCCTCTTCTTCTGCTGAACTCTTCTAACCTCTGAGGAAATTTCAGAGAGGTTATAAAACATGTTGTAGATTTCTACAAATAGCTCACTTTTGTAATAGTAGTTTTTCAAAATTCAGTTTAGTTTGAGTATTGAACTTAACAAGGTGTGCATACTTTCACCTAGATGAAAGCATGGTAAGCAGAAAGACATATTGTACCTAGACTGCTAAACTACCTCCTTGCTTCTTTACTCGGATTATTCTACATCTAACTGTATTCCAGTTAAGGTCGTCTAAGAAGTGTTCATTCTCAACGTAATTGTTTCTCTTTTGTCTCCACTAATCAAGCTGGAGTTTGCTGCCACAAAATGATGCAGTGCCACATCAGCACACAGTGCTGAGGCTCCCAATGACACTCATCAACTCTTTCCTATCATATTATGTTTGAGCCACTTCTTTTGAGGGCCTTGAGAAGAATTCAGAAAAGCTAATGCAACACAAGTCGGCATGTGCTATTTCCCAATTTTTTAAGCCTGGATGAGCTTGGAGTCATCCTCCAAATCGATGTGTTCTAAAGTGTATATCATTTCTTTTTCAAAAATGAGAGGATTTACTGTCCAAAAAATGTCAGCCTTACTGCTGAAGAATTTTAAGAGGCAGTTCATCTGTGTTTAACAAAATGTGCTGGCAATGATGTTGTCAATTTGTAATGAAGTAAGTTAAGAGGTCCCTATACAATGTATCAGCAGTATATTGCAGCTTCCTGAAAGAATGCTTTTCACACTGGTCAGTAATAAAGCCATTTTGTTGAGGAAAATCACACCCCTATCATGTGCTTTGTAACAATTTTCAAGGAAGATATTCGGGAATTCATATACCGTAGTGAGCTCCTATTTCTTCTTCTATCTTTTAACCACCAACAATAAACAGATATTTTTAATGTCAAACTGATTATGACACAGCAGAACAGAATTGTCCTTCAAGATGTAATAGAGGCGTTAAGGATTAATTTCTTATTTTAAAATGTGGAAATTACTCTCCATGCCTGAGAGCAGTATGTCACCCAGCCATCCCCCCATTACCGCCACTTAACTGTGTGATAAAAAGGGCCTTGCATCTCACTATACGTGCATGACATGAGGGAGACCTATTCGTAAAGATTTAATAGGCCTGGAATAGAGGGTAATAGAAATTGAATTAGTGTAATTTATGTGGTACTGACAACAGTGTGATCTCGGAAACTCCGAAGTTTTTTACTTCTGCCATGGTTTGATATGAACAGATATTTTCAAATCACATTCGTACAAGCTCTAGACTGTCAGTGTGTTTATGTCAGGGTTGCTCCATCATTTTTTGAGTGTGTGTGCATTTAATCTGAAATGTTGGAAGTAAAATCAGTTTTAGCCAATATTGCTAATGAATGGTAGCCTGTAAGTCTGCAGCACTGGTTAACTCACTTCCTTCTCCCTCACTAATATTTGAACCTGTTTTCTATTTTCAACCTATTTGACAAGAAGTGTGAGTCTCAAATATAAATAAACTCGAGGCTATTTGGAGTAGAAAAAAAGTGATTTAAAATTATGCAGGTACCGCAAAAAAAGTTAGGTAGAATTCAGTTCTCCATTCAGAGAGGTAGAGATCAACTAGGCAGTTGAGACTTCAGCAGTCATTTTTGATGTACAATACACCAGAGAAAATAGCTTTTTTTTCTTAGATCAGGAAGTGAAATTTAGAAGTATTAAAATGACTTCTGGAAAAGTTTATCTTTCAGCGTAAGAAAGTGTATTTGTGAGATTAAAGAACAAAACAAATCCAATAGTTTTTTTGGGAATTGTGGTAACTTTGGCTATAGTATCGTGTTTTGTAAGATAGACTTTTATTTGTTCACTATCCGAGTAGAAGGTTTGTGTTGGTGATCTAATAATATGATGATAATGTTGCAGATTGACTGGGAAGAATTTCCTGAACTGGTTTTAAACCGGGGTTCCAAAATAAAGGTGTTGTATTTTGGGTAAGATTCACCAGACTGGGGCTTTGACTCGGTTCCTGTAGGAGTTGCAAAATGCTAAGGAGAAAACCTGACGGGGAAATTTGATTCTTTGTCAAAGATAATGCTTCCTCACTATTTTGATTTTGATTGGGCAATGAGATTCTTTGCTACTTAGCCGAGCTACTGGGGTTTAGAGCTGAGGGTTGTGAGAAGTTTTATGTAAGAAGTAGTTACTTTTATATATTCACAGAAGGCATGGATTTTTAATTAAACTGTACTTTGATCTTTTGACAAAAAGTGTTTGTGTGTTCATTTTCATTATTCACTTTGCTAACAACTATTTTATTTAAATTAGTTCTGTAAAGTTGAGACCGTGGTATGAATGCTCTACAACTACAGAGGGAAAATACATGTGCCTTCCACTCAACTACAGACAGCTCACTTCACTATTTACCACCAAAACCTTCTAAAAGAAAAGAAGTTCTGGCAACTGGCCATGTCTTAAATGATGCTTGACATCAGGAATTGAGTTTTGCATCATAATCCTAAAACAAATGCACTCTTAGATGTTAATTACTTGCCCTGAGGTACTGAGGCAATGGGTTTCAGAGCTAGGATGAAAACACCAGGAGTCTCTGGATTGTAAGTGTTGTGTTAGACAAGGTATTCTCCTAAATGTCAAATACTAGTTTATGGAAGTAACCAATACACCAATAATAGTGCATTGTGCTTGACTGATGAGTCATATTTGTTTATAGGCAAGACCTAAGAATTACTTACAAAGTTTCTGTATTAAGATGTTTTTTTTCCACAGGCAGTTTAACACAGCATGTCAGTCCTTTTGTCTTTTGAGGTAATGACTTGAAACTTATTCTGTAAGTGTCACCCAGAGAATAATTATCTTTGCGTTACTATTCAAAAACAGAGTTTGGTTGATTTCTTTTAACTTGACAGCCATGTTTCTTTGGTTCAATAAACGTTATCAGGCATTCTTTGGCTGCTCCTATTGCATCGACTTTAATTAGTTTTTGATTGCTGTTAATTTCACAGCTTTTTCTCCTTAATAAATTGCATCGAAAATGCTTTAGTTTTTTTGTTGCATCAAGTTTAATTAGTTTTTTTGCGTTGCTTACTCTATTTTGCTTGCTCTTTTTAAAGGAACTCCACCATAGCTCCTTTTTCTGATTATACTTCTGAATCACAGGTTCTGATGTTGGTGATTAAAGGAGATGTTAGAACCTCTGATCATTAAACCTCTCTCTCTTGAGAACTACATGAATGTTCCTGTCTCACCAGGGTACACCAGCAAATGTGATGCATGATAGAAAGGTCAGCAATGGGCTTTGTGTAATGGCATGATTTACAGTGCTTTTTTACAGTTTGTTAGGATCTGAATTCTTCAGTTCTCGTCCAAACACAGACATGTTGTGAACCTTAAATGCAGGATTGCTTTTACAGCTACTTGGAACAAAAGCTGTCTGTCACTACAACAAAAGTCTATTTTCTTGAATGTGGAAGTGAACTACTTATCTAGCTTGTGAAAATCGTAGACCCACACCATTAGTTATTAATTATTAGCTGATGCTTTAAGGAAGGCCAGGTTTTATAAGGAGAGTGATAGGGCTTCTCATGAGAATGATCAGTTTCCACCCTGATGATCTGGACTTAAGTTATTTAAATTCACTTGTATAGACTTGCAAGTAGGCCTTTGGTTTTCCTTACTTGCTATTTATAAGTAAAGCTTGGTGCTTTCCAAACACCATTTAAGCCATTGTCTGGTGGAAAGATGTCATCTTTATCTCACTTTTGGTATCGTCAGGAAGTCTCTGTACTCCTTGTTACTCTCTTCAATGTTGTTTGGGTTCAGTGAAGATTTCTATAGGACTCAAGATTTTGAGTAATAAGTGTCAGAAAGCTCCTCGCAGAACATCAAGGGGTGAGATCTCTGTGCACTATTTCTCTGTAAAAGAAGGTGGAGTTCAGAGAGACAGATGAGGGAGAAGCCATATCTGGGAAAAGAACTGATGAATGAAGAAAGGATATAGATGCCTTCAGGGAATATTTGTCAGTAAGATACTGAGAGTGTAGAAACTGGCTCAGAGGAAGAAACTGACTCTTAAAAATAAAAAGAATTTTAGGCTTAAAGCACTGGGTCTATAAAATCCTCTTCCTGTCAAAGGCTCTTTTGTAATATTTGGTAAACAAGGTGGAGTATCGTTTTCAAAAATACCTGGATTCTGAGAGAGGAGAGACACCCAAGTCTCAAACCTAAATGTTTAAGACTTAAGCAAGCCCATACATGAACATTTAAATGAATTTTAGATGACTAGAATTTCTACTGGAAAGCTCTCAAGATGGATAGATTTCTACTTCACTGAATCATAGAATCACAGAATATCCTGAGTTGGAAGGAATCCACAAGGATCATTGAGTCCAGCTCCTGGCTCCAACTTCAGTTCATGTTTTGAGCTATGTTGGCTAGGGCAGCTAAGTCTATCCAGGATCCAAAGCCAGGTTTAAATTTTCTGAGTAATCAAATTCTCTCTCATAGACCGAAAAATATTTTTGTTATAAGTATTCATATCTTGTCTCACTTCTTGTTTTAACAGAGGGAATGGTAGTGCTTATCCTTACTTCTGTAATATTTTCCTTGTTCAAACATTAAATCAGCAGTTTAAAAAAAAAATCGTACTTCAATGACTTAATATACAGTGCCATCTTCATAAAAGAATCCAGATATACATTTTTAATTAACCATCAGGTACAAGCTAGTGAAGCTTTGATCACTTCTTTAAGAAAATGTGTATTGTCTGTTTTAGTAACAAGTGCTCTTGCATTTGTCCCTCATAAAACCGTGGTCCAGAGAGAATGAATGCTCGGGGTTTTTCATAATCTTTATGGTTTTTCTTCAGCATGAATTTGAGGATTAGACAGACATTTAGAAATACGTACCTCTCTACATGTCTAGGGAGACACTGTTCACTTGTAAATATCATTTCAAGAAAGAAAGGCTTTTGGAAATGCAGGCATCAGTCTTTCTCAGTTTCTGTATGCTGCTTATGGCTTGGAGGCTCAAAGTTTTCCTATCTCCTACCTCTGCTTTGCCTTAGGTACCTATTGCATGTTTGAGGGCATGACCTTCTCCTCTTTGTAAATGTACAGTGATCCTAAATTAAAGATATAGTCTTGGGTATTTGTATAACAACTAGAGCAAACAGTAATTGTTATTTTACTAGAAGCTGGCTTTGAGACCACTTTGCTTTATTCCACTGGAAAGTGTATATAATTGGATAACCTGTAGCCAATTTTATAATGCCATTTCCTTCCCTAACAAGATATTTTCTGAATTTCTGTAGACAGAGTAAGAAAAAATGTGTTCTTTATTCCACATGTGAGACTTTACAAGTAACATTTTTTTGTTTATGAGTTTGCATAATAATCTTTTCCTTAGCAACACCACATGTAAAGTTATTGTCAATGTTTTAAATAGCTGACTTCTTCTGAACAATACCTACCTTTTCCTAATTTACAATATTTAAAGTGCTATTCTTTAAGTCATACTATTACAATAAAATGTAGTAAGCTTCTTGTAGCTTCCAGATTTCAAGAGCATTTTGTAGTAGACATCTGTCTTAGAAATGAACGGATTGTTCACAGTAGCTTTCGGTATGTGTCTAGCAACACTCCTGTAAATCAAGTGTGGAGGTAATCAAATATGTGGGAGTGACCTCCATGGTGCCTGATAGCAGTGTAGGTTCTTCTACAGTTAGTTGACAACTAGTTGTAGAAAGAAATTGACAGCAAATCTGTAAATTACGGAGTAAAAATAAAAAATACAAAAATATGAACAGAAGCCAAAAGACACCTAAGCATGTGTTTAAAGTTCATTTTTAGTACTCTAACTCCAGATTCCTAGCTCCTAATGTATTCTGGTGGCATTGCTTAATGATGGTTTCTCTATTGCAGCCTTTTTGAAATGTGGCGCTTACCATCAGTAAGATTTCCAGGCTTAATCACTGCATTTTTCACTTATTTTTCACTTCTTCCATTTCTTCGTTAGATGACCTCATTGGCCACATAACCAGACACAGCATGCTGTCCTCTTCACAGAGGATGTTTTGCCTGCATATTACACAAATTCTCTTTTGATAATGAAATTGACAACATAATTTGTATCAATATTAAGTTAGCATTTTGATTAAGTTAGTAACTTCATCACTTTGTATGAGTTTGTGCTATATGTTAAATGCCTTAGCTACTTAAATATCAGATATTTCTTCTTTATATATGTATAGAACAAATGTTTCCATTTGCAAATGTACTGTAGATATGACTTTGTATATATATTTTTTTTCCCAGAACAAAAAGAAATTTACAGGTGACATGCAAACAAACTAGACTGTGGGGTTAAGCTCATGCTTGGTAGAAACAAATCAAGCAGTATTTGAATGCTCAAGGCATATATTTTATAATTGGAAATGATTACTTTTCTTTTATTCTCCAAAAACAAACAGAGGAACAAGTGGAAAGAAACAGGATTTGAAAGTATTCTTGTTTTTATTACTTGAAAGGAATATAAATGCAGATAAAAAAAAAATTATTTGATCTAGTGTTATACTTTTGGCAAATCTATTTGGGGTTTTAGGAACAGTTGGTTCAAGAGTAGGAGAAGTTGTCTTGACTTTCAATTTCTGTTAAATCAGCTTGGTGGAATACAGACAAGTTAGCAAGCCAAATCCAGTTCGTTCTATGTATTAAGTAGCCACCACTAGGATATATCTGGATTGTGGTACACCTGTCCTGTCCTCTGTTAGTGTCCACATTAGCACCCCCTCTAGTTAGAAACTAGGGCTGTTCCTGAGATCTAAGGCAAACCCAAAGCCTGCCTGCCTACCCTGTTACAGTCATGTGTCTGTAGAGAACATTTGCCAGGTTTCATTCAAAACATTGTGCATGAGGCCAGTTATGTTGAAGGCTAAATAAATCTAGATTGCTGTGGAAGTTGGCTTCAGACTATGATATGGATATATGTTATTGTCCTTGATAACTGGAATTAGTATAAGAATAAAAAAGATGATGAATATAAGAACCTAAAGCATAGCATGACAATTGATGTTAGAGGTTGTTAGAGGATTGTTTTCTTCAGAATCTGTACAATTGTGCTTCCTCTTCCAGTAGCAGCAGCAGTAGGTGGATAAGCTTGGACATAGCTAGCTGTTTTTGATGCATCTTTCATCCCCTTGTTGTTGATTGATTAATATTGTAGAGTCCAGCAATATCCTAGATGTAGAAGGAATCAGACTGCTATTTTGTCTGACCAGTAGCATGAGTGATACACGAAAATATATACCTATCCAAGCATTGCTTTAAAATATAGTTTGGAAACTTTTTTTTCTTAATATCAGTACAATTACAACACTGTCCTGGTAAAACTAAATAAAGTAACATTCTTCAGAAACACACAAATTTGTGATCCCTCAAATGCAAAACCATAACATAAAACTCTATAGTGTTATGGTACTTCTAAAATTCTCATTTAGTCTGTCCAACACTAGGTTTAAAGGCTTTCGTGTCAAGCAGTGTTTGCACTTAACACTCAATTCCAACAGTTCATCACTAGCTAATGATAAGAAGCAGGAGAAGACTGAATAGGGCTCAAATGAGCTTTTGAAAGAGTTCTTTAATAGCTGTGTTTGCAACTTTTCTCCTGCATGCTTTTGAGGTGGGTAATAACATGGGATAAGAAGTACTCAGACTGTAAATACAGTGGCAAAAGTATTTAGAAAAAATGAAGGTGTGTTTATTTTCCTGAAGACTGTTTCTGGGGGTTATAGTGGCATCCTTTTTATATTGACTGGTCACAACGTATGGAGTTTATTTCTCTCCCTCTACCTCTAAGCCTTGGCATTACGCACATTTCTTCTACAAACGGGATCAGAGAGGTTTTCTTGGTTTTTATTTGTAATGGAAAGTTTAACCTTTTTTATTACTTTCACTATTGACTCTTGATGTGTTCTTGTCCCTGCAAATACTGCTGAAATAGCTGTTGTCATCCATTCTTTGATATGGTTTGGCTGGACGGGTGCCTTAGGGTCAAATGATAGCTCATTCAGCCAAAACTGTGGTAGCAGCAATTGTCAGCCTCAGGCCAGTTCTTGCAGCTTAGATTCTCAGTGCTGCAATCTCTGATTATTTGTACAAGTAGTTTTAGACTTTCACCAAACATCAATGCTGCAGTGCTGTTCCTTGTAAAAAGAAAGAAAGAAAAAAAAAAGAAAAAATTAATTTGAAAAAGCTCTGATGATCTTTCTCCTGTAAATCGTCACACGAGGAAATGGGCGAATAATGTTAATATTTGATGATGTTTCGTGGACAAGATTGATATAGCATAATGTAGCTATGTCCATGATCAGGAACCAACTAAATCTCAGCGACTTCTAAGAGGTCAGGGTGCTGTACTGACATAAACAGACAATAATTTCTGCTGCAATTTATGGCATTCAGTCATGGGATCTCTAGCAAGTTGGAGCACAGATGATAGTTCAGTAAACTCAAACTTGTCTTGCGTGTTTTGTTTCCTTATGTTTACAAATTCTCTTTTTGGTCTCCTAAGAAATTTTGCAGATTTGAATTTTAGGGAGACTTTGAATAAGACAATGAAAAAGAGAAGATTTGGTTACATAGGTCAGCCAGAAGCAGGAAGTGGCAGTATTCATGTTTAGTTGAGTTTGTTGCATCAGCATGAGTGACAATAGCAATATTTTTCATTGAAAAGTATGTCAATTGTCACTGAAAAAGTAATGAAGTAGAACAGATTTTTCTTTAAAAGTTCTCTTCTTCAACAGTTTCAATATTTGTTCTTGCTAGGGAGTGTCAGCAGGACTTACAATAATTCCTTCTACTACTGTTATTTCAAACAAATCGAGTCTTAAAGGAGATTGTGGTCATGGTTTTGGCTTGGAGGGTAACATGGGCTGGTCAGCTGGGCTGGAATGCACTATGCATAAAATAATGTTCAACATCTTCTACTCCCAAAGCAAAGTTTATTAAGCTTCTGTTAAACCTCCCCACTTTATTCTCATCTGTGAATCCTTTTTAATATTTACTTTTCTTTTTTCTCATTGTATGTTACATGCTACCTTAATTAAAATACCATACCTGGTAATACTGATAATTAAAACGGAAACTATTAAAAAGAGAAATGTTCTACCAGCTGCTGCCGTACGTGGATTGTGACTTTGTTGAATTCTGTGAATAGAAGCGACAAGTAAATAGAGTTTCTGTCTCTAGAAGTGTTAATCCTTGGAAGTTTTTTTTTCCTAAATGCTTTAGAGATGCTTGTCTGTCTTTTCAACTCATCTTTACCATATTCTTATACTGATGGACAGTGACAGTTGATTACCTTTAAATATGTAATAAAGAAAACTTAATGCAGATTCATGCCTCAGACTGCATTTAAAATACCTAAATTATTGTCACATTTGCAGGCTACCCTGATGCATGGTAGCAATGTTAAGGATTGATTTTCTTTACCGATGTTCTTACTACTGTTTTTCATTGTATTAAACCCTTCGTAAAAAGGAAAGGAAATCACCTACTAATTTGTTCTTGCCCCTGTGCAAGACTAATAGGTGATGAACTCTCTCAGATTTAGACCTCAGTTGGAATTGAGAATTCAGAGTATTGAATAGGTTTTTCACCACATTGTCGGACTGAGTTCCAGTATTTTCCTCAACTCACAAGGTATTTCTTCTCAATCTTTTCCTCTTCTGCTTTGGAAAAACCTGAATGGGACAACCCTTATGTTTCATTGCCATTTTACAGTCTCTGCCTGATGGATAGCACCAATTATTATGTGAACCGTACAGATCAAAACAGATGTTATCTTTAAAACAGTTTAATTTTAAAAAATTTATGCTATTAATTTATTTCATAATGTATTTATTTTAATGCAGTATGTAAAAACTTTTAATGCATTTGACAAAATCATGTGTTGATATTTACAGAAAAGGAAGAATTCCAAATGTATGTACTTTGAAATGTTATGATTAAATCTTAATTTTAAAATAATTACTCGGATAGGCTCATCAAGTAGTTGGAAGAGAATCTGTATCCATCAGACTCAGTAGCATTACCTGTTTATATCGTACTATTGAGAACTTGGCTTTCAAAATCTTGACTTATTTTCAGTTGTAGTATTTGAATTCTGAATTTTGTTCTATTGAAAGTTCAAATAAGAATAAAGTATACTTTTTGAATTTTTCCATTTGAGGTCATTCACTGTGTCCTCCCTCACCTCTCTTTTCTCCTTCTCCTCTTCTAAAGAAAAATGTATCAAAAAGTACTCATCTTTATCTCTTATCCCTTTCCCCTTGCAGAGCACTCATTCTCATTTTATACTAGTTGTTTAGAGATAACATGGCTTTTCTTGTCTAGTGAATGAATAATTGCTGTAATATTCCAGTGAGTCCTTATCAAGGAGTGTACTGATAGGACAAGGGGTAATGGCTTTAGACTACAGGCGAATAGATTTAGATTAGATGTTAGGAGGAAATTTTTCACTGAGAGGATGGTGAGGCACTGGCCCAGCTGCCCAGAGAAGCTGTGGATGCCCCATCTCTGGAGGTGCTCAAGGCCAGGTTGGATGGGCCCTGGGCAGCCTGAATTGGGGGCTGGCACTGCCCACTGCAGGGGTTTGGGGCTGGATGGGCTTTAAGGTCCCTTCCAGCCCAAACCATTCTATGATTCTACATAAGCAGAATATTTTTACATTAATTATTATTTCAAGTGAATAAAAGCTTCATAATTAAATGAACCATTTTGTTTTATGATACACATTTCCGTATGATTTTTCACTAAAACTTTTAAGTCTTTACAAGAATGTAGCATAACGCACTAAGTATACATGAGAAGTTTATTAGTCTTTGAGTTGGCTGCTGTAATTCTACTATCGCTCAGCTTTACTGAATGTTGTTTATAATTTGTTCCACTTTTGTTAAATTCTTCCATCATAAATGCGATGACTTGTCACTTTCAGGATTAATAGTACTACAAGTAGACAAATCTATGTTAGCAATGACAAAAGACTATTGCCCTGGGATTCTAAAGCATTTTGTGACTTAATTTTCATCTTTGTGTAGGGGGTGGGATTTTTTTTAGAACTTTAGTATTTCAAAATTATACACACATTTTCATGTTTTTATGGTAATCATGTGGTATCATTCATATGAGTAAATGTTTGTATGATGTACCTAGAAAGAATGATGTAGCTGGCTTGGACGTTAGCCTCTGCTGTTAAATAGCTGCCTGCTTCCCAGTTGATTCAGATTAAGAGTGAAGGCTGTTTCATAGGCTCTTCCAAAGTTTTATTCTTTTCATTGTATGAATGGAACTAATGTGCATCAGTTGAAAATGCTTAGCCTGGATGCACTCAGAAATGATGACTTCGGTTTTTTAAAATTATTTTAATGACTTTTATGTTATAGGCCAATAAAACCCATGTGACTCATCTTCATCTTATGACAACAGCAGCCATTATATCAGCAGACATACCTGCTTCTAAATACAGATGAAATAAAAATAGTTTATGTTTTCCTCTTATTCTAGTACTGTGCACTGTCATTTATCCTCTGTATTAAATTTAAACCATCTCCTAACATCTGGGTATGTAAAGCTTAGATACAGTTTTCAAAAACAGAGCTCTGGTGAGACTATCCAAATTCAAATTCATATTCTTCCTTCTTAATTAATATACAAACAGTCCAATATTAATTTGAATTGCGAAAAGAGTTGCCTTCTCACCTTTGTGAAGGTAGCTCTGAAAATATATTTATCCATTTGACTACTTTTTAAAAAGTCCCCAAAATGACACTTAACAGGAGTGTAAAAAGTAGGTCGACTAACATTGCCAAAATGAAGGCAGCAGCTCGTATGGCACCTTCTCTTATGCCTATACAGCCTATTGCAGCACTTTCTCAAAGTGCAGTTCTGGTCAAAGGCAAGGACACTGCAGAATTAAAAGCTGGTCATGGAAAACAATGTTCCTTTCATTTTTGTTTGTTCTTTGCTGAACTGTTTCCAGTTCAAGCATCTCTGCTTATCTCAACCGTACATGGAAAGATACTCTCAACTGTCTACATCCTATCAACATGAGAGTTATGTGGCTCAAAAGTACATCCTATCTCTCATCTGGAGATTAGCAAACATCCAAGGAGATCCCCCAACAGTTACGATTTTGGCAATATATTCTTCCTTTAGTATATAATTTTAGTGCAGTATTTGTCGTATGTGATCTGGATTAGCGCTTTCCAAGTAAACCAAGTGCAGATGCCTCTTTAACCTCCTTCTAAAATGTATGCATCAAAACTTTGAAACATAATTTTAGAGTAGCTGATATCAATGAGGAAATGTTTTGCAGAAGAACAAGTAAAAAAACCCATCTCTTCCTATCGTTTCTTCACAATCTCTTGGATTGCAATCTTCAAGAAAACAAGTCTGTTCATTCCCTCTGTTCAATGAGCAAGTGCAATACTGGTGACATTATCTTGATGCCCCTCTCAGTGTTATGTTCCTGGAGCTACAAAGATAGGAGCTGTACATCCAGGTCCTAATCCAAGGAAAAAGCAAGGCATTTGCCACTAAAAGTTAAACTTAGCATGATGTTAAGGTTTTACTGAGCACTATGCATGTAAAATGCCACTGTCCTGAGTGAATATGCTCAGATTTTTTTCATTGTCACAGTTGTTATTAACAAAAACAGAATCAAAGGTATTCATAAGTAAATAGAACAGTCACATGTCCGGACTTTGTACCTCTCAATACAGTTAAATGGTGAGGTTGTACAGCTTGTGCGAGACAACAGTAACAAGTTTTCTGGAGATTTTGCATCAGTGATGTGTTATTCATCCCTGGACCTTGAACTCCTTGTACCTTGAGAAAGATTTTGAGATATGGGCCAAACATCCACCTTCCTTGCTAAAGGGATTGTATTGAAGCTAGAAAAAGACTGGGAGCTTCTTCATCTCAACTGTCGTAGTCTTTGCTAGCAATTAAGCTGCTCACTTAGAGTATTGTACGAAAGGCAATTTCTCACATAAAAATAGATTTAGGGAATACGAAAAGAATTCATTGTTTCTCTTCCTACATTGTGGAGCACTTCATACAAGAGAATGAGGAGATGCTAACATATGCATCAAATGTCACCTCTATTTCACTTCTCCCATCTGCATGATGCATAATACTTATCATTATAGAAGCCATTAGGGAAAGGGTTGAATGTATTGAGATGGACTTTTTCATCTTCTTCTTTCATTTGGCAATGTGAAGCATGAATGCTCGATGCCCAAGTGTGTCATTCATTTGACAGTTTTTGCTGACATAGAATGAATCAAAGCTGTTTCTTCACAAAAGAATTTTAGAGGACAGCAGATGATTCAGTGTTCTGTGGTTCCAGTGTTTTCTTTAATCACATCTGAGGCTGCCCCTCATTCTTGCATTTGTGTAATAGATGCTTGTAATAGACCATGGGTGTCCAACCTTTTGGCTTGCCTGGGCTGCATATAAAATATATAATATAGTTAATGTATATAGCTAACAAAACTTATATATATATACATTTATTTTTAATTAAAACAAAAAAGAAGAACAAAAACATAAAACTAGTGGGATATTTGACCTTGTTTGTGAAACTAATGCATCAATTTAGTTTGATGGAAGTGGTTGCAATTCTTAGTAACTTCTCAAGGTGTTCATCAGAGATTCTGATGAAGTTTTACTCTTCCTGTGCTTCATCCTTGAAAATTGTTGTTCACAAATGTATGTACTGCCAACAAGCGATGACGTGAATAAGGCGTGATTGTGAAGGGAGGGAAATGTTTCTGTGAAGAGAGGTCTTAGAGAATTCCGGTAGTGAGACTTATCAAACTTTTATTTGAATTGAATATCTGATTGCAACTCCATACATTCAATTTGAAAATTTGCAGGTAATGTGTTTCTATTGACTGAAAGTGGAGTCACATATATACCAAAAAATTGTTGATTATTTTAGCAATCTTGAAACCTATTCTCAAATTCCTTTATCACAACAGAAAGCAAGGCTGCCTAATATTTGCTTTTTGCAGGACTGTGTTTAGCCAATGTATCAAAATGCATAAAATTATTTGCTGTAACTTGAGTTAGCACAGCACTGTGCCCTCCCCGTGTCCTGGCTTCAGCTCAGACATTGCCGGCTGCTGGGTGATGGGAGCGCTCCCTGGGCCAGGCCGGGCTGGGCTGGGCTGGGCTGCTCATCAGTGAAGAGCTGTTGCTATGACAACCCAGTAGAAGAAGGTGGGCGGCATTAGGAGCTGCGCCAGGCCGCATGCAGCCCACGGGCTGAGCATCTCTGTAATAGACCATCCAGGAGTCTGATGCAGATTGCTGTAACCATATTTTGTATGACCTGAGGCAGCTATGCATTTCATCAGTGAGAATGACTATTGATTCTTAACTGTACTTTTTTTGCATAAATTATACCATTTGTCTTGCAATGTCTTACTTTAAAGAACCTAACCTTAGGTCCAAGAAAAGATGTATTATTATGGTTAGTTTTCTTTGATGATCTTAGGCCAACTGCAGCCTAAGCTGAGGCTAGACTAAGGCAAATTCAAGTTTTTTTGTGCCATTCCCAAGCAGCCTGGTTGGACAGAAGGCTGTGCTCACACAAATTTAACATTTTGGTTTTCAGATAAAAGACAATGAATCTCTTGATTATTTGAAAATTACCCCCTTTCTGGTTCAAAATTGTTCTTTTTGGATATAGTTTCCTATTATTTTATTCAGTTTAATTTTGAAAGTTACCAACAAAAGATCATCTGCTCTTTTTGCACTGTTCTGAGAGATTGTTCTGTTGTCAAACTCTCTTCGCTTTTAGGAAAACTTCTATTCTTGCTTACTCTAAAGTTCTTCCAAGAAAATGGTTCTCATTTTAGCTATGGTTAGCTGGAACAAAGAACTGGCAAATATATATAGACAGATAAAATTACAGTGAGAGAGACATTATCAGTTGGTCATTTTGTACAATCTCAGTGCCATCAACCAAAAAGACATCCATTATCATACATAATGCCTTGTATGTTGTGAACTTAGGAAAACAGACTAAAGGATCAGCTGAAAATGCATCGCTTTAGCAGAAGGCCTGCTGAGCCCATCAATTCTAACATGATTGTGGAGACAAGCAAATATTTTAAGGGAATGAATATGAATCAAGTGTTTATTTTTACTCTAATAGAGGAAGTCTAAATTATTTCTGATTAAATTATGCCTGATTGAGTCACTGAGAACAATCTGATAGGATTGGCCAAGAGCATTTCAAAGATAGCATGTTATGATGCAAGATTTTATTTTCATATGCTCAATATGTCTCAGTAATTTGAAGGTCTCATTTGCTAATAAGAGTTTTATAAATATAAAGAAAGGATGCAGGGGGTTATTTATGACTTTGTCACAGATAATGCTTTTGTCTTGTTTTTAATGTACTAAAACTTTATGAAGAAACAGAAAGAACAATTTGATAGAACGTTCTGAATTCATGACATAATATAATTGCATAACAACCACAGAAAGGGAAGAACTAATTAGATTACTAGAATAAGTATAATCAGAAATAAGAAGCTTATCAATTATCGTATTTTGAGAGTAACTTAAAAAAAACTGAAAAAATATTAAATACCGGAGATAACAGGGATTTGCCTCCCACAGTTATTTCGCACTCTGATGGAGCTGTAGATTCATAACAGTAACAAAATAATTATCATCAGAGAAACAAAAGTTGAGAAGTTGTAGTTGAAAAGTAAAAACAAATGTTTCTGTAAACTGATGAAGAAACATTTTTTTTCATTATTTGTTAGCTTAAATATGGGTTGTGGAATTGTACCTCTGACATGGCATTATTTTGAAAAAAAGAACAAAAACCATACCACTTTATAAATAAATATGAAATCACAGCTAAACATAACTGAATTACTCATCACTCTGTCTTCTTTTCTTGTCAACATGACGTCTGTTCCATGTACGCAAGCTATTTAATGGACAGCCTAGAGCTGATTTCTATTTGGAGGGGGCCAGAGAAAAACAAGAGTTAGAACATGTTCATTAAAATACCTTCCTCACAATTATTTACCCTCATTCTAGTTGCCAAATACACAACTGTTGGCTTTTGTAAATTCTGAAAATTAAGTGGTTTTAGGAAACATTTTTTTTTAAAATTACTAAAGCTCTTTAAAGAGGAATATAAATGTTAATGCAGGCCTGCCAATCACATACTTCCACATGGAGCAGGAAACTGACCGTCTTCCCTTACTGTGCTATCACTTTGTCTACATCTCATGTAGGCAGCTTGGTAAGAATCTGTTGTTCCGTAACACTCCTTTGACATGAAAGAAGAAACCTGATCAAATCCAAAACCATGCAGTTTAAATTCCAGCTGGATGAACATTAATTAAAGAGTATTTTCATTAATTTGTATTTTCAAAATAAGTATTGAAATAAAGGAGAAAAAAAGCATGTGAAAGTATGTGGAGAAAAAGACAGGAGAGCTGAGAGATGACAGGCTATGTGTTCTTCAAATATGTTTAATATTTAATACAAGTTTCTCAAAAATCATTTGAAGCAATTTACTATTTAGTTCTCTTCATGCTATCTTATCTCGTAACGTGCCTGTCACACTGTTCTGCTCAAATAGCAGTCTGCAGCTTATTTAGGAGAGTGTGTAAGCCATGGTCATCATTGTGTAGGAAAGCAGGAAAGAGTTTACAAATCTTGCAGTGATTAGTAGAAAGAAAAAGCGAAGGAAACAATACTCATCTGTAGTTATAATTAGATATGGGAAGCACAGTTGAGTAAATGCCTTGTTACTAAAGGGAGAAAATCTGAACTGAGATTAGTGGTTATTCCTTCACACTTACATTCAGACATCCTCCTTAGAATGCATGGTAGCTTCACTCCTACTGTGTACTCCAGCTCACTATAATGATACAAAGGTATGAAAGAAGACAAAGGGGGAAACAAAAGGAATAAAAGAACCTGAATACATAAAGAGACAGCATAAAAACCAGACTAGTAAAACTCTATTAAAAAAAAAGTGCATTTTTGAAGTACAGTGATGTAAGAAAGGAAGAGAGAGTGAAAACATAAGACAGGGCAACAGTATGTGAAAAGGATTCTTGCAACAACAAAGTAATCAAAAAATTTTTAGGACTTGATTTATCAAATTTGAAATGGTGCACAAGCCACAGAAATAAAAGAATAAAAGGAGAAACAGTATCATTATTCAAGGAGAAAGTAGCTCAAAAGCTTTTGAGCAGCGTACGTTTGATAGGAATGGAACAGGACTACATGAAAATCTTGATGAAGGATTTTATGTCACTAACTTCCTATTCAGTGAAAGCATTATAGTCTAGTGTACCTCTGTACTTGTTTCTGCAAAATCAGTGCTACTGATAATTAATGTGAACTGTGAAAGTTATGACAATAACTTCAAGAAAGCAAGTTGTTTTGAATACACCTAGAAATTCTTGAAGTTGTTTAAATGTGTTTATAAACCCATCTGAGAGATACGGTGTCTACTCTGCCTTACGGTTGAAAAGATGACATGTTTACTATTGGTTTTCTCTGTTAAGTGTGTACTGTCTAATACAGCAGCTCTGCAAATTTGCATTGCACAAGTCTCTATTTTAGATACAAATTATATAGATCTTGCAAATTATCTTTGTTCATCAGTCAACCTAACTAAACTCATTAGTATGATGACCTTATCCTAGCCTCAGTAAAAATAATGCAGTCTTCTCAGTATGTTTTCCATTTTCTTTTGGCTCAAGTAAAGAACATAATCTTGGCAGCTACATGAAGAGCTACATAGGCTTCCACAACCATCATTTCTAAGAAATGATTGCATGACCCATCTCAGCTTCTCTGCGAACAAGGCTAGCTAAGAATAAGAAGGGGAAAATCACATACAAAGCTACCTGTCATGGTCCTGATAGGAAAAGGGATTGGCTGTGAGTCCTGTAAAATAGTTTTCTAAGTGTCACATTCTTCTGTTTAGAGCAGGAGATGAACGAAGGCTTCCCTCTGAGTCAAATTGTGGCTCTCTTCGACAAAAAGCTATCACAGTCTGGAATTGCCTAGTAATTGATTGCAATGGGGCTTCCTGCCAATTAAGACACTTTTCAGTGTGAATAATGGTGACAGATGCCATCTTAACTGGGAAGGTGTTTCACTGTAAATCTCTAATGTCAGTTTTAAAGGGCTCCCACTAATCCTACTCTTTCACCAGATCTAATACTTGGGAGTTTAAAGACACCTGTTGTAAGTGCACTAATTCTAGAATTGTTGCATTTGGTAAGGTGACTATGTCTGGAAGAAGTTTTGTAAAGCATCACTGTGTGTGAGCTACAGTGTAGCAGGGATCGGCTGTGTCTACTCATGCCAGGTCAATATGAGACCTGTATGTTATTTCACAGAACTCTCTTCTTTCCATTTTGAAAAGTGATTAAATTTATATACGATACATTCTCTGTGCCAAACAATATTTTATGGTGGATTGACTCTGGTAATCTGATTAGTGAAAACATCATCTTACATTGAAAAATAGAAGATAACTCTATAAGCAGAAAGATAAAATTGAAATTAAGTTCCACTTTCAATTCTCAGCAATAAAGAGAACTTAGTCTAGGAACTACAACTCCCAGTATGACTCACTGAGATAATGAGCACAGGACAACTGTTTAAATATAGAGTAAATGTTGCAATCGGTGAGCAATACCGACAGATCAAGTGGCCTATCAATGGCCCCTTAAGTTATGAGTGTGTATTCTGACGCATTCTTGCTAGTCCCACTGGACAAATGATCATTATCCAACTTTGTAATGGGATAGTACATTATCTTCAGCATAAAAGATTGCCTTAACATGGAAGTTATACCTTTTTAATTGTAAGAATTCTTCATTTGTCTTTTTTTTTTCTTTTTCCTGGCACAGTCAATGTGCCAGTAAAATCAGATTCAGCTCAGTAGATAGGAAAAACCTGGAAATTTCCCACAGTCAATTTCAGCATGACTGTTAGGGAAACATGCTGCTTTTAGATCACTGAACACCAACAAAAGCCTAGCAAGATGTCTTGCAAAATATCTGTGTCTGAAATCAATATGCAGAGATACTGGCAGACACGCAGCCAGGCAAAATACTGTGCAGAAATACTAGCACAGGTCCACAGAGTGATACAGCCACATCATTGTTCGTACATTTCTGCTGTAGAGCACAGTTAATGCAGTTGTGTATGTTTCAGATACCCCTGCACTATGCCATTAGGTGCATACTAGGTCTGATACTGCCTTCATGGTACCGCATTGTCAGCTGCAGAATCACCTTTAGCATGACTGTTCTACTGTTCCTTATTATAATGCGCACTTTGAGATGCTTTGCTTTGATAGTAAGGTCAATAGTTCAGGTGCTGACTGCCAAGAATTGCATTTGCATATAGAAGTACATTTTCATTGTGCTTTATTTTGTTTCTGTTTAACTTCTGAATACAAGTTAGCCTAGCTTTCTTTGTAGTTCCACTTCCCACAATGGCAGTCAGTGACATGGGCACAATGGCCAGGGTTCAGTGAGATCTCACGCTTGCAGTGAATGTCCTCCATGTGTATCCATAGGGGATAAGGAGATATTTCCTGCTTTGGCCAGACAAGAAAGGCTCTTTGGTGGTAAACTACGTCTCAGGTAACTGTATTTCAAAGTAAACACCTTCTCATTATTTCACACGCCAAGCCTGTCCAAACTGCTCGGCAATAAGCTGTTCTCTGGGACCATGAGTCTATGAGATGTTGCTGCTATGGGAGGCTTGCAGAGGATGGCTGTTCCACCAAGCATGGCTGGGTGGGTCGGGTTTGACTGCACTATGCAAATATGTGGCACAGACCACTGAGAAAATGGAATGTGGATGTCTAGATGTGCCCCGATGTGTCACAGTCTGGAGTCTGTGGTAACTACCCTCAGCTTTTATTAGAAAAAGCATAGATTTGCTAGTCCTTAAGGTATGCTTGATTGTATTTTGTCTTCCAGCTTTCTCTTTTGGCTTGTGAAAAATAAGATGTAGAGCTCTGAGATGGTTGCAGTGCTTTTTTCATTTCCAATTAGAGTTTGATATTGTTAATTTATTTGATTTAAGTTGTAGGATATGATTAATGATTCTGTTACCTATTAATAAACTCGATATCTCTGTGCTACTGATAGCTATCATCTGCATTTCTGTAATAGGAATAGAAGGTTAAAAGTTTACCTGGATTATCCAGGAAAAAAGAGGCTAATATCAATTCTGAGATATGCATTTCTGATTCCTGCCTCTGAGTCTTCTTGCTCATATCATCTTTTTCTCTAAGTCTTTTAGTCCAGTTAAGAGCTATTCTCTTCCCAAAACCAGTGTATTTTTCAGAGTGTTGCATGTGACTGTCAGAGTATAATTTACTATCATAAATTTGTAAGGGTATTACTTTGGCAAAGCACTTAAAATTTTAAGGTAGAAATTTAACTGATCCCATGTCATCTGAGAATCTGTTTACAGCCAGGAACATTTTAGAGCTGGAATTACATCTGAGTTCTGACTGAGTTCAGTCAAGATCACATTCTTTCATAGAATATAGCTACTTTGACAGGAGGCTGACATCAGGGTGTTAAGAACATAGTACTTTCAGGCCTTCTTACAGTATATTTAGGCTGCACTTGAAACCATAAATTTGTTTTAAATTTGTTATAAATTTAGTTGTTGCCAGTTTTCAGTATGGAATGTGACATGGGGAGAGGAATAATGGCGTGGTATTTTGGCTGTACATTTAAGTGACAGTAAAAAATGTGTCATATTACTGCTTTGAATATATCAAACTGAAATTATGCAATGTTATCAGATGATTTTTATTACACTATTAACACTGGCAATAAGTCTGTATTTTCTGAACAAAATATTAAGACAAAATAAGGACAGATTTTCATATTAACAATGATTTCTATGTAAAATTTCTAGGGCTGTGTTGGTAAAAGGTACTGATCTCTTTCAGAAGGCTAACAGCAGTGCTGCAATAGGGAGCAGCTGTTCAGCTAATGCACACTTCACTAAATAAAAAAACCCACATTTATTCCACTCATGTATTTCATTCACATATTTTGCTCTTATCCTGCCCCACAGAAGACAAGATGGCTGAAACGCTGTCAGATTCCTGCACCTAAAATGATAATATAATACTCTGTTGTCACCGGAAACACGTGAGTGGAATGGAAGGCACAGGAAAGGAAGAGATACTGCTAAGAGAGTGCTGCTAAGTTCACTGGCTAGACAGCTTTTTTACATTGGTCGAGTAATAAGACATGATAAAGTGGGCCGTTCTGAGCTTTAGGGGGATTCAGATACTAGAACATGATGCCAAGGAGAAATAACTTCAATAGCTTCAGTAACGTACCAGTAGTACAGCAGTGCACAGCAGCACATCTTACTATAATGGCTATAACTGCATTATTATAATGCAGTTGTACGACAGGAGAGAGAGAAGGGTGTTTTCTGATTACCTCTCACGTTAGGAATTGCTGTGCCTGCATTGGCCAGTGTTACCATCAAAGCTCAGTCTTAAAGCAGCTTGAAACTTGAAGAGCGTATTTGTCATCTGTCCAAATCACTTGTGGTAGGGGAGGGGAGACCGCACTGCTCTGCAATCAGTGAGGAGTTCAGAACACAGGCTTCTATCTCAGGTGCCGTGGCAGTGAACACATGGGCACACAGTGGTGGGGTGTAACAGCACAGTGAAAAGACCACTCACTTCAGCTGTTCTAGCCAAACACTTTCTTCCTGTAGCTGCTGCCCCAAGGCTCTGCAACTGAGAGATGAATAGTTGTTAAAACTCAGCTCATTTATATTTCTGTGTCTGTATCTATAAGGGAAGATTTTCCAGTCCACTCTGGAAGAAGACCAAATCTCCCGTCTTTCTCAGGTACTTTGCCTTTCCCATAATAACACTTTACAGCAAGTGTTAGGCTAAAGGAAAAGTCATTGCCACCCAGTAGGATTAGAAATCTTGGGCTCAGTGAACTGAGCTGCCTCCAGACAAGGTCAGTCAGGATCCAAAGCAGAAGATCGGGTGTTTCTCAGCAGTACATTCAGTGCTTTGTAGGGGAGCAGACCGTTCTCTGTAGGAAACACACATATTGCTCCTCATCAGTTGTAGTTTCTGTATGAGAGGAGGAGTGAACCAGGTGCTGAATGCCCTTATTACCATGCATATTTCCTTTTAGAAGAGAAGATATCTCCTGGAAGTCTCAAAGATGTACCTTGCTAGCACAAGACTGCAAGTCCTCCAGAGAAAGAAATGAATTGCAAGATAGTGTGGCTCTGTAGGTTACTTTCTTCTATTGTATGGGGGTTCTTGAGTAATAATGCAGAATAATTGGAGCTTTTACTGGTTCACCGGCACGTATGTGTTTATTTAGGGGAAGATTTTCTAAATGCTTTCTCCTGTGTTTTTAATAACACAGACTTATCCATTGAATTACTCCACAGAATTCTCAAAGTTATTTTGTTCATTTCACAGCATTTTCTACCAGCTGTTTCCTACAGATCATCTCAGACAATAACCAAATAGGGTACTTGTTTTCAGCAGTGCTTCACCGTACAAACTGTTCCTTGTTCTCTTTCTTTGTAGTTTTGCCTGCCTTGTGAGATTAATATGCTAGTATTAAATGATGCTGCTTCAGTATTATGCTCTATAGAGACCTGTGTCATTTTCCATTTTTAGTAGATAGGAGCTGATGTAGCAAGATGCATTCAGGCTTTGTTTTCTCAGAAAGCTAAAAATAAAAACGTTTGATAGTATTCCATTATTCACCATGATAGTACCTAAGGGGTTATGCAAAACTTAGTTTTGTTCTTAACTAAGTTTGACGTTTGTCCAGAAGCTGATTCTGTTAAGAAATTACTAGGGCACTGCAGTACCAGCAATTACAACTACTAATCATGAATTTAGAAAAGCAATGATAGCTTTAAAAAAGTTGTATCAAAAGTTTGAGAAAGACCACAAAGGTAATGCAGAAAAATTCAATAACAAATAAGCCACCTTTAAAACCATCAATACATTTTTCAATCAGAGTGCAAACTGTATGCCTAGGACTGTGCCCATGTCTGCTCTGTCAATCACCAACCTCCTTTTATTAGTCTAAGATAGAAGATAAACAACAAGACTGACAGCTTTGTGTCCTTTGGCATTTTTGTGTCACCATCACAGAGTAAGAGGGTATTATGTCATCGCTCAAGCCTGTCAGGTTTAGTTTAGTCTGCTGTTTGTCTTAACGATTGTTTTCCTCATTTTTTCTTCTGAGTTGATACACATACCCAGTATAGGTTGTATATTGTTGATGTTACCAGAATCCATTTTTCAGGCTGGGAGATCTCTTCAGCTTCAACCATGGAAATGTGATCCTTTTTGCCTGTACAGCAAAACAGAAAAGACTGAAGTCTCTTCCTCGCTCAGCCAGTTCTGAGCGATGTAGAACTTTTCATACTTTATGCATTCCAACATCAATTGCATCAATAGTGGAAGTAATGAAAACTTTGAAAGATTCTTTTTAAAGCTTTGTTTAAGTAGGTTTATTATGTACTTCCCTCTTCTGGAATCTGTATAGATTTTGGCACTGTAGATTGATAGTGCCCAGTACCTCACTTTAGCTACATTATTTCTTATATGATTAAATTGTACTTAGTGTTTGGCTTTGGGAAGAGTCCAGTAGGTGTGATGGGAGGTTGAGGAGTCAAAACTTGGCTTTTGTTTAGTGGCACATCATCATTTAATGAAAATTACAGCCTTTCCCCACTGGGGAAGCAACAGATTGTCTCCACAAAGAGACTTAAGTACCTATAGCAAACGTCTGCCTCAAATTACCCTTTTAAGCTACCTGGGAAATGTCTGGAAAGAATAAGACAAATTAGAGTCAGGTTCTCCAAATATAGCAAGCTAAAGGGGAAGATACGTACGCTATCCATTAAGAAATCTTAACGAGAAGTAGTAGAGCCTGGCTAAATAAATGCCACCCTTTAGCCTGACTTCAGGCTAAAGGGTGGCATTTATTACTTCTTGGGATTCTCCACTTCTCTCTAAAAGATGGCATTTAAGCTAAGTCAGATCTTCCTCACAGCAAAACAGACACAAGTGGAAGAACAGAGAAGAGACTACTTAGTATAGCTAGGAACCAGATAGTTAGCACAGTCACCCCTAATGGAATGGGTGAGGGAGAGACAAGTTTTTTAACTGCCACAGTCTCTAGTATGAACCTTTGCTCCTATTTAGTTTGGTCAGCCTTCTCAGGGAACTCCCTAACCATCTGCCTACGGTACTTTCTTAATGGGCTTTGCTCATGTCTTCACTTACTAAAGCTGTTCCACTTCAAATATTCTCAGTACGTAGCAGAAAAAAATAAAAATATATTTACTTTCTGACCTGCTGGACAGGGGAGAATATTGTTCAAGTCTTTTGCTTTGCTTAATATGTATTTATACATGTGCAGGGTATATTTGTATAAAGTAGGATGCATTCAAAGGAGACCTTTTATGGCATATGCCCAAACATCCAGTGGCTAGGTTGTATAGGTAGGCAAGTGAGTTGAAAATGGTGGAGTCTCCTGCTTCAGAGCAGAGCTTTCTTGCAAGAGACTTGAGATGACAGTGAATATGTGGGTTTTGGGGAATCATAATTTGCCTGCACCTCTTGTGAAAGAGATCTAGCAAGTAACTGCCTAGTGGGTTGGTAAAATAGATGGAGGACCTCTTTGTGAATTGCTCTAATGTAGATACAGAATTTTGGCACCCAGGCAGTTGAATGACACGGTAGAATTCAGGCAGTTGCCCTTAGGTATCTGTAGGTCCTGAAAGACTTTACCTGAGCAACTAAGGTAGGTATCTGTCATTGCATAATTGAAGGATTTCAGCAGTGCCCAGAGGTTTTCCTTAGGCACAAAGATTCATGTTTCTGATGTTTGCTATAGTTTTATGTGGTAAGTTCACCCACCAAACAACTAGGTACTGTTCCTTAATGAATTGACATAAATATCAAAGACCAAATAGCAGTGCAGAGTGCCAGTGAGCTCCCTGGTATGGTTTGGTGCTTTTTGACATGTCTGACTCAGCTGCCAAATTTATTCCAGCAGGAATCACCTTACAAGATGACACTTGATTTACATTATCTGATTTGTTCCATAATGGGGGAGCTCAGAGTAGAGTCCTTGATTTCATTTTCACAGGGAACAATATATCTTTAATTTTAAAATGGATGATCAGCGACTACATTCATAGAATAATTCAGGACATCACTTTGGCTATAGCAATTCACATTGCAGAGCAGTGTAATCATCATTCCTGTCCTCCTTTGTCTGCCTCAGTCAATAATGTTTCATCTAGGCTCATTTGTAGCTGTCTGTCTAGGATCTAGACAGAAACAGTGAGGTACACTGTCTTCATTCCCCCTTCTCCTTTCTCTGAATATAAGCAGTCTCCAAGGAGCTAGTGAAGGAGACAAAGGCTTTTTTTTTTTTTTTTTTTTTTTTTTTGCCCCTTGTTGGCTTTAATCCACTTGATGTTTCATGTCTCTTGGTAGAATTAGGAAGACAGATTTGCTTATGAGGATTTCATTTTGTCTTCTTCCCCTGGAGATCAACCTGGTTGCAGACTCTGCTGATTATTGGTTTAAAGCTCATGATCTAGATTTTACAGTAGCAGTTTCCCTGTGGTCTCTTACAGAACTTTACAATACCTTTGAGTTATTCATCCATATAGTTTAGATTACCCCCCTCTGCCTGACCGTAAAGTGAAATCTGACAGTATTCTTCTGTTGATAGGATTGTAGTTTTCTCTGCTAGAACTGCGTTGATGGTTCTTTTAATTAATTGATTAATGTTGATAGTGGAGGTGGTAGCGGGTTGCTTTTGTCCTTTTTTTTTTATTGTCACTTTCAGGTGACCCTTTCCAGGATTCAGCTTAAGAAAATCTATCTGCAGTGAAAGGTTCAAATTTAGCAAACACTAGAGAAAATACCATCTCTAAGCATTTTTCTGCAAAATTGTTGTTTTTCTTTAATTCAGATTTTTTAAGTGAGGGTTAATAAGCACTGTATGATTTATTATTTTCTTTTCTGCTCTCAAACTGGACATCTTGGAAATGAAGTAATCCAGTATGATTCTTGTCTGTCAAACATAGAGGGTTCAAAAGCATAATAAATTATCATTTGCAGGTACTTCATGACCACACCTTTAATAACTGCATTGTAGAGCTCATTTTTGTCCACTTGGGATTTTCTTAAATAGAGTTTTTTGCCTCAAGCTCAATCCTAATAACACCATGGGGATACTGGTCAGAGGAGGAAACATTTTAAATATCTGTCTGACAGTGTAATATGTTCTCAGTGAGGAAATTAACCCCAGGTACAGAACTAATTTCTTGGGCTTTTCCATAACTCTGAAGATCTAAGTTACCAGAGCTGCCGAAAATCTATCCCTTGTTTCTGACCATGATGCTGTAATTCGAAGTTGATGGAAAACGTTGGGTTTGTGGTTTGTTTTTTGGCAGGGAGGAGGAGTGGCTCAAGCTTGTGGTATCCTACTATTAGCAAAAGCAGTTGAGAACAGATCACAACCACACAGAACACAACTCAGGAGCGTGTGATTATTCATGTATACATACTGACCAAGAACAAGTGGAAGGCTCCATCGTCTCCAGCAGCCTGATTACAGAAGAGTATGATCTTACAAATGCATCAAACTTGGCCAAAAGATTTCACAAGCAAAAATGGAAACCAGAAGAAGAAAATGGCTTTTATTGAAAATGATAGTGCTATTATTTTGTACCAGAGGAAGTGGGTTTTAGCGCTGGAAATTTTCCAGAACTATTGAGTCTACCAGGACTTGAATAAGATGGAAAATGAAATTCAGGTGTATGGACAAAGGGTTCATTTTTCTAAACACTTCTTAAAATTGAGGTGTTAAATTTTGTGCCTGGATAAGAAGATAAAGTACTTGAGTGCTAGATAAAAAGGGTTAAGCGAATCAGCTCTGAAGTTAAGAGATATGAGAGAGAATCATAGAATGGCTTAGGTTGGAAGGGACCTGATCAGTTATGTCCCAAATGAAAGAAATGGAGGATGCATTTTAATTAAAAATATGATATTATAACTTAGATACCAAAAATATTCATGTATCCAGTGTTGCAGATTGTTGCTGCAACGCTATTTATTACTACATCTGATGCTGTGAATATAACATATAATCATCCAAACATGCAATTACTTTGTCGATAAGCCTAAGAAATAGTATAGTTACATTCACTTCTCTGACTGCAAAATACCTCCTTTCCCATGTCTCAAGGCAACTTCAGAAGCAGATTTGGAATTCATTCTTGATCCATTATATAAAATTCAATGGTACACGGTAAGTACAGAAGTTGGTTTTAGGCCACATATTTAAGTGATGTTTAAGTGATTTTCAGTCTATTAAAAGTTGACACAAAAAGCAACCAACATTGGAACAACTCCTCGCAGTATCTTTGTAAATATTCAAGGCTTCCTTTTATATGACAGTCATGATACACATGATATGATATCCTTCAAAACTAAGTAACTGAAGACAAGTTAGTTATGGAGGTTTCTTAGTGAGTCTTCTAACTGTACTAGCTAAGCAAAGTGCAGCATGGGAACCAATATTAGTATTTATCTCTTGCAAGTGTGAAAGCTAAGTAACATTCTCTAGCTAAGTACCTTTACATTGTATTTACTGTTTATTCTGAGGGATGCCAGTCAGAAGCCTCCCTGAGGGACAAAATTGCTTAGAAAAAGCTAAAGAAGATCAGTGTTTGTGAATATAGACCAAAATTTTATTGCTGATGTTTCTGGATTTGTCACATTCTTCAATTTTGTGATTAACAGATTCTTCATGAAAAAGGATCTAAAATCGCAAGATCAGAGAATCTTTCACATTGGAAGGGAACTCTGAAGGTCATCTAGTCCAACCTTGTTCTCTAAATATGTCCAGTTACAGAATGTTGCTCAGAAAATTAGAATGTTGTTCTAGCCAATTTTTATTTGTTTATTTATTTGGATTAAGTTTGTGATTTGCCTCTTCTTCATGCTAAACAGTTCCAACTCTCTCAGCTTCTCCATGTCTCAGAGATGTTCCAATTGCTTGATTGTCTGTTTCCATCACCATTTCTCTTGAATGGTCTCCTTCATAGCAAACCTGCTTCTGGAGAACTGAAACAAACCCCATGGAAGAGGAAGCAACTGTGTACTTCGGTACAGTGGCAGGTTCTCTGCTGACAGGCTGTGTGAAAGACATCGTAAAACTTTAAAGAGCGCTATCATAAAAGCTGCTAAAACCACGAAAGAACCTTCTGACAGTCCTCTCTGGAATTGCACCAGACTCATCTCAGATCTCTCCTGATACTTTGTTCCATATTTCATTTCCCTCAATAGTGAGATCTGTGAGTCACCACTAATCTTCAGTTTTGACATAGCCATTAGGATTTGACTCTGCAGTGTTACTGGAATCAATTGCTAGATTGATTGCAGATGCAATCATTAGTCATTGATGATTCCTTTGTTGTTTTGCTCAGGCTCTGTAATATTTTCAAGGCAGTGATCTGTTCTTAATTGGCCTCTGGAGGAAGTTATCTTGCTCCACTGATTGCAGTAGGAGTTTAGGTAGTTCTTAGAATAGTTAGGAAGAATGAGTATTTCTACTGCATGTCTAGCCAATGTAGCCATCTGCTTCAGGAAGGATGATGTTAATTTATGTATCTACATGAATGATCAAGAAGTGCAGAAAGATAACAAGGGCATCTTATAGCTGTTCTCGTATATAGATCACTAGTAAGTGAGAAAGTCTCTCCATATTCTGCTTACTATGTTTGCACACAAGCAGTACTATAAATATGACTTTACCAGAGGTATTGCTCATTCCTACCACTAAAAACATTTTCAATATGGTGTGATCATTAACTTAGCCAGTGAATGAGCAGAACTGTAGTTTTACTGACTACAGTGTTTGAAAAAGACAGGTGTCATTCAGTTCAACAGCTTCCTTAAGACATGGTCAGCTGCAGATGCGCACGGATCACATGTTGCACATGGACAGCTACTCAGAGAGGATGGATTTCCAGCTGTGCTAAGTGTGTAGAATTTAGCCACGTTTTCAAAATTCCCTACCTTTTAAGATTCCTTGCATTCAAAGCCGAAAAAAGGCAGTGCATGAGGGTCACCAGAGGTGACTGTAAAAGATCAGTCTCTTGAAGATGAAAAAATGAGTGTACTGATGTTCTTTAAAATACATAGACTGTCTTGGTAAAGCTCTGTGCAGTTTAGCTAGACAGTTTCCAATACCCAACCAAGCTTAACACTGTCTTGGGTAGTTTGCAAAAGATTTGTATTTACTCTTTGTACTTTAATAATGTCATTTGGTTTGAAATATACTGTTGAGTGTTTTTAGTATTACCCTCAAAATTATAGAAAAATAAGTTATTTTTGTGACTCCTATTCATATTTTGTTGGGTAGGTGTAGACTATTATTACAGCTCTCCATTATATTATTTTCATTTTTGTAGTATTATTTATGCAGTATTCCATCGGTAGACGTTCCGAAATTACCTTCCCAACTGAGAGCCTGTTCCTATCTGTAATTTAAAATATATGACACAGTATGATGTATGTTGTTTTGGACTACCATAGCATTATCTTTTCCTTTTATCGTAATTGACAGTATCAGTACGACCCAGAATAGGATTCATCTTTTTAGAGTGGTTCTGCATTTGAGCATATAGTTAAATAATTTCTTTTGTAATCCTCAGAACTTCTTTCCAGCGTTACTGCTTTCAAATTATCAGTCTCCAAATTGGTATATGAGATTATCATTTCCATCAATTACTTGTATCTATTGAATCTCATTTATTTTAACTGTGACCACCTCTAACCTTGCCAGACGATTTTGCAATTTTAATTTTTGCAGCTGCATATTTGAGAAGTATAATTTTTAAAGATTTTCTAGACTGCCGTGCTGTGGCACATGTTCAGTTGCATTAGTATAATAGAAAATCTCGTAATTCCCCATTTCAGAAGGAACCAGGTAAGGAGACCTTGTTAAGACAACATTTCATCCTGACTAATGTGATTTTTGTTTTATTTTTTGGAGGTACAGTTAAACATTTTTCCAATATGATAAAACATCTTCATAGTTCAAAGCCTGTAAGTTTTGGAAGAATTTGATACTTAATTTGATACTGGGAGATGAAAGTGAGGCAATCCTCCGACCTCATAAGATAATAAATGTTACCCTTATGATTCTGGAAAGACAGCAAAATAGTGTCTCTTTAATACCAGAAGTAGGCATCATACACACCCTAGAAGGCAAATTCTCATCTGTTTATATATTGTCATGTTTCTTGAATGCCTGGGAGGAGAGAAAATGAGTATAGAAAATAGTTGTGAGTGAAAACATAGCTCAATGCAGAAAATCTGGCAAACAAGAGGATTTTACCCTGTTTATTCCATTCATGAAGGGCATAAAATCACCCAGGCCTTCTATTTCCAGTTGTGTTCAGTTGGCAAAACCAAGTGTAGCAGATGTTCCCAAGATTGTAAGTCCTTGTAAGTCACCTTAGTCTGTTTTCATCGTGTCCAGAGTGCAGGAAACTGAGAACTGTTGTTGTTTCACTGAAGAAATTGCCTTCCTGTCTGGATTTTCTTCATAAGCATCTAAGACTGTTCTTTAAAGGGAGCTGACTCAAATAAATAATGGATAATGGTATACTGACAGGTTCTAGGTCCCCAGTTCTTTGGCCATTTTAAGGTAGTGAGCAAGCACTGAGGAGATGCCTCTGTTAGTGAGACTGTCAACAGCTCTAATAATGGAGTTTTCTCTATTTCTTGACATATACAGTACACAATGTGCAAGAAATCTGAACAATATAAAATGTCAACAACAGCTTGCTGTTGAGCATTGTTCTCTAAATAAGCTAATCAAATAATTCAGGAGCATTTCTCAGCTGAAAACAGTCTAGTCTTTTCCTGATAGATTGCAAAACCAGAGCATAAAGTAGATGTGGTGGCTGAATTCTGGAAGATGACCAGATTAGAGATAGATTAGAGTTAGAGGAAGCAGGTTTCTACTGACCCTATTGTTTCTTCATTATGATTACCAAGAGTTTAGCAGGGTTCAAAGAGAAGTATAAATGCACTGGAATGAAAGTAAAACTAATCTCTAAGGATTGTGATGTTATTCTTCCATTTTAAAAACGTATTAAGCACCTTCTGTGAAATTCAGTGATACTCTGAATTTGTTGAGTACATGAACGGATTGGAAAATTCTGTGAAGCTGAATTATCCACAGCATCTGTGTGACACAGATGTGGAAGATGCTGCTTGGAATGCCTTTTTGAATTGATCCATGTTACTAATTACTTTCTCATTGTGGAAAAAAAATCAACATGTATCTGCAAATTGGCCAGAATACTGTTTCACAACCAGTTAGCCAAAGATCCACCTACAGTATTGTGACCTTCAGATTTTGTTATTTCTTAAAATTTTACTGAGAAAAGACTTTATCTTTAGTGGATTACAGCTAATATGTACGCTGACCAATCTGGTAGGATGTATGGCAACTTCCAATGTATTGCAATACTATTTGCACATTAGCATTACCTGTGAAAGTAGATGGAATTTCAGTATTTCTGTCCTGGTTGCTGAAATCCATGAAGACTACGGACTAATTAGGAGATCATCTTTCTTTCTGACCTGTGAGCAGAAGTGATAGTTTCACAGAAGCAAAACAATGACGTTCATGTTCAGTGCAAGTGAAAATGACCTCACCTCAAGAAGAATTGGAAAGTGTGTGATTTCTAAATATCCACAGTGCCGCTTCTGTTCCTGCTGGTGTGAGGGGAATCGAACTGCGTGACTGGAAATCAAAGAGGAAGCAACAGGATTTTCTTTCCACATACAAATAATTAAGAATGTTTAAAATACCAAATCAGATAACCGTGCAAGTACCAACTAGATAGGTTAGGCGTCAATAGAATAACTGCATACCAGTTAAGAAATGGGCAAACTGTTAATATAGCAACAGAATAATGAGTACGTGGGTCTTTTAAAAGAAATACAAGGAAAATGTTTGGAAAAGGAGCATGAAGACTGAGAAAACTAGACATGGTTTAGTGCTTCATTTAACAATAGTAGTTGTGTTTGTTTTTTTCATTTACTCCCCTCCTCCTCCTCATTTTATTTATTTGTTTTTTTTTGTGGTGGTGGTGGTTGCCTGTGACCTGGCAGATTTTTATGTGCAGTTATTGGCATAGTGCTTTAGATCATCTCTGTTGCATTTTAGTATATTGCTTTCATTAGGAACAAAGCAAAAGGCCTTCTCAATTATATCTGGAAACAAATTAACAAATTATATATCCCTTGAAATCTCTTTCAGAGTTACTGCATTCACAAAGTTTGAATCTGATAAATCAGAGGGATTACTTCAATTTCATAAGTATTAACTTTCTGGAAGTTTAGCATGACCTGTAGAGTATGAGAAATCTTTCTGATTCCAACTTGCAGTTACATTACTCCCACGACAGAGAACAACTCTAACATAAGGAAGAAAATGTTGTTAAGTAAATCCCAGGATGGTAGCAGATGTCAAGTTAGTATTGTCAAATCATCTGCAAATTTCTCTTGAGGATTCGGGGTTTTTGTTGTTTATTTTTTCTCTGTTCTTCAAATACTTGACTCCAAACACTAGTAAGATGTAGTCGCATTGGATAAATTAGATTAGAGATGCTGCACTCTGCCGACTGTAAGAGGTCCAACTGTCCTTTTCCTCACAATGTGAAATGTGGATATTTCTTCCATGGTTATATAAATTTCTAAAATTCTTTTCTTTCTTTGATATAATTCCTACTGCAAGTTATCACTGCATTATTACATATGATCATTTTATTTTTTGTGCCAAAAAATAAAATACAGCTTTCTGTGACTGAACTAAGAGACCAATTTTCTCCAATGGTTGCCAGCCTCAACAATTGCTAATTCATGCAGCTGTAATACACAACTGTATCTTTTGCTCAAAATAACTTAAACTATGCAAATTATCAGGATTGCTTGTTTCTGAGTCAAAAAACATTCTGAAAGGAAACCTTCTGCAGAGAAAGAGAGAATGACAGGTAAAGAAAATGAAGTGTGTCTGCTTAGGGACAAGTGCTTGATATATAATTATTTCATACCTTGCAAATTAATTACATCATATTTGCCTAGAAGTTACAGAAAAATGAAATAATGTACTTAGGGCATAGTGGAACTTATTTTTCAGTTATGTTCCTTGCTGCATTTTTGTAAGTGCTTGCAATGTGGGATTGCAGGAAGGAGATGCCAGTGGTGGTATTCTTTGTTGTTGTTTTCACATAGATGTGTTTAGCAAAAGTCAAATACATGTTCTGCTTATTTACTGTTCTAGCATCCCTATATCATGCAATAATGTAGGTATGCAAATTGTTGAGAAGGTGCTGATTCCAGAATATAGGTTAAGAACCCCAAGAAAAGGCTTAAAAGGTCTGATGGGCTTCTTATAGTAGAAAAAAAAAGGGAGAGCTTCCAGGAAAGGTTCTGAAAGAGCAGGCAGAGGTAGGATTGAGGCCAGGAAAGGATGGAAGTCCAGTGAAGAATGAGTATGTAGGGTCATTAGGGACACAGCTGTATTTTCTGTACGCCTAGGCTCTCTTACCACTTCTGCAATACAACTAATAAATAGTACTCAGGAGCTACCCATGGAATACAGATGTGGCCATTAGTATAACCTTCTTAAAAAGTGGAGGTATAATTGCTGTTACTTCAATATAATATAGTAGTGGTAGGAGATCCTTTAAACAGAAGCCTGTTGTTTCCTGTTAACTTATTTGGGGAAGCCAGAATTGTTTGCTGCTGTATGTGCTGAGCAATGCAAGGACATTTCAGTATACGGGAAGTGTGTTGTTAGTGTGTATCAAATTGCAAATCCATGCAGATCTGCTTTTTGTTTTCAGCAGTTAACTGAATAAGAGAGAACATTTTGTATTTTACTTTTTGATGCTTTATTTCCACCATCCTATAACTTTGAGTTAGCCTGAAACTAGAGAAGTTGTCCTGTTTGCCCTGTTTGGGGCAATTCTGACTAAAGAAAGAATGGTAAAAAAGATTACAAAAAGCTTTTGAAGTTCATGGTCTTTAGATAGAAAAAAATAAGAGAGATTAAATCACTCTTTAAACAAACAGAAGTCAAATCTGCTGAAATGAATTGAATACAGTGTATTGTAAATAAATCTCCTTCATTCCCACAAGTTCCTTGAGGAGTATGTCATCTCCTTCAAGCTTTTCCTTTCCAGTTGATGCCTCTCAGTAGCTGGCTTCTGTTCACACTCCACAGGCTTCTTTGCTCCATCAGCCAGACTTGGCATGGGTTTACTCTCTGCCACACGAGAGACCCCTGCTCCGCTCCGTCTGTGCTGGCTGGCTAGCAGTACTGCAGGCTTCTCCAGTGCTTCAGCTCCCTCGCTTGCCCTCCGAGGGAGGGAATGATCACCTTTCTCCCAGAGGGTTCCTCCTGACCAAGAGTGCAGGAGCCAGGACTGCAGAGTTTTGCAGGCTCCTTTTGTCTGATCCAGCTTTACCCTTCCAGCAATATATACCTAATGGAAAATGGAAACAAACCAATTCTGGCATCTACCACAGCTTTCGATTTCACAGGAGGAATTTGTGGCTTTCTGAGCAAGTATACAGAAAGATATAGGTGTAGATACAGATATAAATATAGGAATAAAGTTTGAAAATAAGAATCTAAAATATGTCTGTGTAGGTGCTAGCCTCGTATAAGCAATAGTGGAAGAGTTTTCTCATTGGTTTGCTCTCCAATCTGTCTATTTCCATTACAATACTTATTTTCCTCATGCATTCAATAAAAAATCACTCCGGGCTGAAGCAGGGAATGTCTGATCTCAGCTCTCGATCAGTGGTTGCTTTTACCAGTTTTCCAGAAAATTGATTGAGCTGATGATTTCATGTTGCACAAAAGTTTAAAAAAGCTGTGGAGGGGAGGAAATGAGGGTAGCTGTAGGAGTGTAGCTCATGTAGTTGGTATTTGAATTGTTGCTTTTTCTCTACCAGTTGGATAAAGCCGTTTGCTACTGGCATCGTCTATAGAGCATTTGGTCTCTAGGGGAATTCATTGCAGTTCTTCTTAGTGCATGAGATTCTGCACATTGTGCCATCTATAGCAAAATATTCAGTCAGCAGATCTTTATCAGAGGCAGTGGCAATTGAAGATCGTATCAAAATACAGGATTATGTAACTTTCAAACTATGGCATGCTGAGGTTTTTGCTTTGTTTTGTGTTTTGTTGTTTTCTTTAATTTCCTATTTTGTTCTCCAAATGAAGGGTGAGGGAATCAAAATATTTAGAAGCACTGGGACATTCTGAAAATATTTTTTTCTGAAAGATCAATAATATGAAATAAACAACCATCCTTATGACTGCTCAGTTTTCATCTGACTAGTATTGAAACACATAAATGAATTCTGAGTCTATCTATTTCCTCAAAGATAGCATCAGCTTCACTGTTATGAGGGTGTTTGGCTAGTAAAGCCACAGTCGTCAGCTTTGCCTGCTCTTCTACATTGGCAGGACCTTGCTTCTATGTACTTCTGGTGTTTTTGAGTGTGTTTTGCCTGGCTGTTAATATTGCCAGGATGCTGACATAAAAGCTGACAGTGCTTTTCATTTTGTGACTTTTGTTTTGCTCACTTGTTTGTTTAATGTTGCACCTATTTTTCATGATTATATGCATTTTCTATTATACATAAAATAATTATTTGTTTTGCTATGGCTAGCCAGAATGTGTCTCAGCCATGTTTGGAATGTGTCCATTGCACACAATCGCAGTCAGTTTGATGTGCCTTGGAGGAACACATGGCATGCTTGTATGTCAGGTCTGCTGTTGCTTTCAGTCATCAATCGCTGCAGAAAGTCGAGCTTTAGCTGACCTACTCTGAAATAACCAATAAATTCATCTTGAAGTCATTGTAAAGAAACTCGAATAGTAGCCTTAGAAGACAACCAATTTAAGTGACATTTTTGCTGAATCTTCTCTGTAGCTGCTTATTTTAGTGTAAATTTTCCTATGTTGACAGTACTTGGGGAGTCTTGCAATGGGTCACAAACATCCAGATTTAGTAGCAAAAGGACCACAGTAAAGCTTCATTTTTCTCATTGGACAGATATAAATGGTAGGTGAAACAAATTTAAGAGCCTTTGAGTCTTTTGAAAGAGTAGAGTGATAACAGCACTAGAGACTAAGCATCTTGGTGGTTCTCACAAATCAAAGCATAGCTCTCCTGGTAATTACAACAGTCTTTTATAATAATAATAAAAAATTGTAATAAACTGACAGAGGCTTACTATAAAAATAGACTC
The DNA here is from genome assembly GCA_013396635.1 of Penelope pileata. Classification (NCBI taxonomy): domain Eukaryota; kingdom Metazoa; phylum Chordata; class Aves; order Galliformes; family Cracidae; genus Penelope; species Penelope pileata. The sequence continues at coordinate 148,784 of WBMW01002323.1, forward strand.
ACTGCAGATTGAAACGTGTCAGGTCAAAGATTTGAACCTAGCAGCACGTTCCAAGTTATAGAGGCTTTGTTCATATAGGAGCATTACAGTGTTTATTTATTCCCATAGTGCCGAAAAAATTGAATATATGTGGACTCCTGAAACAGCTTTATTCTTTAAAGAAATTGAATGTTTGGATGTTTCTATTGCTCATAAATAGAAAATGTGGGTTAAGCTTTAAAATACTTAAGGTTTTAAAACATTAGCTAAAGAGTCATTTTGTCTTGAAGTAATCTACCTGTTATTCTTCCTTCATTGATTTCATGCAAACAGAATTTTGTTATGAATGATTTTCTGATAGATCAGACTTTTAGCCATAAGAAAAAAAAGTAAAGCCACTACGCTCAACTACCTCAAATCTTTAAAAGTATTACAAATACATGTAGAAGTGGAACATTCAATATATTCATAATAGGACACACCCTTGCAGTCCTCAGGAAACCTAACATTGCAATTCAGGCTCAGTAGTAATAAGACATGAGAAAAATCTGAAGGCAAGCTATGAAGCACTAGACCTCTTAGTTGAAAGTAGAGTTTGTTAGTAGATGAAACAGAATTCTCAATACGCACCCAAGCTTGTAAATCCTTGGGAAAAATGCTTTTAGAGAGCAGTTATTTTAGGCATTGTACAAAGCTATCAGGTAGCAGAAATCAGTCTCAACGTTATTTTTTTTCAGAGGGAAACCAAATGTAACTGTTAAGTCCCTTAGGTTTTTAGGTTTATATACAGTACAAGTAGCTCAGTTCACTATTCAGAAACTTGCTAAACTCTTGTGCTTCATTCCATGGAGAAAACAAACTACTATGCCTAAAGACAACTGTATTTGTATTCCTGTGTTCTTGGGTGTAATGTCACTAGGATACTATATAGAGCCTTCTGTGTAACAACCCAAGCTTTGGTAATGGACTGTTTTGTACCTTATAAAATGACTTTTTGTTTTTCAGCTCTGAGGGACAACAGAATTGAGCTGGTTCGAGCTTCGTGGCATGAACTGAGTATCAGTGTCAGTGATGTGTCTCTGTCGGATGAAGGGCAATACACCTGCTCTTTATTTACTATGCCTGTCAAAACCTCCAAGGCTTTTCTTACCGTTCTCGGTAAGTACAAATAACTGAGCACACTCATGTTAAAGAAGCAAGCTTTGGCACGTAATAAGAATGAACTCTTCTTAAGTTTTGCAGAAGAGACATGTAGATATCTGATCTTGTGTCCCTGTACTTTATTGTTTAATATGGCTATGATGAAAAATAACACACCTCTTACTGTTTGTGCTGGGACAGGAAAATGAATTAGGGAGTACACAAATGCCACAGTGTGAGCGCTCATTAAAATGGACATAACCTCAAGATCCCAATCACCAGAAGTGCGAAGAAAGCACATATGTTCATCTCCTAACAATGTACTGTATAGGGCAAAGGGGAGAAAATTAGAAGGCATGAAATCAAAACAGGCTTTGGAGCTTTATAGTATTTCCTTAGCTATGCATTTTCTTGGCTTATTCTACTTTCTGTTTTTGTCTATAAAGTACGTATTTTCACTGGGTTTGCTCTTTCTCTTATGCTTTATCTTCTAAATGCTCTGCTGTTTTCCCCAAAGGTTATAGATACACATAGAAAAGCAATAGATTTCTAGAGATGCCCAGGAAATAAAGTTTCTACCTGCAGCTTTATATGATTCTATGAATGCCAGTAGCCCGATCAGCTGAAATTGCTATAGTTCATTGAAACCGACCTTCATACCTAAGAGGTTATATGATTTTAGAGATGGATTTTTATTCTTTTTTCCTTTTTCTGTCCCTCAACTATACTATTTCTTTCTTTTTGTTTTATTTTTATATGTAGACAGGCAAACAGTTGAATTTAATAGGATTAATCTAAGATGTTCTCTGCACCAGTAATAGTCATATTAATCCAACCAGGGAATTAATGTTGTGTGTAGGATCTGAAATGCATCTCCTTTTCAGTCCCTGTGAGACTGTTTTACAAAAATCTTCACAAGTTTGCCATTAAAGACAAAAAATAACCACTCAAAGCAAAATATTCTGGAATAACAACTGCCTGAGGTTAATCTTTTCTGTAGAGAGACATCTCATGGTCTAAACAACAAATGAGTAGACCAGTTCAAACTTGTAAATGGCAGGAAGATACAGAAAGGTGTTACAAAGGCAGAAAAAAAACATCTAGCCATTTTTTATTAACCACAGTGACTTGATCTTCCACAGTCCATTTAGTTTTTTCTTCAGTTTGGGAGGGGGGAGTTAGTTAATGAATTTTTCCTGCCATCAGCTACTTTCCTTTCAAGAAAGAAAGCAGCAAGGTCTAAGATGACTTTTTTTTTCCATTTTAGAATCGTAATTTTCTATTTCAAAGTAACATTTTAAACTCTTGAAACACTTTCCACCTGAGAATGAGTTATTTTCCACTGAAATATATTACACCTTTCTAATCAGATAAACCATCTTTTTATGTACTAATAATCTCTTCATTGACTGCTCCGATATGGATTAAAAGATTTAAGTGTCAAAGTATTAAAGTAGACACTATTTTGTGTCCTGAAAGAGAGGAGTAGATTTATTACAGAAATGTATTTTGTGATAGGTACTGCTGCTTGGTTTTTATATACATAATCTGTCATTTTGGAAACGAGATGTAAACGAGCCAAATTGTGAAATACAGGTTACGAGATCAGGTACTGTGACCGACGCTTTTATCTAGCAACTGATACAAATGCATCAAAGCGCTTCAGATGCAAGTTATAACAATGACATTTTCAGGCATTTTAAAATTACGATCATCAGTATCATTTTAAAGTAAGTTATTCTTGCATTTTCCAAAGTCAAATGGATTTATACATATAGCAATGAATTTTTTCCAAATGCTATTCATAAATTTATTTGTAATCTTCCATGGTTCATTGAAAACCAACCATTTCAAAATTTATTATGATGTGTATGGTATTTCATGATCCTAAGACTTCTTCCAAAGACCTTGGATTGAGCTAAAGAATTCTCCATAGCCAATGCACTTGTGATTATACTTGGTTCTTATGATTATGTGTTCTCTGAAAATAAAGGAACTCCCGTGTTTATTTTCATGCCTCTTTTCATCTAGATTTTGTGTTAAAAGCTTCATAATTCATACTTAAACGTCTGTTCTCAACTTCAATCAGTTTAGCTGTTTGTTGCCAGTTAAGTTTCGTTTTTGCAGCTGTACTTCCAATGTACTTCTAGTGTACTTCAGCATCCTGCTTACTTTACAGACCAGGGTAAACCTTGTAACCTGCATGCAGAACATCTGTAGCTAAAATAGGTTCTAAGATGCAAATTATTGATTTTCCTTAGAAAACTGCCTAAATTCTGTTGTATTTTTTATAAATTCTTTTGAATCAACGAAATTTCTTATTGACAGTTTCTTTACAGTAGGAAAGACTGGCATTCATTTTTGATAAAAGACAATGAACTAGTAATTCTATTTAAAGAATTTAGAGTACGTGAAGAATTGAACTCTAAGGTGATCATATACTTATGGTAGCAGTTCAAAACATCAGAAACATTTTGTTTGCTTGCTTGTTAGGTGTTCCTGAGAAGCCACAAATTACTGGATTTACTTCACCAGTTATGGAAGGCGAGAGAATGCAGCTAACTTGCAAGACATCTGGTAGTAAGCCAGCAGCTGATATCAGATGGTTCAAGAATGACAAAGAAGTCAAAGGTATTTAAAGGACTTCCATGTACAATTGTGAAAACTATGCACAGTTTACAATTATATTTTTAATTCATATTTGTAATAAAGTGTTTAATATTCAACTGTCAAATTAATTAGTGATAATACGTAGCTAAGGAATTGATTATAAATTACTCTAGTGGCCATATAACCATCATTTTATTTTTCTCTTCTAATGGTTAAAACTCATGTTTTCAGTGGCTCTGAACTCCGTTTAGCATATTAAACTCAATGCAGATGTTTTATAGAGGAGCATTTTATGGAACTATTATTGTCACAGCCATGACAATCACTCCAGATATTTTATCTTTTCCTTTCTTTCTGCCTTTGTAATATGACATATCTCATATTCCATCAATTGTCAGTTTTATGTTATACCACTCTAAGTAAATTGACTGGGTGAGGAAGAACTGTCTGTAGGAGACAGGAGATTGCCTTTCCCATGAGAGAGCTACAGAGCCTGCTCAGGCAAGGAAAAGTCAAGCTGTAGCCATTGAGAAAGTCCCAGTTGGGAAATTGGGAATCTGCAGCTGAGGCAAGCATGCTGAGTCTGCAGCGATGAAGGGAGGAAGGCTTCAAATGGCATGAACTTCACGGGTACTGAAGAGGGTTGGACAAAGTCAACTTTAACTGAAAAGTCATTGGGTGACTAAAACCAGAGCAAGGATTGGTCTTTGAGGATGCAGTAAAATGGAGAAGAGTTGTCTATGAAAGCTATATATTTCTTTTCTGTCTTCTCTTTCACTTTGTGTGTTGCTTATTTAAAACTTACTTTCCAGTCCATATTCTTGTAAAACATAGGATGGTTTTCAAATCCTTTCTGGTGAATGGCTGGGGAGAGCTTCCTGTAACAGAAGGCTTAGTCATACCTACCACAACCAACTGAGGTGTCCACTGTAGAGTATAGGAATAAAAATGATGAGGTCTCAGCTTTTATTCAAGTCATATCTATTCCTTCTACTATAAGTCCAAATAAGTGAATGATATGAAATCCATCATTTCTGTGTAGCTTTTTATAGACAAACAAACAAAGAAACAAACAACTTCTGTCTGCTTTTTCTCGTATTTGTGACATTATGGATTTTCTTAACTGAAGAAACTGCCTCAAAGTTACAGCATTAATTACAGAACTCATTAATCTACCTTAACTATTCTTTACCACAGCCAAGGCTGTGTTTTAAAAGGAGATGGCAATTGGTTATCTAAGGAATGCAGTCCATTTGAAAAGTGTCTTTACATTTCTGATGAAAATCAGAAAAGTATTACTGGAGACAGGAAGTGTAGGCTGAAATTATTGGAAACATGTTTGAACACTTTTAACAAGGACAGAAAATGGGGAAACATAGAGTACCATTCTTACCAGTCACTGGTACATTTGTAGAAATTGCTGTATTTTAAAATCTGGTTTAAGAACTTCGGCTTTCTTTCAACTGACATGTAATTGAAGCCAAACAAGCAGCTTGGCCGTTTGACTCTTCAACTAATTTCCAACTCTCAACAGTTTCTAAAGGGACTTCTTTTTTTAAAGAGTGGGTAGAGGAGGAACAAAGGTGATGTGAGAAGAAGAATGGTAAAATTAAAAAAACAGAAATGAGAGGAAAGTACTGAGCACATTCATTTCAGTTTGGTTTTCTAGGTCTTCTGAAGAGCACATTGCCATTTCGCAAAGGTTAGAAATAAAATAACCTAACCAGTTTGCAGTGGCATCAGCAGAAGTTACATTAGCTTTGTGCACTGTAAAAGGTGAAATGATAAATCTGAGAAAATAGATACGAAATTATATGCTAATGCAACTGACATTAAAGGTTAGGAGTTCGTCTGTCTAGCACCAGTAAATCCAATTGTGTTATAGTGTATTATACATGGTGCAAAAGAATATAAATGATGCATTGAGTTCAGAGTTGCACCAAAGGGGAAAAAGCCATTCTAAAATTGTAGCTTCGTTGCTATTACTCAAAAAAGGAGTCATCATGCAGTAAAAGAATACTGTTTGATACAGTAAGTGCTAGTAATAAGACTGAGTGTGAAGCACTGAGTACTGTACCTTTTAATTTAGTATTCTTTCACATATGTGAACCAAATTAACAAAACAATCTTCACTTTAGCATTCTGGTGACATTTTAGAAGTAGATTATTAAAAGCACAAATCCGGAAGAAGCTAAATATGCAATTTTTGTTTAATTTTTTTTTCAACAAAACTTATTATATGCTATTTGAACAATATTATTTAAAATATTCTTTTTTTTTTTTCCCTAGGAAAACTAGACTTCAGAAATATATAAGATAATATCAATTGATTTTGTTGCAACAGATTAAGATATTTTGAATTAGTTCATATATTTTAGTATACACAAAGCATCCAGAAAGGCATTCAGCATTTTGTCTTGATAAACCTCTAAGTAGAAGATGAGGTTTTTTTAGCTAGCAAGGCCATTTCATGCTAGAACTTGATTTTACATGTAAACAAAAATTGTATTTGCCTTTTAACAACCGCAAAATGTTTGTTTTAAAAGATCAGTGTTTCTATTTGAGTGTTTTATGTATGCGCTCTTATGACTGACAGTAAACAATGAATGATGTTCTTTTACTTCTGTTTATTATTTTCACTATCAAATATCAATACATGTGAGATATAAACTAGTATTAGTTAATATGAGCATGTCTATATGTATGCCTATATGATAGTCACAGAAGGTCCCCATAGTTGGCCTTTAGAGACAGCATGGCCCAACCTCTTTTTGAAGGTTATATCAGATGGCTAAAGGTCTTATCTGATTTGGTTTTGAAAAATCTCCAAGAACAGAGTTTCCACATTCTGTCCGGGCTAGAAGTTTCAGTGGTTGAAAGCCCTGACTGGGGAGAGTTTTCACTATTTCATGAAACATGATCAGAATTTGCCTTGGTGTAACTTGTATTCATTGCCCCTCAGTTTTTGTTGTACAGCTCCAAGAAGGCTCTGAATTTTTCGTAAGAACTTCAAGACAGCAGTTTCTCTTCTATTCATCAGATTGAACATACCCAACTGTCACCAACGTCTCTTTGTACTCCAGTTGGTTGACATCCTTCCTGTACTGGAAAAGCCAAATTTGTATGTTAGTCTAGATGCAGCCACAAATGCACTAAGTAAAGGAGAATAATCATCCCCCTTTCCATGCTTGCTATACTATTTATAGTGCAGGACAGTCCATTTTTTAGCTTTTAGCCCTCTAAAGACACACTGTTGACTAAAGACGCACTGTTCAACCTGTACTCAATACCCTCAGTTTATTCTTCTGTAAAGCTATTTTCTGTCTAGGCATCCCTCTGATTTCCAGGGAAAGTTCCCCTGTAATGGATTTTTTTAGACTTTTTTTCTTAGCAGAGACGAATAATAAGAAAACAAGTGAAAAAGCAGGCTACAAAAGACATATTTACTAGTTCTGTAAAAACCCTGGGTACGTATTCTGAAAGCTAGCATGTGGTAACATGCCCACTGCCTGATTTCCACTGCTATTTATATTCAGACGGGCTTACACTGTTAACAAACATATATTACAATCATTCCTTCATTTTGCTATGAAGAAACATCCAAGAAGACACAGCTGGTAAAGTGGACAAGCTAGGTATTTCTGTTCATGAGGATGTCAACAGCAACAGCAGTAACACCATCTTTTTTGCAGAGGTAATTAAGAGTTTAACCCTCTAAATAAGAGGTGTCTAGAGAAAGGCTTCTAAACATCTGCTTGAGAAATCAAGTGGTTTTGTTTTTATGAAGGATTAAGCATCCATAGCCTCTTACTGAAATGGAAGTTGTTGATTTTTTCAGGATCTGTCTGTCCTTGTCCTGAAGTGAATAAGAAATAGGATGTATACATTGCTAACAAACGGAAAGTAAGAAAGCTATATATGTAGGTGATTTTTATTAAATTTGGAAACGTAGCTCTTGAAACAAAATTTCACCTGTGCTTCAAAACTTAGAGATTTGTTGTTTAATTATAACTTTGCCTTAGCCCTGATAAATGTTTCTCTCATCTTCTGATTCCTAAGTATTAATGGTCACCTTGGCAGAAATTTGAAATCTCTTGAAGTTTAGGAACCAACAGGAAGAAAACGCTTGTATGCAAGAAATGATTGTTTGTAAGGGAAAAAATAGAAATTGTTTAACTATGTGGTGTCTCCATTTATCAAGAGACAATGAAAAATGCCATCTTTCTGATTTTTAATCTAAAAAGAAGTAGCTTAAGCCATTTAAGATTTGCATTGTAAGATTGATATTTCATGGAAATAATATTTAGGTCATCTTCTTCTCTAATGGGATTTAACATAATTTATAAAGCTGAAACCTCTTGCATTTTCTTTTTCATTTTTGTAGGACACAGAGGACATACGCAATCTCAGAATTTGATACATACGTTTATGTATTTATATATGTCCTTTAAATCCTTCATTGTAACAAAACAATATAACCAGCTTATGATTTTGCTGAAATAAACTAAAATCAATAACTGTTATAAGTTGTCAGGAACCAAATAAACCAGTTCTGAGGTATGTGTAAGAAGATCTCACATTGCAGTTAATACATAATAACTTTTAAAAATAAATGCTTAGTCTTTTGGATCTCTAGTTCTGATGAGAGTTGTATGTCCTCTAATGAAACTTTCTGATTCTAAACTTTAACCTTGAGCTGAATTCTTCTTATGCGTGGCTGTAGGCTCCCAGCACAGTAGTATCTGGACTGAAAACTGGCAGAGATTTTTAAGAAGATCTGCCCTAAAAGAGTAAGCCAATTAATCATTATAAAAAGCAATGAGAGGAAGGTATCTTTGCTGTAATTTTATTTCCAGTGTTCTTGGAATGCATCTGTGATTCCACTAGATACGATGAGGTGCTCTATTTCTATTTGTTCATGAACATTGGTATCTATACTTTGATTTAGTTTAATTAATAAATTAATATAATTCTAGCCAAACAACAGAATAAGCAATCAATAAAGTAAGCAAAGGATTGATGTATGCAGTGCTTAGTTCACATGGCTTCAGTGATATTCATGTATTGCATTACAATGAGAGATGGATGTAGAAAATTTAACATTTAGTGACATTGTGATTACATAAGGGAAGTAGGGGTGTGAGGAAACTGCACTTTTCTAATGAACTGCAAAGACAGTTTGTATCAAATTTGGACCTAAACATGAGAGAATGATGAAAGCAATTGCCCTTTGAGTGCAGTATCATGTAACCAACTTCAAATTTTCATCTTCAATACGTATCTCCTGCTCTGCCATTAGGGGAAAATAGTAGGATAGCTACAGTCTTAATTACTTGTGTTTCAAAGAGATCAGTGCAAATACAAGAGCACTTTTTTTTTTTAAACAAGTGTGACACGTAACATAGCTGTCTGACATTGGATTATTTTTTCTGAAAATAATGGAGACAAAAATCTTTGTTTATTTTTTCTTTCAGATGTTAAATATTTAAAAGAAGAAGATGCAAATCGTAAAACATTCACAGTCAGCAGCACACTGGATTTCCTTGCAGATCGCAATGATGATGGTGCAGTTGTAAGTTGCAGAGTAGATCATGAGTCCCTAAACTCTACACCTCAGATAGCAATGCAGGTTCTAGAAATACACTGTAAGTAATATACATTACATATGCTTGCTTATATAGTTTTGTTTTGTTTCAGAGTTTCTATTGTGGGAAAACTGTAACAATGTCTGGTACAGAAAGTATAGACAGCATCTTTCTTTTAGCCAACCTCTTTTTTTTAATTTTATTTCCGAAATAGCTCTTAAAAGGTTAATGAGTTGAGTTCCTGGTTTGCTTTAGAGATAGTAAAGAGGAAATGCATTTGTATTTTTTGTTTATCATTGTAGCAATGTCGAAGAGGACTTTAACATCAAGACCGTAGTAATTCATGACTTTCCTTGAAAGTATTTCAAAACTTGTATGGGTATGAAGAAGCAAAGCTTGCAGCCAGACTACTCGATAACTTTGAATCCTGCTAATGTAACTGTATAATGCTGTTGAAAACAACAAAAAAAGTTTAGGAGAAAGAGCCCGTAAGAATTTATTTTGAGGACTTGTCTATACAGAATATTGATGTAGATAAGCTCAAAGTTTAGGTACATTCAAAGTTGAATAAGCCTGTCTATGTATCTCTGTGCCATACTCTGAAGTCATATCCATTGAGTCACTTTTTTCACTTTTATAAACTATGAGGAACTCAGGAGAACACCTTTTCACCATCAGATGACGTTTTCGTATTCGCTCGCACTGTAATCACCATTCTTCAGTATACTGTTATGTAGCCTTCTGCAGAACACCTATACTTGTTTGCCAGGTAGATAAAACAGGCATCTGCAAAATATTGTCAGACCAAGTGAAGGGGGGATACCTTTCAGAGATCTGTTTCTAGGGTAAGTGTAAGCAAAGGAACCTATTACAAAGCAAACAAGTTTGTTCATAAAACAGACAAGCTTCCAGTAAATGCAGCTAGTTCCCAAGGCACAAAGTCAAGGACTGCTGACATGTGTAACTTATTTCTAAATGGGGATAGTTCTGTATGTTTCTAAAACATGTAAAATATGGTGATGGCAAAAGCACTCCATGCATAGAAGCTGACAGCATTGCTAAAAATGCCATCTGCATAAAATCTGAAATGAGGCAGATGTGGATTAGTAATGTGTACTGAAAATAACTGTTTTCTGATGCATCCTATGCATCATTTTACTGAGGGAGATCAAAGCCTTTTTTCACCAATGACAGTTAAACACCTGCCTCCCCTGAAATGTTCAAATAGCGTCTGTACTAGAGACATGTGCTTCTATTATCCTGAATTCTAAATACCGTCGTCATCAGCCACTGATCTGGCCCGTGCCTTCACTTCCAAATTGCTTGCTTTTCCTCCAATCACCTGCTCAAGATGTTGGGACTATAGGGCCACAAAGATGACAAGAGGGCTGAAGCACCTTTCCTATGAAGAAATGCTGAGGGGGCTGGGCTTGTTCAGTCTGGAAAGGAGAAGGCTCTGGGAAGGCCTCACTGTGGCATTCCAGTACTTAAATTGGACTTATAAAAGAGATGGAGACCTTTTTAAACAATCTGATAGTGACAAGGCAAGGAGCAATGGCTTTAAATAAAAAGAGAGGAGATTTAGATTAGATGTTAGGAGGAAATTTTTTATTCAGAGGGTGGTGAGGCACTGGCACAGGCTGCTCAGATAAACGGTGGATGCCCCATCCCTGGAGACATTCCAGGCCAGGTTGGATGGGGCCCTGAGCAGCCTGATCTGGTGGGTGGTAATCCTGGTAATGGCAGGTTGGAACTGGGTGAGCTAAGGTCTCTTCCAACTCAAGCCATTCTATGATTCTATGATATACAGAAACAGGGCAGCTATAGGAGGTTTAAACTGAGACATAGTGTAATGTGATGGAAGGTAAAGGCAATCTTCTGATTCATGTGAGCACTGATAAGGCAAAGAAGCCTTTCTGTGGCCTCTCAGATACAAAACTTCTTGAATATTCACTGTTTTCTTTCCATTTTCTTTCCATTTGCTCCCTAGGCAACAAGACATTACCTTGCTAAATACCAGCAGGGTGCATCTTTCTCTTTGCCAATTGCTTCATTTTTTGAACAAGAGTCTTCTCCCTTTTCTGCACCTTTGCTGTAGTTCTCCAGCAAGGGCAAAGTGGACAGGGTGTTTACTATCACTGATGTGCCTTATGTGCTGGGCTACCCCTCAGAGTGCCAGCTTCCCAAAAGCCACAAGGCACAAGTAGTTATTCTCTATCCTTTCTCCTTCATTAATTTTCTACCAACCAACCTAATACTCTCCAGCACTAGTGTAGGGTCATTGTATGTGAAAATATAAGTGAGAAATATGCCAGAATAAGCTCTGGTTTCTAAGAGAGGGTGGGAATACCACGTAAAACCTTAAAAGCAATATTTTCTTATTGCAAATAGGGAGACTAAGAACAGGCTATTGTCTTTTTCCTTACCACATTCAAATCCATGGTCAACATACCCAACAGTCTTACTTGAGATAAAGTTTTAAAGGAAATATTAGGAAAAGAGAGAGACCCAGGGAATTAATGATGTGGCTCAGCAGAGAACCTTGAAGGAGAAAGTGCAGAAGGATGATTTACTAGAGCAATCATAAAGACTCCGAATAGAGTACATGGCACTGCGACTGGGCTCCTTAATTTTATTCTCCTGCTTATTCTCCTGATATTGCTCACAATCATAGCTGGTATTACTACAGACATTGGAAGCTGCTGAATTTACCCATCAATTCATAGGACTACAAAAATGGAAGAGATATTCTATTTGTATTAATGAGAGTGATGCTTGCAGAACTCAATATGAGCTGGTCCAATATATCCTCAATGCCAGCTGACAGCAGTTCAAAAATAGTGCTGACAAAACAGATGAATTACGGGACCCCAGGAGAAAAGTCATGAGAATCTGTTAATTTGACATCCTGTAGTTCCAAAAGCCATCTCACCTAAAATCACAAACAAGTAGTGTGGCATTGCTCCATAGGGCACTTGTTCCGAATGTCCCAGGGGTATTTCAAATGAGCAGAGAGCCTGGGAATAGAATGATAAGCAAGTACCTTAAACAAGTGAAACAGAATGGCACAGACGGACGTCGGTTTGGCAGAGAATGAACACAAAATTAACTGGTATCATCCACTAGAACTGCACCTGTTTTTTAAACATTTTCCTAAAATCTGAATAATGAAATCTGTGGTGCATTCATACTTCTTATCAGGGCATCATCCCAGGTCAGAAAAAAAGAGCAATAATAAATTGTGTAGCCATTTCTGATGTTTTCTGCCCTGTATAATTACTCTTGAATGTAAAAATAAATGAATAAGTAAAAACTGCTTTCAAGTAACTAGCCCCTGACAGTGGTCATAACATATGTGGCTTCATTAAAACACAAAAAAAGCAAAGAAAAACAAAAGAACAGTAGTAACTACAGGATTGTGTTTGCATGCAGTGGATAGTAGGTAAAGTAACAGGAAAGCAACATAATATTTAGATTGACAGCTTTTTGTTTATGTCTAGTGAATGACAGAATAATATTAAATCTATCCTGGGCAATGAGACTATATGAAACAGATATTTGTAATGAGTCCACAGAGATGTAGATAGAGATGCTTATGAATCCACAAAGCTGCGTTTATCATCAGCTTTAATAGGAAGTAGAGTTAAGAATACTAAAGCCAGTAATACCGTCAGCAATGATATCAATATGGAATCATCTTTCACCAGTAGTATTACCGTACATGAAATACGGCTGAGAACCAAAATTTTAAGAAAAAAGTGGTTTTTTTTAAAATATACACATAAATCTATGTTATGTAATGCGTAATATATATGTAGGTCAATCCGAAAGAAATGCCTCCTATTTATATCCATGGAAACTACAGCAGATGCAAACAACACAGTAACATTATTTGATAGAGCAAATGCTCAGCTACAAAACATTATTTCTCAATGTAGTCACCACCATTAGCTGCTTCACGTGGATGAGCTGATTGAGACACTGTTCATTTCATGGTGTGACAGCTGTGCATGGCCGTCCAGAGTGTGGCTTGTCTTTCACATCACTGTCACCTCTGCTGAAAGGCACCACCACTGCCTCACTGTGCTCACAGCCACTGTTTGGCCTCCAGAAATGTTCAGCAAGCATCGATGAATGTCAGTGGGTGCCATTTTTTCTGCATGGAGGAATTCAATTCCACCCCTTTGCTCCATCTGCACTCCCATGTCAGACGCCATTTCGTGAGAGTGCCCCTCTGCTGCCATCTGTCACACAGCAACAACATGGAATGGAATATTGGTGGGAAGGTTCAACCTTTGCTGCCATAGCACCAACATCTGCCTCTGATGTTGTGGACCAACAGAATAAAATAGGAGACATTACTTTCAGAGCAGCCCTCAACATGTATTACATACATACGTATAATAGAAAAAAATTCTGAGTCCTGCTGCTCTTTTTTTTTTTTTTCTTTTTAATGGTGAGGTCCAGAGCAGGATATTAAATATATTACTTATATGGTGATCAAATGAAGGATATCTTGAAGACTGTGATCTGTTCTTGTTTTCACAGGGCTTTCCAAATTAATTTTGCAGACTTCAGATACTAGAATAGTATCAGTGCTGTTTGGGTAAGAGTGCTGTACCCTGCTCCAGACTGTGAGATAATTAGCTCCTCCAATCTTTTAAGCTTTGTTTATCAGTAATATATGTCTCACTTATGGTTAATCCCGTTCATCTATATGTCATGCTCTGTGCACTGCAGGGCAGCTCAATAGCCCAATTGTTTCTCTTGTGCTGAAAGGTTCAGCCATAATTTAGTTTCTGCTTGGCCAGCAGAGGTTTGTGGTAGCATGACAGTGCTTGCTGAGTTTATTTTTCCTCTGACCCTTACTGTCAACAGTAAACCTAAAATAGACTCATATCCCCCGCGGCTTTGCTCTGAAGTTGACTTGTCAGCCTAGCTGCCACTGGTTATTAGGAAGTGCTTCTTGTAAGTGATAAATACAAATCTCAGAGGAATGTTTTGTTTCATTGTTTACTTCCACATTCAGACTAAAATAAGGGGTTCTTCATTCTTATGTTAAGGAATCTCAGGTGCAGTACTTCAGTTTTGAAAGCTTTGCATGGCAATATTTATGAAATTGTATACAGTAAGTCCTCGTGCACACTCCTGAAAAGACACTTTGAGTGCAAATACAACTTCTGGTCCAGATCTGGGAAGTGAGTGGATTTTGCTCATCCTTCTTCTATGTGGCAGACAAGTGATGTTTTTTGGAGGCAGTGTCTTCATTTTGCTCCAGGTTTTATCCAAGCAGGAGGCAGCCAACATGTTGCTTCCTACTGAACAGAGTGCCATAAAATTACCCGGTGGTAATTACCTTACCTTAGTAAAAAGTCTCTGGCTACAGTAAATTACCCAGCAGACCTCAATGAAAATTAATTGTGTAAGTCTGCCCCAGAGGCTGCTTTTGAAGCTTTAAAGTGAAATCAAATCATTTGAACTTCAAACCTAATCATCGTGATTCTAAAATGGCAGCTGTGATGTGATCCCTGCTAACGGACACAGGGAAATTTCGTTCAAAAGCTGACCACACTCCCAAATGACAGCACTAATAAGCTAAATATGTGTTATGTAAAGAAGTGTCTAGAGAGGCAATTTTGAGTAAATTCTATATTGGCAGACACAGATGTGCAGTGAATTGTCAATCTGACAAATCTATAGCCATCAGCTAACTTGCTTCTACAGGCTATTCCAACAGTGTTTTGTGATAGACTGTTTATTTGTGGGTTGTTATTAGATTCTTTTGCAATGAGCATCTGAACTTGACTTTAAAATTTGGCAGCTATTCGAAGAGATTGTTGGGTATTGTCAGGGAAATACACTTATCGATTTTGTATTAAATAAACAAAGCACCTCAAATGCAGCAGGCTAAAGATAGGCAAATTAACATTGCACTTGTGCAGCCATGTAGAAAATGGTGTGTGTGTGTTCAGCAACAGTGTGTTACTGTGATTTCCATTAACAAGTGGAGGTTTCTCTGTCAACAGGGTCGGGTTGGAATTTCTACTGGTGTACAGCAGAGTTAGTTTTATCAGAGCTAAATTACCCAGTGCTCAGTAGGAGAGTTTAATCCAGTATTTTTATTTGTCTGGTTTCAAGCTTACTTTCACAGAAAGAAAGGTGTTACATGAAAATATCAGATATGAAATACAGATAATAATGTACAACAATTTATCATGGCTGCTCCAAAAGTAATGCCTCCTATTTTATTCTGTTGGTCCACAACATCAGAGGCAGATGTTGGTGCTATGGTGGTAGAGATTGGACCTTCCCACCAATATTCCGTTCCATGTTGTTGCTGTGTGACGGATGGCAGCAGAGGGGCACTCTCACGAAATGGCGTCTGACATGGGAGTGCAGATGGAGCAAAGGTGTGGAATTGAATTCCTCCATGCAGAAAAAATGGCACCCACTGACATTCATTGGTGCTTGCTGAATTCTAGTAAATTATTTACATTTTGAAAAATCTTGTGTGGCCACTCAGAGTAATTGTATCAACCATGACCGTGCTGTCCTTTTGTGGGTTGGAAACGGACAGTTTTGTGCTCATGCAAAAGCACACCTATTAGCTGAAATCTGAGGAGGAAAGGACATTTTCCTCTGCTGCCTACGTATGGTCTGTACTGTAAATGGGTAGAATATGTGCCACTGCTTCATTTTCTTTCAACTGTGCAGCTGTGTGGTTGAGGCAGTCCATTTTTTGGAAGCTCTTCAATCAAGATTTAAGAATTTTCCTTTAGTGCACTGCTTTCTTTTTTGCTTCCGTAATTTTTCCCCAGGATTTGTTTTGTGCTTAGAAAACATTTTACTCTTGTGCTTTGCCATGAGATGTCTCATTTTTTTTTTTTTTCTTTGACCTCAAGATCTTTTTTTTTTTAATTTGAGGTATGGCTCACAGAACTCCTGGAGTCCAGTAGCACCCATGGTTTAGGAGCAGACACTGATTTCTCTTTTTGGAAGTGGCTTGTACTGTCTAGGCAGTTAACTTGGTTTTCCAAAGGGAATAAAATATGAGAGTTGAAAGAAATTTCCTTCACTGATGCTTATCATTTTTGTTTTCTGGTTAGTCAGCAGCATTATTTGTCATTCTTTTTGCTTATGACCATCTCTTAATTACGCCATATGACACTCTCAAAGACACACTGCCTAAAAGTAAAATCTGGGAATACTTGGCATGATTACACACTGTCTCAGTCTTTATATGGACACTCTGGCAAGAAATGCATCCCCAGGGTAAGGAAATTATTTATGAACTGAGATAAGGTGTTGGCATAGCCTTCCAGTTTCTCATAAGTATGTAACAGGCCCCCAAAATATTAAGCCAGATCAGATAAGTACAGATAGATGATGAGACAGGAGTGAAGATAGCTGGAGTGTTGGAATTTGTTTTGGCTTTGCCGTGAGAGAAAATGCTTATCTGACTATATCTTTTGTTAATAAAGTTAAGCACACAATTCTTCTATAACTTCTGAGGCACTGAAAAGACATGGATTTTCTAAGGGCGTGATTCTCTAGGACCATAAAAGAAAGAACTACCTTGAGATTTGCACATCCAGGGCTTTGCAGTTCTCTGTTACAAGGTAGCGTGATATGCTTTCTTGCTGTAAGTATTTTATCTTAGAATAGTTAGAATATTTGGGAACTGGGATACATCAGAGACCTGTGGAACTTGTAGAAGGTAGCCAATATCTCAAGGTTAAGCATTCTTTCAAGAATTAACATGATGTCTAAGATACATCAGCACATTCTCAGGCACGGCCCATTCTATTGCACACAGCAGAATTGCTTATTTTGGCTTTAATGCTTCCTTCTTCAGAGTTCTTAGACTCTACTCTGGGAACCAAACAAACTTAGGATGTGTGTTCTTTTTTTAAAATCCTTTAGATGCTCAGAGAGGAAAAGCTAGATGTTTTCTTGCACGGCTACCTGAGTCAGATCCATCTTTCTGACAGAAAAGGACTGTCTCTCACAACAGATACTCCAGTACTTTAGAGGTCAGCTATTTGAGTGATGTTCTTGCTGTTCTCTTTCAGTCAAAATATTCTGCTAGATTCCTGTTGTCTTGAGAAGGTGGGGATTTTGAGATCTTACACTGACTCGCTGTTCTTCTGAGACAAGTTTAGCTTTTGTACACATTCAGGTTTCCACCCAAGGGTCACCTGTGTTGCAATACTCATCTGATGTTTTCCCCAAACTGTTTTTTTCTGCCCAAATCACAGTTTGAATGGTAATATAGACAACGTAGCTCAATGTTATTTCAGTTCTCTGGTGACCAGCCTTTTATCCTTTCTTCCTTAAAGGAGTGAACTTTCCATATTTGCCAATATAAGAGGCAGTTTTAAATATAGTAATAATAAGAGTGTGAATTAAAAGATATGGCCTTCACTGCATGTACACCTCTTCATATTGAATGAAAAGTAAATAAGAAATTATTCTATTTAATTATTTAGCACAATAATTATGTAAACACTGTTAATAAGCAAAATTATCTTGTTCGAGCTTTTTGCATTAATGAGTGCTTGAAACAAATGAAACATAAAGGATAGTTACAGTAAACAGTAAAGAATAATATCTGTGAACATGAAAGTTCAGTGCCACAATTTGCATTTCTAAATGAGATCAATTAGGTTAATGATGGATGAAAATAAGAAATCCATTATTTAAATGCAAAATAATTCAAAAACTTGTGGGTCCATTTACTGCCAAACTTTCATCTTTCAAAGGGGATATCTAGTTCAAAGGGTTAATGTAGAATCCTGACCTTTCGCATCTGGAGGCTTATGTTCAAGTATGGTTTACAAGTGAAGTATAATCTAATAGAATTTATTTCTCTCTAAAATCTGTAATGGGGAAATCTAATGAGTTGCTTGTGTTTTCTTTATAGAAACTTAATAATACAGCGTGGGCAGGTTACTCTGGTTGTGTGTTTAAGGGAGGGCTCAAGAAGGCTTCAAAGGAAGTTTGGAAGGGAATGTTTAATAATGTTAAATGTAGGATGTTCAGGAAATATTAAATATAATTCAGTTTCAGAAGAGTGAGCCTTTAGGCATAGGAAAGCGACAACCTGTGGGAGAGGACTGAAAAGACAGCATAGCTGCACTGGATAATGGAGCGCTATGAGGTCACCTCTGAACCAGCTACAAACAAATGTTTGAACAGCGTAGTGCTTTGCATGTGGAGATAGTAGCTTGGGTCAGTGTGGTGACATTCCTGAGTTAATGAGCGCTGATGAGCTAACAATTGTTGACTCTCTTGAAAGGAAAGAACCTTACAGAGCACACTGGAGGCTTTTAAGGTTGTGTAGTTAATTTGGTCATGTCTGGCCACGAGCCATTGTCAGCAGAAATGCCCACATTGTGTCAGTCAAGCCACTGCAGTACATTCTTAGGTGGCCATAAAGAAAAAAAAAAAAAAAAAAGAGAACAAGTTACTTCAACTACCTGAAAATATCAGAAAAATAATGTAAAATGTAAAAAAACTCTTTTTCTACATAAGGACGTAGGTTGCTGATAGGATTATCTATTACAGACAGCATGGCAGCAGTACCCCCGATACCACCTGACTGATTTTTGAAGATGTAATCTAAGTCACTGTGAAGTAGTTAAAAAACAATTTATCTGCATTGTATTTGATAAGAGAAATGCCTACATGGATGTAATGTGAATGTACTCGATGATCTGTGTTAGAGATAGGTAGTGGAAGGTTGAATTTTCAGAAAAACTAGAGAGCAAGTTTTTAAATGTGTTTGTTAGAACTACTTTATATTGCATAGCCCTAACAGGATAATAGATTGAACGGCTGAATGACTATAGTCCAGTGCCTGAGAAGCTCCAAATCAGGTCCCAATTTCTGAAATAATTTTTCAGTTACTTCAGTAAGATCCGTTAAGCCCCACGCTGCTTCAAAAATATGCCTAAAATATCTGCTTCATTTTTTTCCTGGCCTGCTCTTGGTATTATTTCAAATGAGATCATCTTGGAAGGAGACTGAAAATTACAGAATCTGTATTACTTAAACCCCACATTACAGCTCTGGTCACTGTAAGCCGTGAAGCTAGTTACAGAAGGACAAAGCAGTCCTTTCCTATAGAACAGTTTGGGGCACTGTTTATTTCCAAAATTATTGACTAGCAGGCAGGTGAAAAGATGTGAAGACAAACATATATAGAGATTGTTAGTAGGCCTCCCAAGAGAGAGGAGCTTGCCCCTCTTAAAAGCACAATATGTATTTATGAGAAACAGATCATATTTTCATGCCCTGATACTACTGCATAGTGATTTTTCTATAGATTAAACTTTTACAGTGCCTGCTGTCTGATATGAATGTCAGAGAAAGGCTGGAAGGGGTATACTGAGCATCCAGAGCTCTTATTTACTTCTTCAACAGCTTTGTATGTGCTGCTATTCTCCAGTAATATTCAAGATAAAATTTAATTCAGATGCAATAGAATGCTGCAGGCCTTAAGGAAAAGAAACTGAGGATGCAGAAGACAAAGTTGCATTGAAAGGTTATGCACTGACTCAAGCATGTGTGATTTAGGTGCAAGGGTGTTTTTACATCTGGCTTTTTCCTTTTCTGCTCTTAAGTGACATGACAAAAGTGAGAAAATAAATATGATTAAATTGGAGGGAGCACAATGTAAAGTAATGAAGATGTTAAGTGGAACAGAGGTGCACATGTGAAGAGATAAGCAAGATGGGGATTGTTTGGTCTTAAGACGTAGCAGAAATAACAAAGTGATAAAATTTGTAAAACTAAGCTTCATCACTTGAGTTCACTGAAGAAAATGTAACTGATTCGCCAAAGACTACCGTATCATTCATGTGTCTATGGGATTTAAAGGATGACTAAGAAACCAGTGACCCTATTTTGCAAAAGCATATTATGGGGAGATAACACGTGCTACTGGTGCTAATTATCTTCATGAATTGACACATGGTTAGAACTGCAGTAACAGTGCCACTCTGTCTACCACTTAATTCAGCAGGGTCTCCTAGCACAGCCAATGTTATGCTTACATTTATCTTTCTGTTTCAAGACCAACCACAAAGCAGGTAACAGTGATCAATGAACACACTAGGTGACAAGAGGAAGTATGAGGTTTTAACACATTTTAAATGGAACAGATGGGAACTGTGGGGTTTTGGTAGGATACCTCCATCTTCTCTTTCATCTTCACGAAACCCCAAGTCACACATTATGCACTATCATGTTTTAATCACTTTTTTTGTTGTTAGCAGTTGTGAATGAGTATGATATGACTGACAGCTGAGATGCTGAAACAGGTACTATGAATATTTTTAATGAAGTACCAGATAATCAGTGTTCACAGAATTAGTAGCTTTAAGGGTTTCCTGCCAGGTTGGTGCTTGAGTTTAGGCACTCATGAATTACAAGTGTCAGGAAGCAATATTTCACTGATCAAGCTTCTTTTCCCCCCACACTGGCATTTGGCCTGTTGTTACTCATCCAGGAGAGTGCTTTTACAGTCTTCTGGTGCAAACTGTTACTCCTTTTTTTTTCAACAAGCATCCTTTAAACTAAATTGAACGAGAGGAGAGAAAGGATGATATAATAGTCATCAAAGAATCTCATATATAACAAGGGGACCATATGCTGTTTCTGGTCCTGCTCGACTGCAGAGTAGCTTTTAAAGGATTATTTAAAAAATGTCATAAAGCTTAATTTTATAGTGTTGTTGAACACATTTATTGAAACGCCATGACACAGTCATTTGATCTAGGTTGTCTCCCCCACAAACACTGCTAATAAAATAATGTCAGATGCAAAATACTTTTCCTCCCAACTCTTTAAGCAATGAGTCATTTGTTGTATTATGAAGCAGAGCATCAAAGCTACTGTGTCTCCCAATGTAATTTACTGAAGTTTATCAATGCAGTCGTGCTTTGTGGGTTCCTATTACGAAGCAATAGGGCACAAGCAGAAGCCATGCTACTTGTCATTACAAGAGAAGCCCAATTTGAAGGACTGCTGATTCACAGCTGTAGGATGCAAGCAGCTGGTAAGTGTAAAAGCTATTAAAAATGGTGAACACTTTCACAGAGCTGATTAGAGTACTCCTCTCTCTTCCTTCGGATCTCATTTGGGATAGCCAATTTGATGTTTATTTTTGTACATACTAGAGTGGTTTGCCCTTGAAAATTACTTTTAACTTCTCTTTTTCTAAGCCTAATTGCTTAGGGCTTTTTAGAAACAGGAATAAAAATTGTGTAGAAATACAGAATTCTTAAAAAGTTTTGTAATTGCTATCCATATATGAAATTGATGATCTCAGTTTCTGAAAAAGGATACCTTAAACTGTCCTATTCTTACTCCAGTGCTAATTAATTAGTAAATCATAGAATCATCATCATCAGAGGTGTCTGCTTATTTTGTCTTTGCATCTGGGAATGATGGAAATGATCCAAGGAAATAATAGAGAAAAAGCACTATGAAAAAATGAAGAAGGCTGTGATATTTCACAAGCATGCTCTTTGGGAGAAAAAAAAAAAAAAAGACAAAATCAGATATAAAAAAAAATGTCTCTCATGGAAATACTTTAAAAATCTTATCATCTGGCAGTCATTTATTACCAGGTAGCAATAATCTTTTGTAATTATACAGTTAGGTTTTTATAACATGTTTTAAAATGATAGCAGCAGAACTGTTGTTTTTCACTGCCACAATGAAATATCAGAGAAATGCAAGTTTTTCAATATTCGGGTGGTTACTGGTCATTAAATAACACCGTGAGGTAAAGACATGCTGTTGGTAGCTCTTAGTTTAGCTAAACCTATAGAAAGAAAAGTTTGTTGTCATAGAATCATAGAATCATAGAATGGTTCAGGTTGGAAGGGACCTTAGAGATCATGAATCCATCATACTCATTTGAACTCTAGCATAAAAGAAATGGTGGTTAGTGAACAAAAAATGAACAATAGGGCAAATAAACAAATAAAGAATGGCAAATAGAACTGAGTATTATAGACCTGTGCAGAAGATAACGGATTCACACGATTATGTGATTATGTGAGTGGTCTGGGAACAGTCAGTGGGCAAGAGCAAGAAGTTGGGGGCTAATACATTTTAATCCCTTCTGATAACAAAGGAAAATGAGTGAATTTTCCTGTAAAGTATCAATTGCTGCCTGTGTAGATAGCTTTAAAAAATAGCTCTCAGTGAGAAATCTGTCTGTTCATCTGGGCAGGATCTGTTGCTCTTGAGACTCTTGTTAAAAATATTGCAGCAGGTTAGGGCAAGAGGAGAAGACTGCAGTGGGCCTCACCAGCCATCCACAGCAGAATTTGATGTATGGCAAAAAAACACAACTCATTTGTAGAATAGGTGAGAATCCTCCTGTTATTCCTAGAAATCCCAACAAAATTTCTCCAGAGGAGGCAAGAAACCTCCTTCCAGTGCCTCTATCAAATGATCTGGCAGATATGATATGGATGTTATTCCATAGGTAGGGCCCCTGTCACACTGTATTTTTTGCTGTGGACTGCCTGGAGCTTACATGAATATTTTCTAAACTGGAAAGTAGTTAATAAGACGCATTCCTTGTGTTACTTAGGGTCCATGAAAGTAAAATCTGGCATTCACAGTAAGCTCACTGATCACAGTGGGAAGCGCAGCTCTGTTACACAAGCATAGCTCTCTTCTCAAATGGATACAGTGGCATATTTCATATTAATGGATCAACTGCAGAATTACATTGTTAAACAAAGCTTTTTCTTGTTAGTAGCACTTTTAAGGCTTTTTAAATCTCTGTGTGTAAGATAAAATAGCTTCTAGTCAAAAAAAGGTAATTAAAAACATCTAGTCATAAAAGCTTAAATAAGAAGGCAATATCAACGTTTTTGAAGGAAGGATTTGAATAACGCTTGTAGCACATCCTGATGTATTATGGGCAACTCGCTTGCTCAGAGAAACCCAAGTGATTTCTTCTTTCTTCTCTGTACCAGTGTCTTTCCTATTACTGCTAACAGAATTTGCACATAAACACTGAGTCCTACAAAGATCACAGACTTCATTACAATAAACTCAGGTTCTTAGTGCAGGTGGAGAGACGTTCATAACAGCATAAACTACAGAGAGAGAATCACCTTCAAAGAAAACACGTATCAGAATCAAAGTATTCCAGTGGAAGCCTAGGGTCAAATGATGTTAATGGGCTGTTTTCAATTATTTAGAACATGAAGAGGGAAAGGATTGCATTTGCCCTGTTTTTGAAATAGGCACCTAATAATTTGCTTGCATGGAAAGTAATCAGATAGGAGGGATTCACTTTGGAGGCTTATTAATGTTTGTTGTAGTATTATACTGTGTGGAGGTGTGCATTTTTATTGGCAAATAATGTCTGAACTGCTGTGCCTTCCTTTCTTTCTACCATTTTAATTAGGCCTAGCTCTTTTGGTATTGGCTGCTCTTTCAAGTTCAAACATTGTGAAAAATAAACACAAAATCCCCCATATTTTTTAAGAAAGAGAGATTTAGACAGCATATATCTCACTGCTGTGTACCGTGCATAGAGAAAAGAATCTCACAGATGGATTTTTCTTTTTGAACCCCCAAAGAATCGTAAACTAAAATAATTCAAGATATTAATCTTTTTGTGCACCTTATATATATTGAATCTTATATGTTACTGTCACCAATAGTGACAATTTTTCTGTGTCAGGTCTTTCAATATCCTAAAGGCCAGAAAAAGTACATTCTCTTATTAAGGGACAACAGTGGAAACCAAGAGAAATGTGATTTCTTCTTGACATTCTCACCCTTTTCCATAGAGTGATGTGAACCAACTTTTTTTCCCCAAAATGTAAGTTGAAAGCAAAAATATTTCAAATACTGATTGTTGCTTGAGCAGCAAGTAGCTTTTAGTTATTATTGCACAGCTTTCATCGCAACAACTTGGAAGACAGGTACAAATAGAAGATTCAGACATTTTCCAAAATTGCTATATAACATGCAGAACCATTAATGGACAATATTACAGAGTATTGTCTTTGATGTTTTGTACATCCAACATTTTGTGTTATACCATTTTACTTTGGAGAGTAGGAGTTACGGATTTCACCCAAAGACTTCAAAGGGCACTATGCTTCATATGAAACAATAATGCGCAAATATAAATACCCTAGCTGAATGTATCTGCATCACCAGTTTGGAAAAGATCTTAATTTTGGGCTAGTACTAGTAAAATATCTAATATCTACTTCTGATATTCTGGTTACCTTTAATGATTTTTTAATTTGTTGTTTAAATATTGAAGATGCTGCCGTCTTTGACAAGTAACAAAGATACTCCCAGGGCATGAGCTGAAAGGCCTTTGAAAAACATTTAGTAAAATTTTGTTACTTAAAGCCCAGGAATGGACGTACACTTGATGCTTGACACTTGATGCTAAGCATTGACAAAACTTTCAGTTAAGCATCCCAGGAAATACGTAGGGAATATTAAAGTTTATGAATTTTTGTTTTTAGGAGCATCCTAATCTAACTTTAGAAACAATTTTTAATGCAAGTTACATGAATGGCATATTCGATGTTATATTGGCACTGAATGTAAACAGGGACAATTGTACTGTACTGCATTACTCGTAGAATTATAACTTGTGAAGAGGAATGGGTTAAGAATTTTCTTTTTTAACATGTCAGAAAATCATAATTTGCCCAAACTAGGACATAGGTAATAAAAAGGTTTCTTTCAAATTCAAAGTGAAATCTTAGTTCAAAACCAGAGTGGAAGAGAAACCTTGCAATACCTGGTGGACTCCTGTTATTGCTTGGGAGGCCAACACAGAAGTTGTTGCTCTCCTTGACTCAGAGCAAACTTGATCCAAACTCTGAAGAGATGAATGCTCTAATCACTGAATTAGTGCCAAATAAGTATTTTGCTTGATCTGCATTTCTTAGTGTGAATACTTCAGTACTCGGTGGAATAAAGCATGTAATTTTTCTCATAAATCACTGCATGGGCTCTAATAACTCATCTAAAGAACTAGTCCTAGTGGACTGGTTGAAATTTCTTAAAAAAATCAAATTATCTGGAAGTGAGGCTTTACAGAAGAGGAATCCTAAGACTTGGGGTCTACCAGTCCAAGATGAAGAATGCGGAAATACAGGACTCTACTTCAGGGAATAATCATAGAATCATAGAATCATAGAAACACAAGGTTGGAAAGGACCTACAAGATCATCTAGTCCAACCGTCCTCCTATCACCATCCCTACCCACTAAGCTACTAAATCATATCCCTTAGCACTTTGTCTAGACGCTTCTTGAACAGCACCAGGGATGGTGACTCCACCACCTCCCTAGGCAGGCCATTCCAGTGCCTGACCAATCTTTCAGAGAAAAGGTTTTTCCTTATATCCAGTCTAAATTTACCCTGGCTCAATACTATCTCTCTAAGTAAAAAGAAGGAAAAAATATTTTTCTGTTCTGCTTCCTGAAACTAGCCACGTTGAAAGATTTTTGGGGCACTCAGCCTAAATTACATAGTAAATTATTGCATTTATTTAAAATATATAGATATAATTCAACAGAGAATCAGAAGCCTTGACTTGGATCTCCACATCTGATTCAATATTCCTTTGTAAGTTTCTGCAGAGAAGAACCACCACCTTTTCTGTTAATCCTCCTTTCACTGGAAGCATAAGGAAGGCTAAGCTTTAAGCATTGTGGAGATCTCCATAATGAAATGAGCAGTGAACTGTTGTGGCAAGTATTGCTTAAAATACAATTAAACATATATATCTCAATATATAATATTATATATAATATCCTCAATACCTCTGAGTGAAGACTGTGATGCATGCATCTTTGAATAGGCACACTTCAAGCACTGTTTTAATTCTAGTGACCAGGAGATCACTAACATTTCTGAATTTACCTTCCAGTAGTCGTTTGTTAAAAGTCTTACCAAAATTTGTGTATTGCTCACATCATAACATTGCCCAAGAAAAGAGGCAGATTCATTTTCTAAGATTGTGATTTTGTTAACTGAAGATGGTTACATTAGGAAGGGACTATTTGATGTCACAGCATAGTTACCATGTCATCATCACGTTACTCTTCTATGAAATGCTTTTTCTTCTGAAATCTGATGATTCCCATACACCTTTTCCTGATTAATGCCCAAGGATGAATAGGGATCATACTTTGCTTAGTTACTCACTCAGTAACTGAAAGTTCCATGAAAAAGTATCCATAGAGGCTGTAGTAGTCCAGCTTGCTGAGGACAGAAGGAACCAAGGACTTCTGAAGTTACACGGCAAAACCGGGCCAAATTACTTTAAATGATCTTGGGACCAAAAAGAAGCTACTTAGGGTTCATTTTCCAATTCTCTTGACCTGTTTTCTGATCTTAAAAAAAATTACTTTCCGTTATGCATTCAGTTTCTGCATTTACTGTGTGGTTATCAAGAACTTGCACATATGCTTTGACTTATCAGATGGGAATCTTCCTGTGGCTTCTATGTGATTACGATATGTGAAGAAATTTATATGAAATAATTTATATGAAGATATTTGAGCCTGCATGCAACCTTATAAGGGCTTTAGCAAATTAATTTTTTGAGGATATGAAAAATATAAATACATAATGAATTTTTCTCACTTCAAGCAATGCAAAAATACGAAGTGCATTTTAAACAAAAAACACCTTTTAAGCATGGGAGATCTGATTAACGTCAAGGGTCTGGTGAGTGATAAGAACCACCTTTATTCTGAAATAGTTTTGATGAGATTAAATCAATCACTAAAGCAGTTCTGCAAGGTATTAAACTTGCCAGTAATTACTGCTAAGAGGAAAACAAAAATCATGTACTGAAGCATTTAATTTCTTCATGTATCAGATAACATTCATTACCTGAATAACTGAAATCTGTTTTCCACATGCATTCACTGATTTTTTATGTGTGTGAATAAAGATGATATTGCCTGTTTAAAAAATAGCTAAGTCTTCCCAAAGCTTTGAAATGGCTTCTCTGGTTTCGTGCAATGAGATGTACCCAGATCATAGAAAGAAAAGAAATAAAATCCCTCAGTGAAACACTTGCCTTTGGTCTGAAACAAGAAAGGATATAACTAAAAATCCCATCTCATAGTTTTATCTGTAATCAGTGTTATACTCTTATTTCTGAGCAGATTCTTAGCACATGGGGGGTAGAAGATATCTTGCCATGTGTCTAAAGATATGTTTTGAGTCTCAGTTCAGACTGGTGCTAACAATCAATTGCAGCTCGTAAGTACCTCATTATTCAAGCTCAAGACTAGAGGGTCTAACAGATTTCACGCTGTTGGAGTTGCACGTGAATAAATGAGTCACTGAGGGTTGAAACAAGTGTGTTTTACTGTGAAGGCTTGCTTTGTGATCTACACTCATATAAAATATTGGTTTTTTAAAAAGCGGAGTTTTCCCAATATCTTGTCTTTTTGAAATATTTATCTCCTCCATAATGGTCTTAGAGCTCAGAATGAGAGCACACTTATAGGTACTGTAAAGAAGTTTTAGTCATCAGTCCCAGAATTCTGCTTTACATACTGGTCTACGGTATTTTATTAACATTAATTTACTGGGCCAAATCCTAAAAAATATGCGAACTATTAAATTTCTGTAAAGTTTAAAATCTGTAAATTGAGATGCTTCTACTGACTGTAGTAAGGGAGCAACAGATCTGACCCACAAGAAAACCCTGGAACCTACTGTATTTGTTTGGTTTGGATATAAAAGTAGAGATTTTTTTTCTAGACATACCTACAAATAACAAACTGATGAGCATATTTGAAAATGAGCCAGCATCTTTTACTTTATTGCTATTTTTCTTTCTTTTTGTTTTTCTTTCTTTGGACTTTGTTTCCTAGTAGTGGAGGTGTTTTCTGGAGAGCAGGTGATGTTCATGTTGTTATGATTAATAATTCCGTGTGTGACAGGTTGAAGCCCCGTGAATTGATAAAACACAGTGATACTTTTCAAGTATTTCTAAAATGAGGAGTCCGAACAGGAGCTAATATTTTGTAACAGGGCATTTTTTGTTCTGGAAATATCTCAAGTATATTTCCTATACTACCTTACAGTGCGTTAGAAACATAAATGTAAGACCTTTACTGTCTCGTTAGTAACCTCTTTTTACAAGAGAACATGATGACATAGCACTGTCTGGAGCATTGAATAAAACAGGAGTGAGAACTTCAAGTTAGGGGAAACAGCGCTGCATTGATCCGTGCAAATGCAAGCTTAATTGTTTGAAATCCCCTCTGTATTTGGCTCATTTACAATAATGTACAAAATGCCGACCATCTTTTAAATATAAACCACTAATGCTACCTAGATGGACCTTTAATTTCTTTCTTCACTTGTCACTATCATGATTACTTCCATAAAAGTTTAGTTCCTTTTCATGTTTCTCTGGAAACCTCTTGATCTCATTGCATTAGTTGTCTCAGTCCCCCAGTTAAATTCTTCATGTACTGCTGTCTGATACTAATTTGTTCCTCCGGCCCAGTGCATAGTCAAGAGAGTAATATATTCATCTCCATTGGCACCACTGAAATCACAGAAGTACTTGATGCCCTGATTTATTAAGGCACTTGAGGTCAGTGCCTTAAGCATATACTAAAAATGAAGCATATGCCCACATGACCTGCAAAGGATTAGTCACCTGCAAAATGGTTTCTAGGGTCCTTAAAAATGCAAACTTGTGGAACAGATTTGCTACTGATGTAAGGGTAGAGCCAGCTGTACTCAAGTCCAAATGACGCTGACAATGCTTTCAGTGCAATTATGACACAGGTACACTAAGCCTCCCCCTTCCCTTGTCTTGTGCTGTGCTGATACATTGTGATGTCAGAAATAAAAATCAGATAGAAAAAAGCTTTTGCCATTTCAAATTGTTTATACCATTTAGTGTTTAAGAGGACTATTAGCATCTCAATAAGAAATTATACCGTAACAGCGTATCGTATTTTCTGTTTGATTTTCTAGTGTCACATTGTCATGCTCTTTCATGTTTGCTTGATAATAGGGTATCTGTGGTGTCAATGCTGCCTCACTACTAAAGCAATAGGAATTGCAAATTGGATGAAATAAAGGTTGGATAACCCTAGATTTGCAGGTTAAATCATTTTTCATAGCATAGATGAAGATGTGTGTTTTGTATTAGGAAACTGTACAGAAAAGGAGTTATATTTTCCTGTCAAGTATGAAATTTTTTCTTGCTATGACTATGACCTCTTTTTTCCTCTTCCTAGGGAAAAAATATTATGTGTATAGGTATTTCTTTCTCTATGGCCCTGTTTATCCTTGTAAGAGGTGCCCCTTTAATTCATGTAAAATACTTTGATTAGTAGGGTATATCCTTGCAAAGCAGCTGGCAAAATGTTTTAAAAGTTAAAGATCTACTACAAATGTTTAATTCAGCCTGAATTCACAGTTTTTATGTTGTATATCTTTTTGAAGTCATAACCATAAAGCTAATTCTATTTTACGAGAATAATATTTTTAAGTTTTTCTGGACAGATTGCAAACTTTTCTGTAGGGCTTTTCACCAATATTTAAAATATTCTCTTTGAAAATTTTGTTAAAAGAAAAAAGAAGTTCTGTTTTAGGGCAACGTTATTGCATTTCAGAAATAATATCCTGTAAAATGCCTGTAACAGGGTATTTTGTCTGAAAGCCATTGTAGCTTTCTTATTATGATTTCAAGCTTCTGCAACAATAAAAGCATTCTTATTAAAATGTATATTATGGCATTCATACCTCTAATAGCAGCATTCCATCATATCTACTTAGAAATAGACAAAGAAACAATTGCACAGAGTACTTGTTATTCATTGTCAATAATTTTTATTTCGTTGTTAGATATTAGACTTTGAAATACTCTTACAGAGTATTTGCATTGAATGTAGAAATAAAAAGTTATTTCCTTGAAGTATACACATGCTTTCTATCTGTGTTTCCTTGGAATATAAAAATTTACAGTTTTAGTTCCATTGGTCAATTTTGTTGCCTTCTTGAGGACAATGAAAACTGTGCAAGGCTTCAAATAAAAACAAGTGTAAATTAAATCTAGGGTGTAGTCTTTTGTAAGCAGAGAAGAATGTGCTCTTAGATAATAAATCTTTTTTTTTCTGTATATCAACAAGATGTCTATTTTCTTTTCTTCCTAGATACACCTTTAGTTAAAATCATTTCTTCCAATTCATGGCCTGAAGAAGGACAATCTATAATTTTGACTTGTGAATCCAAAGGAAAACCAGTGTAAGTGATTTAACAAGTAATATGTTTTGTTATTTTCCTTATTCTGCTGTGATTACAGTCTTCAACTGTAGAAATCCGCTGTTTTTTGTCTCGTCCTGGGGTGTAATGTAATCTCTGGTATAGAAAACCCCTTGAAGCCTGTCTTCATTAAGTGTCTATAGAACATTGGTCTTTTACTTTGTCATCTATTTTAGTTCTCAGGAAGAATTCCAGCTGTGAGGTTGTGGGTTTTTTTTTTTTTNAGGTGTATCAACCTGAAACGAATGCAGGCTTAATCAGCTATTGTTTACATCACTGAGCTGATGATAGGAGAGAAAACGTCTCATGAAAATCTTCCCACGTCAACTAGCCTCAGAGAAAATATATTGAACTTTCTGGATGCTTTGGCTGTCATTTACAAGGAAATTTGAAGTTTAATGATATGTGCAAGCAGACTACTGGTTTCTGTTAGAATTTTAAAAGATGTAGTCTGCTTTGAGAATATAAATTGTTTTACTTGGAAATTAACATCTCTGCTAACAGTGTTTTTAAAGACAGGTCTGCAGAGATTAACTCTTGCACAAAATCTACTATTTAAATAGATCTCGCTCTTAAAAAAATATCTTCTCCATGAGACGTTACGTATTTACCCATGAAGAAAGATAAATAATGAAGTAGGATAAAATTAAGTTAATATGAATCAAGTTTCTTAAACATGAGCCTGCTACTTAAAAGATCAATATATAGTGTTACGTAGAATGGTGACATAAAAAAGCTGCATTCTAAAGCTATAGCTTAGTAAGTACTAAGTACTTTTCTTTTATATCTTATGTTCCTGTATTCTTTTAAAGTATATCTATCCAAATCTTGACTGAGGTGATCAGCATAGCATCTAGATGATGCATCTGCCCTACCAGAGTGCTAGGGTTCCTCCTCCTGTGGTGCTCAGTGCAATTGATCTTCAGTGTACTTACGTACTTATGAATTACTGTGTGCTTCTGAGATATCTATGTAGGTATCTAACAAAAATCAGGTGCAACCACCTCTTGCATTTAGAATATGTTTAGAGGAGAAGGAATTTATCCTTGAACATTCTCCTAGGTATCAAGGGTGCAGAGTCACTGTCCTTGTTGCTTTCAAATTCAGCTGAAGATGTTCAGCGTTTAGTTTTAGGAAAAAGATCAGCACTGATTGCCCAGAGCACACAACTAGCTAGATAGTATTTAGGGTTTTCACTATTTCCATATTTTCCATGTGACTTAACAGGTGACAGCTACATGCATATTAACTTCAGGGATCCTAGCCCCAGGTGATTGATTTTCACTATTCATTTAACATTCGCCATAAGGATAAAATCTTAGAAGTAAAGCAGTCATTACAAAGTTTTAATTACCTGTTGTTTGTTTCAGAGGAAGGCCAGTTTGGCTGTTTGCATTTGGAGTCTTAAAATCCTAAGGAAGTTTGGAGGTTATTTGTTGATTTCTCTTTTTGTACTTTATAGTTTTGTGAGACAGATAGCTGGATGGTTGGACAGATGGATGTAGTTGGTGGGGACTGAGGGGAATAGTAACAACTAAGTGTTCTGGTTCTTTAATTTCACTTACCTTTGAGTATTAAAACAAAGAGGCATGATGCTTCTCTGATGTTGAAGGTGTAGAAACCATCTGAACTGTCTTTCGACATCTGCACAGTAGATATTTACATCTGAGCTGATCTCATCTCTCCTTTGACTGTGTGGTATTTAGAGCTAACTCAGTCAGATATCTATGAGGGCTGCTCTGAAAGTAATGCCTCCTATTTCTTTATGCTGGCCCACAACGTCAGAGGTGGATGTTGGTATAGCAGTAGGGATTGAACCTTCTCCCCAATATTCCATTCCATGTTGTTGCCGTGTGACAGATGGCAGCAGAGGGGCACTCTGACACAATGGCATCTGACATGGGAGTGCATATGAAGCAAAGATATGGAACTGAATTCCACCATGTGGAAAAAATGGCACCCACCGACATTGATCAACGCTCGCTGAACATTCATGGAGTTCAAACAGTGGGTGTGTGCACAGTGAGGCGGTAGCGACAGTGACAGTGTGTCACCTCCACTGGTGCAGATTGTTACGAGCACGGCATGCAGACTCTTGTTCACTCTTGGTGTAGATGCATAGCTACTGGTGGTGACTGTGTCATGACTATGACTATCGTATTTTGTAGTTGAGAATTTGCTCTATCAGTGTTGTTGTGCTCTTTAGAGCTATTGTAATTTCCGTGGAAACAAATGGGAGGCATTACTTTCGGAACAACCTGCATATCTCTATATTTTGTGATTCCAAAGATAGAATTCTAAAAATAAAAACCTATATGTCAAATTTTATATCTGTTTATTTTTGGTTAGATGCATATCATTCTTTATCTATGACTTTTTTCCTTATCTTTACTGAAAAATTTTCATTTGCCAAAGATCATAGAATCATAGAATGGTTCAGGTTGGAAGGGACCTTAGAGATCATCTTGTTCCACCCCCCCTGCCATGGGCAAGGACACCACTCACTAGACCAGGTTGCCCAAAGCCCCATCCAGCCTGGCTTTGAATAATTCCAGGGAGGGGGCATCAACGACTTCTCTGGGCAACCTGTTCCAGTGTCTCACCACCCTCACAGTGAAGAATTTCTTCCTTATATCTAGTCTAAATCTACCCTCTTCCAGTTTATAACCATTACCCCTTGTTCTGTCATTATCTATCCTTGTAAAGATGCTAGACTCTGTTAAAAAAGACAATTTTATCACTTACTAGATGTTCTTCAATACACCAGTGTTTCTTAGTAATTTCTGTAGGCAGTAAAAAGCCTATTAAAATTGTATGTTTTAGTCTGACATAGAGTATTTTATATTACTACACCAATATTTTTTTTTAATAAGTTCCCATTACGAGATACTTGTCAAAACACAGTAATTAATATGGAGCTTCAATTGAGATGCTTACTGATTTTTTTTTTATTATTTTTTACTCTTAATTTAAAAGAAAAGAAGTTGACTGCAACCGTAATTGATTCAACTCAAAATATTATACATGGTTTTGAAAGGTGAGCCAAATAAAAACTCTACACCATGGAATTATCATGGTAGGGCACATCTATGTGATAGCCTTTGGTGCACAAATTTTTTGTGCCCATAAATCCAACTCTAATTGTCCATACCACAAGAAGTACCTACATGAACTGTTCTGTATTGCTTCATTAGGCCAGTCTTTCACAGCACAGAGCCAGTAATAAATAAGCATCTTCCTGGGAGCAGTTTGTAGTTGGTTAGCGTGAGAAACAGTAATGTCATGCTCCCAGCCTACATCATGCTTACCTTCTGGTAGGAAATTGGAGAGGTCCATAGAGCCCAAGTATGTCAGAAGATTAGTGATGAACTTTGGGCTTCATGGAGAGCTCAGAGCCAGTCGTGGTCCATCATAACCGTTTATATTATATTACATTTACATCATGGGTTAACTTCTATCAGTTATCATCTGACAACTCTCCTGCTTTCTGTAGGTAACAGTAACTCATACCAGTAAATAAATGCTTACTATGGATATAGTTCTCATAACTCAGAGCAGTTTTCGTAAGAATGACATTAGAGATTAAAATGAAGCAGGGTTGTGGCAGTGGTGACATTCGTGATACTGATGGCTGATGCAGAGCACTCCTTTCCAAAAGGGAAAGGCAGAATGAGGCTAAAGCTGGAGCGTACTCACCACATTCTACGTCTCACCAAGCCCCTCTTTGCATTGATTTGAACAACATTGATTGTGTCCCTCAAATTATGTGCATCAGACATACGCTCATATTGTCTTTCAAAGCTACTACACAGTCCTAAGGAAAAGCCCTACCTAGCTTGCTGGTTTGTCTGGAACAACATCTCTGGGAATTCAGCTGTCATTCCAAAACATCATCCTCCAGAGATTTATCAGAGAGGCGAGAATCACAGAGTCACACAGAATCACAGAATCACAGAGAGGCGAGAAACAAGATGTGAGAATTCGGAGAAATAAGGTCCTACTAAGGCTTCATACTTCAGACTGTAAGATTTGGCTTGACCAATGGATGACCATGGCTTTCGAAGCCTCAGACATTTGAATGTGTGCAGCATTGATTGCTGTAAGTTGTTTAGACAGGCTGGAATTATCCCAAACTCTGAGTTTGCTAGTTGCTGTGAATAGGTTTATGTCATCTCACATTGATGGTCTTTGAGCAGATACAGCATCATTGGAACAGGACTCCTGAGAGTGGGCTAATGGGGGAGAAGTGGGAATGTATGAGAGAGGGTGGAGAGGAAGATGGGTGGGCAGGGGAGCCACTTCTAGTGATCCAGTGGAGCAACATGAGAGCGCATAAGAGGAGATGTGCCGTTTCTGTAACTGTGCATATTTCCCTGTCTGCTCATCACCATGAGAATGAAGATGACCCTGCTTCTGGTCACAGTCCAGTGCTTATTAATGTTAGGGGAATTACTTTGGAGACAGGAACCATTCTTCTGGGTAAGCACTGCATTACTATTATATATATTATATAATATTAAATAATGATAATATTATAGTAGAGCTGTGATACCAATAAAAAGAGTGGGCCAGGTTTCTTGCCTGTTCTGCAGTGGTTTTGCAGAGGTGGACTGTGTGAGGGATTACTGAAGTGTCACAGGTTGTTATATGTTATATACCACAGTTCCCTCTGGAATACGTGTTGTGGATGATGCAGCTTCAAGCAGAGGTCGGATGCCTCAGAGGTGCCAGGGGGGTTCCTGCAAGATCCATCAGTCCTTGAGTTTGCCCTTGGGGGCTTTGAGGTGACGTGTTTCTTAACACCAATCCCACATGGTGTGGATGAAATTACTGATCTGATTCAGAACAGGAACAGTGAGATGGTGAGGGGAAGAGGCTTCCTCGGACAATGCCTCTGAAAAGATCTATCTCTTACTTCCACATGCATTCCTTTTCATAGGGAAGACACTGTTGTATAGTTTCAAGCCAAATGGAAATTAATCTCTTGTCTTCTCAGTCGTTAGAGCTATTTTATCTTTTCCAAAATTTTTGACTGAATCCCCAGAAAGTTGTTAGGCTATAACATTTTGGTAAGTAATCTTGCCTGATATGTCAGTAAGGTGTCAGCAGCCCTTTTTATTTCTTTATTAGCATAATATAGTGCTACCTAGGCTATGTTTATTTTCCAGAGAAGAAAATTTAATTTAGCTCAAGAAATCACAAATATCCTTTTGATAAACTCATATGTGATGTCCAGACTTTTTTGTAGTCATATTATCTGACAATATTTTGAATATATTAAAATAAAAATAGCTGTAAAAAATACAAACCAATGAATGCAATGATCATTCACACTGTTGTCTGTGCTTACAAAAGGTTTTGAAAGCCAGTGCTTTTTTTTATCACAAGCTGTAGCTTTTACACATTACATCCTTACAGTATGGTCTAATGACTGCAATTGTCCAAAAGTGAACTCAGAACTGCCTCACAGTGATAGAAAAGTTCAATATTCAGTATTCTTACTCATTGCTGTCTCCAATGTATACATGAAATACATTTTGGATATTTTTTTTTCACTATCATTTCAGAAAGAACCTCAAAATATAATAGAATAATTAGGTCACAGGAAACAAAGAGGGAGTTGGCTGTCTCCTGTGTGCAGTAGAGATATCTTTCCATTCCATGCACCTCAAGGAAATCATAATATATTGGCTGACTAATGTAGAGAGAATATTTGGCCTTGCTGAAGTAAATAAGAAAGATTTTTATTTCAGGGAAAGATTCACACATGTATCTTTCATTAAAATAACATTATTTGTAAGGTCATGTAAAAGTTACAGAGAAAAGCACAATCGGTAATAAACACCAATATTTCATATACCCGGTAATCTAAAGTGCAGTCAAATAAACATTGTAATATCAGAAAAAATGGTCACTTTTAGTAATGAGGACACAGCAAATAATCAAACTGAGAACACTCTAAAGCTTGTCTAAACGGTATGTATGGTATCACCACAGAAAAGGAAATGAATGTTCTGTCTTTTCTAACATCCACTTCAAATAGTCTACCCTGAATGAGGCAAACATTTTGCAAAGGCTGATGGAAATAAATACTAAGAATAACAGGGAAGTACACAGCACCATTCTGTTAATGACCTCAGAGAATGGCTGTTTCATTTGAGAATGACCTGGTAGAGATCTAGGTGAAGAAAAAATGTAGTGAAGGTAGATATCAATGACTCAGTCACTCAAAAGCAACAGAGCCTGAACTCATGCTGGTTTATGTTTAGCCTAGGACCCCCAAGGCTTTTTCAGCTCAGGTTCTAGATTCTGCATCTGTCCTTGCTGAATTTCCCTCCCTCTCGTGAGGAACCTGTTGGCCCGTTCCTCCAGCCTGCAGAGGTCCTTCTAAACACTGACACCCCCTCAAGTATACTGAATACAACACCAGTTTATTGTCAACAACAAACTTAATGGGAGCATATTCCACCTCCTTAGCCAGTTCTTTGATATTAAACAGTTAAATGTGAAACCTGGGAAATACTTCTGAAGAAATCTACTTGTAACCAGCCACCCTTCAGCCCAATGGCCTAACCAGTTTTTCACCCATCAAGTACTACATGCATACAGGTCAACTGTAAAGTCTCTGCTTAGCTACAAGGATACTGTTGGAGACTGACTGAAAATTTACTAACATCAGATAAACAACTTCTACTGGTCTCCCTTCACCTACAGATGTAGTCATTTCTTCAGGGTTTTCAGTGTTTGTTAGAAAATTACCAAAACATTTACATCATTAATCATTTGTTGTGAGCTCAAGGATAAAATGTATTATAAAGACTACAAAATGCCTTCCTTCCTCAAAAGAGTTGCCTTAGTTCAAACTAATTCAAAATGGAAAGACCTCTGAACCTAAGGAAAGTATTTTGATAACTGCTTGAAGTGACACATTTGAATTTCTTGACTTTCATTATAGTATAAGAAATATCATAATACTTTGTTTCCTGAAATGTTTGGCATTATGAGCAAGATGTAGGATTTCTGACTTTTTCAGTGGAGCAGTGGCTATGAATGGTAGTTATGAATAATCTATATGACCCAGATTTTGTTTGTTGCATGCCCTCAGAATGAAGAATTAAACTATCTTCATAGGTGTGCATTTGTTTCTTCCTCATAGTATCTGAGAACTTAGCAAATAATTAAATGTTTATTTTTATCACACCTGCATACAATTAGGGTATTCAATTGCCTCCAATTTACAGCTGGGAACTGAAGCAGAAAAAATCCTATAATCTAAACCAATGAAAAAGATTACATATTTTTTGTCTAGTGTTGAACACAGTCTCCATTTTCACAAGAGTATTGGATGTGACATAGAAGATAGCTCATCACTGGTTTGAATTGTACCACTGAGTTCTGAGCACATGTACAAATCTATGCCCAAGAGCCTGAGATCAAAAATCTCACAGAAAATAGCAGAAACCCATTTGACATTCAGCTGTTAACATTTTGGTGTAAGTAGTTTTCCAATATTGATTTGAAATTACACTTTCGTGGCAGGGTTAGATTATGATTCAGTAACGTAACAGCCAGCTTTTTATCTGTGTACAATTCTTTCTTTCCTGCTTCGACGTGATAGACTTTCCAGCTACTCTAGCAGATGAGATGGAGGTTCTGTAAGAAATTATCTCATTTTCTTCATAAATTTTATTTATTGCAGAGTACTGCCTGGGTTGTGCCATGAATACCTAGCAGCCTGGAAAGGAATGCTAGTATGAACTGTGCCTATATGAACTAACCATAATGAATCTGGAAAAGCATTCATGTTTCTGTGTTTATAAATCACTTTACAGAATGAATCCATGGCCCAAGCTGGATGCTTAGTCAGTATGAATAAATATTAATGATTTGGAAAATTGGATGAATTTGTCCATATCCAAAATGAAATATTATTCTAGTAAAATATGAATGTGGTATCAAAGTATTTCTCCTTAAATTTAAGACATTTGTTAATAAGAAATCTCAAATTGTAAAGGTCTCTTTCCAGGTTTCTCTGGAAAGGATTGCCTGAAGTAGGAGAAAAGGAAAAACGAAAGTTGGATACTGGGCTTCCACTACTGAATTTTGTTATAACCAGTATGCTTTTAACAAATGGGCTCTCTCCAGCTTCTTTTACCTTGATCCCATAACTGGCATTGACCTCTAATACCTCTCAGATTTATGCCTTCTGAAGACCATAGGTTTACAGTTAAGTTTCCAGGAACATGTGTCACACACATCTTTGGATGAGATTCTGTAAATACATTCTTAAATATACACTTCCATACAGGATAAAATATCATCTGTGGTTGTAGGCTTGGACCAAGAAGAATCCCTTCTCACATTTCTCATCCCTGCTTGCCTTGCCATTGTGCAACAGCTCTCAGGACGGCTCAGGCTGTCCTATGCTCGTCTTTCGATTTAGGGATTTTCTGCAGAAACTAACCACTCTTTCTGTCTGTTCCAAGTTATCTTCTTTGACCTTGGCTTGTTCAGCAATTAGATAGAGCCTGTCTCCTACAGATACAAGTATCTCTGTCTCTTGAGCCTTGTTCTTGTTTCTCAAAAAGTTTCATTGTCTTGTTTCAAACACTACTGTTTCATCTTTGTATTTAGGCTCTCTCCATATTCTTTTCTGTTTGGAGAAGTGTGAAATTCTGTTTCTGTAAGAGGATCTGATTATGTTTGAGTAGGTGATTATTGACTCGTAAACAGCCTACCATTTATGAACTTAAAGGAACTTGATCTATGCCATATAACCCATGTCAGCTAACATTAATCATTCTGTATCTCACGATCATTGCCAACCACATAGAAATTTTTATGAATCAGACTTGGAAGGCTCTTTCAGAAACTGCACTGAAACATTACAGATGAGTTAAGCATATAGTTTCTCCAACCACACAGGCAGCAGTGTCTATATATAAGAAAATGTTATCAATGTTAAACAGTACATTTCAGAGCTCTTTCAATGGGAAAGGTACAGGGAAAATACGTTTTATGTGCAACAATAGACTGATCACGTAGCATGTGACATAGCTTGGATAAGAAGTTTTGTAGATCATAATATACATAACTGCTAATAATGGTGAACTTTTTCAGTATCCAAGTTGGACGCCCAGTTTATTTTTAAAATCATCCCAGTTAATAGTCTCTGATGCCAGTCCAATTCTCTTTTGAAGCCAAACTTGAAAATATTGGCCAGGATTTTGCCATCATTGCTGTAATTACTTTCTTTGGATAGTTGGCCAATTTTTAAATTATTGTCATTACAAAGGAGTTCATCATAATGATGTCTTCTGCTTTGATTTAGTAAGCATCTGTTATATGCTGTGTTGAATGAGTGTTCATTTTCTATAAATGTTCTAAAATCTTATGAAGATTATCATTTAAACCGTAAAGAAAAGTCTGCCTAGTGAAACTTTCCAGCTAGGTAGTTTGTCTTTGCAACAGAAAGCCAATTATTTTAAAGGATTATGTAAATATTCAGCTTGTAACCTTGTACACCAATACTCCACCATGGAATTATGCTGTGATGTAGCAGATAACATAGTAAGAAGCAGGTAACATTTTTGCTGAGTTACAGCATGCATACTTAATAGATTAAATTTCAGTTTGTGTTAAACATCCTGATAGTCTGAGAGGTTGTATCTTAATTTCACAGCTGGGACCTTCTATTGGTGTAATAGAAAGGGTGACAAAAAAAGAAACAGGTGGGAGCATTAGTGCCTGTCTGAAAATTATACTTTACAATAAAACCTCCTGCAGTGCTTAAGAACTTCCCCTTTAGTGTTCTGTAAAATAATCACATTACATAATGGGCTCAATTCAATAATTGCCTTTCCTCTTTTTTTAAATGTCCCTTTTCTGCAGTGTTTACACATAAAATGTTGCAGATTGTACATTGTGAAAAACAACAAAATGCAGTATTTTTAGTGCTCATTAAATCAATTTTGCATGCAAATGCCTTTTGAAGTAATTTTTCCTTTCTCTTTGAACTGAATGCCTAGCAAAGAGCAGCTGATGGATTTGTGTACAGTACAAACACATTGGAAATTAAAAGAGATCCACAGAATACAGTAAAGTTGAAATACAGCATGTGTAATTCTAATTCAGTGCTAGACTGGAAGTCAAAATGTGAAAAAGTGTTTTGGGAGATGCTACGATCCTCAGTGTTTTTGGTATTTTAATTTCAGGAGATGAGAGATTAGCTACAGTTACAAGCGAACAACCATCATCAGTGCAAGTCATTCTCCAATATTTTGCTCTGTTACACAATTACAGAAACAAAACTTATTCTTTCTATAGCAGATGTGATCTGGAACATGCAGAGTCATGGAGAACAACAGATCATGGTGTATCTGCATTTCCCCACCATGTTTAGAGCAGCACAGCTCCCTGAGCAAGTGTGCCTGCTGTAAGCTAGCAGGGTAAAACACCATCCTTCCACGGGGAGTGTGCATGTAAAGAACATGAGAGGGAGAATTTAATATCAAATTAGGATTTTTTTAATCTATATTTTTTTCATTTCTTCTTTGCATTGGATATCCATTCAGAAACTCATCTCCTGTTTTGAATGATATTTGTATGGATGGAGGAAATGCGCATATCTCCCCACACAGAACTTTGTGGCATTAGCTCAGCCAATTAAGACAGCTACTGAAGGCTGGAAACCAAAAGTTAGAAAAATACCCAAATAACCTTTTTAGTTGGGAAAATGTAAGCTTAACCCAAATCTTTGGTTTGTGAACATAGTCGTGGAACAAATTGAGATGACAAGGTAAATGAGATTATGTTCCCAACAGACATGGCAAGAAACAAACAGGTAAGAGAATGAATACATTAACACCGTTTAGTAGTCTCATTCTGTCATTCCATTGCAAGGAAGATCTCAGATATTTTTCAGAGATAAGTTTGGCTAGCTAACAACAAAATTTCCAGTTTCAAGGCTTGGTATTGAAAGAACCACTGTAAACTGTTTCCAAAACATGCCAGGTGCCCACTCTGCCCCTCTCTTACTTGCCCTCCTAAACAGGGAGTGGGTAAAGATAATGACAGGGTGATCAGTTACCAGTCACTATCAGAGGCAAAACAGACTCAACTTAGGGAAAAGTAGTTACGTTTATTGCCAGTTAAAACAGAGTTGGATGGTGAGAAATAAAGACAAAAACTCAAACACCTACTTCTCCACCCCAGTCTTTTTCCCAGATTCGACTTTTCTCCTTTCTCAACTTCCCTACCTCCTCTCTCCCCAAGCAACACAGGGGGACTGGGGACTGTGGTTGGTCCATAACAGCTCCTGTCTACAGCTTTTTCCTCCTCACACATTTTCCCTGCATCAGCGTGGGTCCTCCCCACAGTTTGTAGATTTTCAGGATAAAACTCCTCCAGCATGGGTTCTCCGTGGACCAGTTTCTTCAGGGCACATCCATTTGATCCAACATGGGATCCTCCATGGGCTACAGTGCAGATACCTGCTCTACTGTTGCCCTCTCCTTGGGCTGCAAGGACATACCTGCTCCACCATGCTATCCTTCACAGGGCTTTTGTTTGTTGTTTTTTTTTGGGGGGTTGAGGTTGTTTTTTATTATTATGATTATTTATTTACTATTGCTTTCAGATATCTGTGGCATGTATTCTTATTTCATTATATACCATCTCTAGAATACTCCAGTTGCTCCAGGTTGTCACAGGGAATGATAATTCAAGGCAGCACTTGGCATTATCTCAGGTCCAAGTTCAGCTAGTTCTTTAAAATGTGTTTACTTGCAGTTTGCATCCAGAGGCAAAAAACAAAGTCTAGACAATTATATGGTAATCAACATCAAAAGGGGAACAATGTAAAGACAAGCAATGTTGTTTAAAAGAAGCTAAAAGGGCAGCAAAGAGAATTAAATCTTTCCAGGGAGATCAGAGACTATGCTGGAAAAATGAAAAATAAAAAGTACATGATCAATACATATCACTTAGCAGAATCACCTGAAAAGGAGAAATTGGTGAGGCTAAACACAAGAGAAAGAAAGGTAATACAAATAAACACATAATTTGAAAAGCTGAAGCAGTTTTCCAAATGAAACATAGGATCCTTGAATTTTAGCTGATTAAATATGAAAATGCAGTAAACCACCCCTGCCACCTCCCCACTCCCCCAAAAAAAATGTAAAAAGAAGTTTGAGGAGCACATAGCGAAAGTAATTGAAAGTGCTAGTTTATCTTCCTTGAAATATACCAAGGAGAGAAAGTGTTCCATTACATTTGTAGGATCAGCTGAGAATCACAATATAAGAAGTCAAATGAATTTGGTACATCGATATTTACTGTGGAAGAAACTGGGTATATACAGGCTGTCTCCCTTTTATTCTGAGGTGCTCATTGGCAAGTTTTACTTAAATTGATTGTATAGGAGAACGTGGAATAAATAGACAGAATGGTCAGTAAGAAGAAACCTGCAGGACTAGATGGTTTCACTTTGACATTCAGAGGACTCAGGGATGCGATAGATGAATTACTAACAGTGATAAGAAACTTCATGCTTAAAACCGTCATGCTAACTTGGGACATAAAAGATTCAGGAGAGATCCTAGAGTATGCAAATCTGTTGAACTGACATCTGGGCTTAACAGTAGTAAAAACTATAAAAAGAGCTAGAATTAGCAGACACTTGGAAAAAAAAAAAACTTCTGGTAAGAGAAATCCTACTTTAAAAACACAGTGTATTTCTTCAAAGGGCACAAAAAATGTGCCAGATGGTGGTCCACTTGACATAAGGAGAAAATATTACAGAGGTTCACAAAATTGTAAGTGACACAGAGATAGTTGAAAGAGATTGTTGGTTCATTCTCTCTTCAAATAGAAACATTAACGGCTAAATGAAACTGGTGAGAACCAGTTTTATAGCAAAGCAAGAAGGTCATTCTTCACAGTGACTGCTAGACTTCTGGAATTTGCAGTCAATGGATATAGCAGATGGTAAAATATGGTAATTCAAGAGAAAAATGCATAAATTTGTGGAAGGAGAAATCATCAAGGTTTACCCTATGTTTGGTGTCAGAAGTGCCTGAGATAGCTGTATGTTGGAAGTATGCTTGCAAAGGCAACATCTCTGCTTGGCCTGTTCCTTAGACATTTGCTCATCCCTGGTGCTGGAAATAAGGCACTGGGCTGGCTGAACTTTTAGTCTGATCCGGTACAGCTGTTTCTGTGCTGTTAAGCTTTGAATGTTAGACT
This sequence comes from Penelope pileata, assembly GCA_013396635.1. NCBI lineage: Eukaryota > Metazoa > Chordata > Aves > Galliformes > Cracidae > Penelope > Penelope pileata. Next base: position 192,664 of record WBMW01002323.1, read on the forward strand.
GTTGTGGATTGCTAGGACTAGATGTTAATAGAGCTGGATCCCACCAAGAGCTTCAGGATATCTCCTTTACTGTGCTTAAATTATTACCACAAAGGTGTTAATGGATAATTTTCAGCGTGAGAGAAGTTTGTTTAAAGCACTCTCTTCTATTTGGAGATAATGATACCTTTGGGAAAGGAAAAACAAACCATTGTAAGTAAATAATATTTGTTTCCCTTTTCTTTATTGTATTACTGTTTGATAAGTTGTTTTTAAATGTAAAAGAAATTAACACAACCACAGTATAGGACTCAGCTCTGAAATATAAACAATCCTAAGTTCCCAATGTATTGTTATTAAGCGGTCATGATATTCTCTTGAAGGCATGAAGTATTTCATTGTTTATTATGATGTAATTCAGTGTGCTTCAATATCAGGTTTTTTCTAGAGGTTTTTGACACTGGTGGAAAAGTCTAGCTCAGGTACAAAAATCTTACAGTGTATTTCCATTCCTTTGGTGTTACTATATCTGTTGTAAGTATCAACAGACGTTTGGTTATTTGTTGAGAAGAATCCATGTTTCAACTGAAGATCATAGAAGCACATAGAATACCATAGAATTGGTATGGCTAGTTATTAAAGGTCCCTTGTCTGATGAAAAGAGGATCTTCTGCTACGTCTCCCAGACTTCGTGACAAGCAATGTTCTTACATGCATTGAAAATCAAGAAGTGCATAGCTTGGTTAATGAAGGTTGGTACTGAAGACTTTGTGTAGTTCTTGCTTGCCACTCAAGTGTAGCACTGGTACTTTTATCAGCTCTCTGTGTTGTTGCTGCATCTCAAATGCATGAAGGAATTTTAGTTTAATGAGGCTTCTCCTTTACGCTGTCTTACATCAATAGCCACAAGATTTTAAACAAGCAATATTTCATTGAGAAAGTAACTCTGAATCAGATTTTCAACTGTTTACTTAAAGGAGAAAGTGGAAGTGAATCAGCCGCTCTTCATTTTCCCCTTTGATTCTCATGCCAGGAAGCATTTGACCCCAGCCCAAAAATGCAGGTGGTGTTTCTTAGATGAGATTTCTCAGCTTACTTGTATTAATAACAGAGACGTGATTTCTTACAAGTGTTGAGGCATGGCTCTTACTGGAAACGGTACAAGTTAGGCATTTGAATATCCCTAAGTGTCTCAGCCTGAAATATCGAAGCAGTCTAACGTCCTGAGCATCAAAGGAAAAAAAAACTCATCAAGATCTTGATATAGCCTTCTTGCATCAGCTGAGTGTGAGGGTATCACCAACATGCGTAATGTTGATTAAAGAAAAAAAGGACCTGAAAATGTGATATAAAAGAAGGTACCTTCCATTTCTTCCTTGCAGTCGCTACCATTACCTTTACCTGTAAAGTTGCATGAAATGTGACACTTCAGCTTGACCTGTCCTATTCTTTGTCTGTAAGCCAGACTGGTTTTAGAAAACGTACACTGCTTAGTTTAACAATATGAAAATGTAAAACGTCTAAACTAAGTCATGGTGAATCTTCTTTTGTTATTTCTGAATAATTGGTATTTTCCACAGCTCTTGTTGCTTGTATGCAGCATGCTTATAAACTCTTATGAAGAACACAATGTTATAAAATGATCTGAAGACATGCCAGATGAGAGGATGTTATTTTCCTGTGTTCTGTGAAATGCATAGTAACTAAGGTGTGCACGTCCTGTCATTATGCTTTGCTGCTGCTTTCCTATCCCCAGCAGTACTTCATTAGCATTAAGAGCATAGTTCCTGGTTAATCCTAGTAATTTTCAGCTGCCATTCTGATGCATCCACTTGAGCACCATATTATCTTAATACTGCTGACATTTACATGTCTTTGAAATATATTTTTTTTGTTATTGTCCATTTAATCCACTGCAGTTTCTATCATCCTTTGTTCTCATAGTTATGCCTTACTTATAGCTGATGAAAAAGAATAATCTACTAATTTTTCAATGGCTCTTAAAGGTTAAGAAGGAATTGACAAGATGTAAACAGCAGTATAAGAAACTTATAAGGTTTAGCTGTTTGAATACAGACTGCATAATTAGAAACCTATGGAACTAGAATTATAGTGAAACCAGGCCATTAAGATTTCTGTGTTTAATCAACGTTTTTTCATGTGAATTAAATTCTTACATGCCATTTATCATCTCAGCTATACTCTGACAGATAAGAAAAAGCCCCTCAGAACAGCAATAAAACATTTAAACAAGGTGTGACAATTAGTCTTTATATTCACTTATCTCTGTATAGTTTCTCCTCTTCTTTTTTCCCCCTCTTATCTGAGTGTGGGTCTTAGATAATAAATCTGAAAGGAAAGGGATTTGACTTTCTAATTTGCACATCAATAAATGGCACCGATCCCAGGCACAACTGGGGAAGAGAGTATGTTACAGACATGCTCAGCACTGCGTCAGAATAGTTGAGTCCTGGAATTTGAAAGGAGCTTCTTCTCTGCTTCGTCTTTTACCCATTCCCCAGTTGGAATAATGTTGCCATATCCCTCAGTGGACCTTGCTTTTTCACTGTGTGAGGCTACCAGGCTGTTGGTCTGAAGCTCAGGCTCTGCTGATACTCCATTCTCAGGAGGATTCTGCAGCTTCACTGAGGCTGCCTTCCCCCTCCACTTGCAGCAGTAAGGGAGATGCACCTGATGAAAACAGTTTCTTCCCAGTCACTTGCACAATCTCCTAAAAGCAAGGCTGTCACTTGCCCTTAATTATTGATATGTTGTTAGGGATATCTTATTTGTTGCTTGTGAGAGCTGCTGTATGGCTGTATAGCAGGTAATATGTTGTGCTTCCGCCTGAACGGCTGGTTTTTGTGCAGCCTGTCCATAGCAGGCCTTCAGTACAAGACTTGTGATACAAAAGCAGCATCTTTGCTGCTTTATAGAAATTGGAAAACACCTTACCTGATCTCTGTTTGAGTCCAAGCCAACCCACAGGTATTCCCTGCAAAGTATTTCCTGGTATCTGTCCTTGAGCTAATGGCAGTTAGCTGACGGTGACAGTGGTACCTACCCACTTCTGCAAGGTCTCCATTCCCCAGAATGTAAGGCAGAGTTTATAAGACGAGATTTCTTAATGTATTTTCTTTTTTTTCCTGCTGTTTTACTGACTTACAGCTCCTTTTGCTATTGCAGCCTCAGGAATCTTTTTGAAAGAGATGTTAGAGTTCTGCAGAGGACTTTTTCCTGGTTAAAATTTAAAAGAAATATAAATTATTTATAAACTGACAACACAAAATGAACAGTATCGCCATACATACTGTAGACATTGTTTTCTATAGATAGAAGATTCTGAAATGTGCTTTTAATGAAAGCTGTTTGTAAGCTGTAAAGAGTAGAGTGCTTTCTCTGAACTTGAGATGTTTTAAGCTTCAGACTTTTATGTCCATATAAAATGGTGTGGTTAAGAGGTGACTACTAAAGCTGTTCTAAAATACTGTTTATTTTGATTTGAAGTACTAAAAATGCATTAAAATACTCAGGTCTCTTTCAGAATAAATTTGGGGAAAAAAAAAAAAAAAAAAAAAGAAATCAGTGCTTATTCCCTGACCTTCTAATGCATTTAAAAAAGATTTACCTTTTTGTTTATGGTTTACATCAATGTGCCTAAATTCTTCAGGTCCCTATTTGCTCCCAAGTGATATTCTGGCACTGAAAGGTCAGAAGTTTGGCAGCCTCCTTCTCCCTTCTCTTTTGTGTTTCCATATCTGCTTAAAGGTAGAAATAAAGTCATTCAGAAAAAAATGCCTTTCATGGGAGCAGTTACCAACAGGGTACAGGAATGTTTCAAGGCTTAAGAAAGCATAAAATAATGGAAATGTAAAGCCTGTTTGGGAAGCAGGTAAGATTCAGAGAAAACAAAAACTTGCAGTGGGGATTGAATGAGACACCAAAAGTTTGCAAGTAGATGGAATATTTGACAGATGTGGGAGGAGACGTGAACAAAATGGAAAAACAGAAGGCAAGGTGATAGAGTAGGCAGCATATGGACGAGGTAGCTGAAGGGACTTGCTGTTCTATGAAAAACATTAACACATCTACAGTGCTTATAGGGTAGCTCCCACTTTCTGACTGGAAAATTAGAGGAGGTGGATGCCCAAGTAAAAAGGTGGAGAAGATCAACAGCCCCTTAGAAAGCATGGAATGTTTTTAATCTTCAGATGTGTTGGGAAGGTCGAGGATGTAAGTACAAGGATTTTCTCATCTTTTTTCACTTGAATGCTCATGTGTGTACAAAATTGAGCGTACAGCACCAGTGCAAGACACAGATCTGCAAAACCTTTTTTCTCTAAGACTGATCTAAAAAGCCTACTGACAGTGTCTGAGCAGTGTATGAGTAAAAGATGCTGTAGACTGCAAACTGGCAGCCTCCTACTCAACCTTGTGTACATATGGGGTACATACTTCATACACGAATCTGATGTAGAGTGTGTCTGTTTCAATGGAACCAGCCTGACTGTTCAGAAAGAATGCAATTTTGAATTTAAGAGCTCCAGCCACAAGTGCAGTCATAGCAAAACAGTGGCAGGGCTTAGTAAATGTAGGAAATTGTGGTCAGTTGTAAATATCAAGGAGAAAAAAGACATAAAAATATCGATAGTGAACACAGCAAGATGTTGTACTGGGCCTGGTTGGGTTGGAGTTAATTGCCACCAAAGTGGCCCATAGGGTTTAGGTTTGGGCCAAAGCAATGCTGGTAAGACAGGGGTGCATTAGTGCATTAGCTGTGTCTGGACACAGGCTGTGCAGCACTGAGGCCTTCTCTGTTTGCCACTCTGTCCCCCAGTGAGGTAGGAGGTGTGCAAGAGATTGAGAGAGGACACAGCCAAGCAGGTGACTCAAAACCAACCAAAGAGATACTACTCCATGCTATATAATATAATGCAGAGCAATAAAAAAAAGGGGGGAAAAGAGTGTTTGAGGAAGGCAGCAGGGCATCAGTCTGCCCATGGGAGGTGGTGATTGCCTTTGCACCACTTGTTTTGATTTTTTTCTTCTCTCTTCTTCTACTAATTCAATTACTAAAGGATTTTTATCTCAATCCACGTTTTCCTCTTTTACTCTTCCTTTCCTTTTCTGCACCCCATTGAGGGAGTGATGGGAGGGATAGTGGGTGAGCGGCTGTGAGGTGCTGCACTGCCTACCTGGGTTAACCCACAACAGATCTGAGTTCCTTGAAGAAAATCAGGCGTAAGATGTCGCACTTAATCTGATGAAGAAGTTGTTCCATTAAAGAAATTAACATGTTGGTTGGATACCAATAACAATAACAGCAATAAACACTTAAAGACTGTAGGAAACTTTGCAAATCATCTAAAGAGCCTGAACTGTGCAGACCTAAAAAGCAAAGCAAAATCTGAAAAGCATTTTGGGTAAAAAAAGGGCTGTTACGGAGGAAGTATCAGGCGTGGAAGACTGCTGAAGGTATACTTGGGGGGATATTCAGTATCGCAAAAATACATTTTAAAACAATGAAGAGAGGAAGGTTTTCAGAGGCTTCGTGATGAAACTCAAACCTGAGAGTACAGTTAATCAAAAGAAGAATAAACATAGAAGTATTTTTCAGTTCTTTTTTTATATGTACAAGTGGTAAAGATAGAGTGTCTTGTAAGAATATTACATATATTGTTCTGAAAGTAATGTGTCCTATTTATTTCTATGGCAACTACAAGAGATATGGAGAGCACGATACCACTATTTTGTAGAGGCAAATGCTCAGCTACAAAACTCTTTTTTTCAACATAGTCACTACCTTTAGCTATGCATTTTTGCCAGCAATGAACAAGAGCCTGCATGCTGCGCTCCTAACAATCTGCACCAGCAGAGGTGCCCCACTGTCACTGTTGCCACTGCTGAAACGCATCACCACCCCTCACTGTGCTGACATCCAGTGTTTGGTCTCCATAAAAGTTCAGCAAGCATTGATGAATGTCAATGGGTGGAATTTTTTCCACATGGAGGAATTCAATTCCGTACCTTTGCTTCCTGTGCGCTCCCATGTGAGATGCCATTGTGTCAGAGTGCCCCTCTGCTGCCATCTGTCACACAGCAACAAAATGGAATGAATTATTGGTGGGAAGGTTCAACCCACCAGCATCTGCCTCTTGACATTGTTGGCCAATGTAATACAATAGGAGGCATTACTTTCAGAGCAGCCTTCATATTTGAATTTATTTCTTGCTTTAAAGCACGAACTTCAAATTGAAGTCTGAAATGATTCAGAGATTTCTTTGTACCAAAATAAGACTGGTAATCAGTAAGCAATTAAACATACTTAAAGCAGCTACAAAAACTAAAATACACTTCCATGAGAGTTAAAAATATTTTTCTACAGCTTATCCTGAAACACAAATATCTGAGCCTACACTAAGTTGAGAAGATCAGATATTTGGAACACTTTAAAGATTTGCCTTCTCTAGAACTTGCCGTTAGAAAATATGTATTATGTTTTGTAATGATATAAACTATTAAGATTTTGCATTTCTACAAAAAATGGTAGTTGAAGTAAGCGACTATCATCGAAACTGGAGGACTTTTGTTCTTGACGATACTGATCCTCAAAGCAAGCTTAAATGTAATTCTGTGCATTTTACACTTCAACAGCAAGGAGTATTCTGTGTGGTTTGTTGTTAAAAGCTAACAAACAGTGAACTGAGTGAAAAGGTAATCCTTTTTCTTTCAGATTTTTGTATCTCACACTCTGTTTATCCATTTCAGCACTGTTGAGTCATTATGGTAATACTGGGTTAATTTTTGATTTGGACGTGGACAGTTGTTCACTGATCAGTGAACAAAGTAATATTCGTATCAGTCAGAAAGGGCTCCACTTCAACATTTATACTAGATTTTGATGGCGAGGATTTTAATGCTTTTACATATTTTACTGTGTTGTCTGAGCTGGTGTGTCATGAAAGTTCTAGAATCAGGAAATACAGAATACTATGTCACAATACCTTTTGGAAAAATTTCTCAATATGACATATTCAAAGGAAAACTTTTTGCAGAAATGGTAATTGCTGAAGAATCTCAGGTAATAGAAAATAAAAAAATCACCTGATTATATGAAAACACAGAATGAATAATTTAAATAATCAGCACGAACCCTAAGCCTTAAGCAGTAGCAGCTGCCTGTCAATCCTGATCTATCTTTATACACTGGCACACAGTTAAGACCTTTTGTCAATAGTTCAGGAGTTTCTAGTTAATTTCTATTTAGGTGTAATCAGGCTCCATAAGACATACATTTTGAATTTGTTCGCTCTACAGGAGATCAATGTGATTTATGAAGACTACAAACTTTGCAAAAAGGTTTCTATTTCTTATGTAAATTAAAGATAATAGGGTTTCTTGTGTTAATCAGGGGAGGAAAAAAGATAAGCTTTTCCCTTTAAAAGGGTACGTTTTAGCAAATAGACTGATATATGGATTTGAAGTTATTAATTTCAATTAGCCAAGCTGACTTTCTGAGAGTCTTTGCAATCTTTATGTTATTAAAATGAGATTTAGCTGTCTGTCACAATGGAAAGGTAGATCAGGATCTGGTCTGCTGGTACCTCTGCTAACAGTGTTAGGCTAAGTAGTAGTGGGCTGCAAGGGAAGTAGGAGATCTGCAGCCAGAGCTGGCTTCTCTTGCTCATTTGGCAATCAAGCCTAACTTCATAATGAGTAGCTTCTACTAGAAGGGAAGCGGTGCAGAGGGGAAATAAGTCAGGTTGAAAAATACAAAATCAGCTGTATTTTTCTTCAAAATCAAGAGGACAGTCTTGCTTAAAATGTTTTTTTCTCACTAGTTTATTATGACTGGGAAGAACTTTTAGTGGAGACCTCCTTCAGGACTCTAAAAAACAAACAGGAAACACATTTTGTCTGCATTCTTTAAATATGTGATATTTGTAAGAGGTTTGCATGTTGTTTCTATTTCATGCAGTGATAATTTCACTGCAAGGTGAGTTTAATATCTCTAAGACAAAAGGAGGGAGATCCCTTTAGATAAATAGAGGAGAGCAGATAAAAGCCTTAGAAGAAATTACTGGCATTAGGATCAGCGCTGTTGAAACCAGCAAAATAAAACATATAACCTGAATGATTGCAGTATTTTATTAGAAATCTTTGTAACAAGTATAGTTTTTTAGGAGGTGCGTTTTTAGTTAAGTGTTTGCCTGCCTGTGAGCATAGTTAGAGGTATTTGGGGCGATGAATGGAGTTAGCAACCAACTGTGCACAGCTTGATTTCATGTCTCACTGCATTTATTCTGAGTTGCCTATTTGCATGCTATAGTACTGGAGGCATAAGAAATCAATTAAAAAAATATCTGTGTTACCAGCTACCTCAGTGGTGAGTTCCTATGTATTCCACTATTGAGAAAATCTGCTTATTTGACCTCAGCGTTGAGGTATAGCACAGTATCATGATGAAACTTTTTCAGACGTTGTCACATCAGCCATATTATTCGTTTGTGAGCTCTGATTTTGCATTTTCCTCAAAGCTGAACAAGTTAGCCTAACCAAACTAACCCTGACAAAATGTTGCTTCTCCAACACATACCCTGTGACTATTTATAAGGAGCCATAGGTCCCTGAACTGTTTTTTCATTGCAGTATGGATCATGGAAGGACAGTATATCACTCACAGTAGTGAGCGCACCAATTTGATGCCCTCTCCTTGCCCCCACATTTAAAATTTAGCTTGCCTTATGGAGGATGGTATTTCATGAACAAGCTTAAGGGATTCCCCCACATCTGCCTTCATGTGGCAATGGCTTTTGAGTTTTTTAAAATGAAATTCTGGACTACATCCCTGTGGCATCTTTCTCACAGAAGCTTTTTTCGAGACAATCTTTTTGTACACCTCTTGCCTCCCTGCTGCTTACAATAAGAATACAAAGGATATTTCTGTTGCAGCTCACTGATAAGGTATCTTCCGATTTCACATAATTTCTTCATCTGTCTCATGACTATGAGAAAGCCAGTATCGCAAATGTTATTCATAGCAGGTTTTTATACTTGTGTGATAAGATCATAAATAATATCTGAACCAGGTGAGAAACTTCATATATGCATATATATGTTTTATACACTTTTCAGAGTATTTGTTTGATATTGTCTTGCCTTTTTGAGGCAAAAATAGTATTTTCAAATAAAGGAAAATAAAATAATTTTAAAATAAAGGAAATGGAGAGGGGAAGGATGTGGGGAAGAAGCACAAGGGATGCATAAAAAGCAAAAGGAGAAACTGCAGGTAAATATTTTCAAAGTAGTTAGCGTAATAATGGCTTGGTAGTCAATGGGGAGAAAGCTATTCAGATACACAGCAGCAACATTACACAGCTGTGTTAAGGGCAGAAAACTTTAGGTCAAAGGGAGTCCTGGGCTATAAGAATACAAAAGGATAAGGGGTTATCAGCCTGGTGACAGGGAGATATAGCAGGAAAGAGAATTGTAGCAGACGGAGAACATTCAGGCCCTTATAGCTATAGGTGCACATTAACTGACCTGAAATGAACCTTAAGAATAGTTGCAGGGAAAGATTAGGAAATAGGGGAAAACACAAAAAATTACTCATTTCCCCCCTTAGCAATCTATATTTTATATCTTTGAGTAACAGGAAAAAATACCTTTGCTTTGAAAATAATCTTCCTGAGTCACTATAATCATTTGCTGTCACCAGCTTGTTCAGAATAAGCATTTTCAGCTATAAATTTAGTCTCTCATACCAACATGGTTAGCAACTGTAACCCAAAGAGTCAGCCTGAAGGTGAGAGGACTGCCTGTTTCATCCAAGGTACGCTACAGGCAGGGAGTCCTGTCACCCCACTGCGTTTGTGATGGATAAAACAAAGGCTTTATCTATAACCGGAAAAGAAAATAAGGGATGAAAGGTGGTTTTGTTTGTTTTGTTTTTGCTTGTTTTCTTCAGTTTTCTACTATATTTTTTGCTTTTTCTCTCTCTCTTTTTTTTTTTAACTGTAAATCCTAACACAATTTGATATTCCTGTCCTCTTTAAATTTAAGCAACTTTTTCAAAAGCATAATATATTTCAGGTATCTTCAACTTTTGTTGTTGTTCCTGTTGTCTTTATAGCTGTAAATTCCTGACAAATCTTTATAATGTAGAAAGTGGGAATTATGTTTTGTTGCCACTTCATTTTTAATGTACATTGGTAATGTAATTCTTTAAAAACATTCATATAGGACATACTGGGCTATGTTATGTTTTCTGAGATGCTTGAAAGAGAAAAGTACAGGCCAACATAATAGCTAAACATATGTTCAAAGTTTCATTCTTAATAAAAAGAGAACATTTTCAAAGATATTTAGAATATTTTTGACTAACTATTTTGAGGAGAAAAACACTCTATGAGGGTTACTCAAGTTCTGCAAAACTACAAAATCATGGCGGGTTCTTATCTGAAGAAATAAAAACCATTTATCCAAGCATTTTATGAAAGACTAGAGACTGTGGATATTGATGTTTCTGATAGATGAAATTCTCCCGGACCAGTTCATCCCAATATGGCTCATCAAGAGTGAGGCTTTATACAAACAAAAAGTTCCCTTAGGATTTAAACTTTCAACTGAATGATTAACTGACAAATCTAAAAATCCAGATTCTCAATATAGATTGACTCTGTAAGGTCAAATTAATGAAGCAACCATTTCCTTAGATAACTTGTAACATTACACCAGCAATTCGACAAAAAGGCACTGATAAAAGTGATGTGTTTTCTGTTACTCATTTAAACATTTTCACTAGCATGTATTTTTTATGGAGTGCAGAGAAAAGAAGTCTGCCCCTGCTTGTAGAATTAAGAGACAATGTTCAAGAGAGCCATGCTCAAAATAATGAATTTACTTGTCTTGTTAGTGTTCCACAAATCCTTCAATCTTTCCTATTTTTATCCACAATGGCTACAAAGTCTTGACAGGATGCTTTGATACCCAGATGGATGGTAATATGCTCAGTGAGAGCAAGTATGTAAACAGCTGGCACTGTTTTTTGTTTGTTTGTTTCTGTTTTTGTTTGTTGCTTGAGTGAGATCTTTTATATATGAAAAGGTTATCTGTGGTAGTATTATAGGCCAGTAAGTTATCTGCGAGTTTGAGATCAAGGACTCAGTGAAGAACACCTCCAGGCCTTGAACACCTCCAGGGATGGGACATCCGCAACTTCTCTGGGCAGCCGGTGCCAGTGCCTCACCTCCCTCTGAGTAAAGAATTTCTTCCTAATAACTAACCTAAATCTCTCTTCTTGTAGCTTGAAGTCATTCCTCCTTGTCCTATCACTATCAGACTGTGTAAAAAGTTGGTCTCCCTCCTGCTTATAAGCTCCCTTCAAGTTTTGGAAGGTCACGGTGAGGTTTTCCTGGAGCCTTCTCTTCTCCAAGCTAAACAAGCCCAGCTTCTTCAACCCTTCTCTATAAGAGAGATGCTTCAGACTTCTGATCACGTTCGTGATCATCATCTTAACCATAAATGATGTCAAAGTCTATCTAGCAGTTTTTAAAGAAACTGTAGATTTCAGGTTTATTTTGGATGGCTGGCAGAGTAGTCAATGATCATAATTAAGGTATTTTTAGTATGCTCATAATTAGTGTCTCTGGCTTCTTTTAGTGTAATGCAATCCTGATAGTGCCACTGCAGGCATTTGCATGCAAAGCCAAATTAGTAAAAGCAGTACATGCTAACCAGAGAACTAGCATGGCCTGTCACATTTGGGCTGTCTTAAAAAGAATTTTTTCATTGTTTTTTATTTGTTTGGTTTTGTTTTAAAAGGTGTCACACTGGGAGCAAATTAGAATAGATGAGCCAGAAGCAGAGCTGTGTTTTAGGGGAGAAAACAGCATATTGATGCCTCAGCTCTGCTACTTGCCTCAACCCAGAGAAAGGTCTCAGTAGTAGCACAGCTCATTTCCACATAGCAACATCCACCTGGAGGGGACTAAACCAGGGATGTAGAAAAGCTCCTGTTTTCCGAGGTGGGGTCTGGGAAGAAAGGGAAGGCAGATTTGTTCTTTGGGTTCCCTTCCTTGATACCAACAGGCTTCATGCACCTGTAAGGAGAAAGCAGGTTGGCGAGCTTGTTTGTGCTGTGACAGATGTGAGGGTGGTAAAATACAATTGTATTGGTGGCTATTGTGCTCCGCGAAAGATTCTTTTCAGGTCTGTCTGAAAAAATTGGGGTTAAACTGGTAAGTGTAATTCAACTTGAAGTACTCACAAATGCAAGGTACAAAGCTATCCTGTTTGTTCCACTCCTCATAGTAATAGCATCATGGCAATGCTTTAATATGTGAAGAAAAGCTGAAATTTGTCAACAGCAGAGATGTATTCAATAGAGAGAAATGTGCAATATTAGAGATGTACAGGTTTGCCTGACATTTTAGAACTTCCAACCTAAATGTCCCCCAACTGAGCCAGAACTGTTTCAAAATGTTGAGTGAAGAATGAACTTCTGGACATGCAACCATGAACACGTTTCAGTAGGATAACCTATGAAAAATTTACATTTCAACATGCTTTTTGACAGGGAAGGAGGGCTTCCCCATTAATGTTCCAGCTGCATTTGTGCTTTTGGCAATTAGGATACTAAAACCCTTATCAGGGAGTGGCCATTGTGCTCTAAATTTACAGTCTGCCTTGTTTTCTTGTAATTTTTTTCTATGCATAATCTCAGAAAGTATCAAATTCAAACAAATGTAGAGCGATAGAGAGAGAATAAGGAAGGCCTACTAAATATAAGTCTATCATAACTCATAACAGGGTTATAATATGCAGAACTGTTACCATATTTTGCAATATTCATAGCAACTGCTCAGAGATCAGTGTAAGACAGATAAAAGTAGATACATTTCTGCACAGCAGGTAGGGAATTTTTTTGAATTCATTGTCACAGAAGGCTGGGTTGACAGACAGTGTAAGCAGATTCAGAAAGAGGTTAGAGAAAGTCATGGTCAACAGGTCTAAATACTGCATAGATACTAGAAAGAACAAGAGATGCACCCTTCAGCACCCCTGATGGCATGATTGCAGATGCTTGAGGAGCGCAGAGGGAATGGACCACAGGCAGTCACTACACTTGCATGCTTTCCCTCAGCAGCCTCTCCGGTTGTCGCTGGCAGCAGCAGCACGCTGGCCTGGGTGCTTGAGCATGTCTCATGTTCTTAACTCACTTCTGCCTGACTAATGAATTGTTTAGACCAGAATGTCTCAAAGCTTCCCAGCAGTGAAGGCAAGATTTAATTTTGTGGCTGTGACAGAGTTGCTGCTTGAGGCACCATCTTCCCGGAGAGTGGTGAGATGGCTTGAGGGCTGTGCCCAGCCACTGTGACGTGCTGACCACGGGCTGGCTGCCCAGGGATGGCTCTGCTGCTGCTGCTGAGCCAAACGAGCTGGCTCTGTTAATTAACAGCTTTCCTGCCACTGCCCTGACACCCAGAGTATGTGCATCTGCTGCTCTAACCACTCTGCATAGGACTGCAGTCGGTATATTAAGATGTGACAAAGCTCTCTGAATAATTTCGGTCTAAGGCTCCTTTTCCCAGTTATTTGTTATCCTGTGGGTTTTTTCCCTAGGATATGCCATCTAAGCTCAATTTAAAATGTAAGTTTCATGCATTTCCACTGCACAGAAGTTGCTTTAACATGCCATTTGTGAAGGTAATGGTTTACGTTACAGCAGAAGCATTTCAGAGTTTCCACTCCTGGGATTACAGATTCGCAGTAAAGTGGTAAATGGGGAACAAGGAGTTTGCTAGGAAATTGAACACATCCACCTTAACAAATCAAAGCAAATCACACCTTAATGTTGAGAACTGTGTGGGACAATTTTTGTGCAACAGTGTGGACATTTTGATTCCCTGCTAGTATTAAGCAGAGAGGTGGTGTGTATTTTGTGTGCATGTGTTTTTAGACACCATGCTAGAAAGCACAATTAGGAAGAGAGCTATGACATATTTACAGTTAGGTATAAATATGGCCCCTCACTACAAGAAGGGCGTTGAGTTGCTGGAACACATTCAGAGAAGCACAATGAAGTTGGTGAAGGGACTAGAAAACAAGACATATGATGAGCAGCTGAGGGAACTGGAGCTTTTTAATCTCGAGAAAAGTCTGAGAGAAGACCTCATCACTCTCTAACTACCTGAAAGGAGGTTGCAACAAAGAGGACATCTGTTGCTTTTCTCAAGTGACCAGTGACAGGACATGAGGCAACAGCCTCACGTTGTGCCGGGGTTGGGGGGGGGGGGTTAGATTAGATATCAGGAGGAGTTCCTTCATGAAAAGGTTGGCTAGGCATTGGAACAGGCTGCCCAGGGAAGTGGTGGAGTCCCTATCCCTGCAAGTATTCAAGAGATGTGTGGATATGGTGCTTAGGGACATGGTTTAGTGATGAACTTGGAAGTGTTAGGTGATGGTTGGACTTATTAATCTTAAGGGTCTTTTCCAACCTAAATAATTCTATGATTCTATATATGTATATATTTTTTTTAAATCACAATGTTAGAGAAGACACAGTCTAAATAAGTTTTGTAAGTTCTCCCTGCGGCGAAGGACTTGGGGGTCCTGGTGGATGAAAAGCAGGACATGAGCCAGCAGTGTGTGCTTGCAGCCAACAGTACCCTGGACTGCATCAAAAGAGGGGTGGCAGCAGGGAGAGGGAGGGGATTGTCCCCCTCTACTCTGCTCTTGTGAGGCCTCATCTGGAGTACAGTGTCCAGGCCTGGGGCCCCTAGCACAAGAAGAATGTGGAGCTGTTGGAGCGAATCCAGAGGAGGGCCATGAAGTTGATCAGAGTGCTAGAGCACCTCTTCTGTGAGGAAAGGTTGAGGGAGCCGGGCTTGTTCAGCCTGGAGAAGTGAAGGCTTCGGAGAGACCTCATTGCAACCTTCCAGTACTTGAAGGGAGCTTACAAGCGGGAGGGGAACCAACTTTTTACACAGTTTACTAGTGATAGGACACATGGGAATGGCTTTAAACTGAAAAAGGGAGATTTAGCTTAGATGTTAGGAAGGAATTTTTCTCTGGGAGGGTGATGAGGCACTGGCACAGGCTGCCCAGAGAAGCTGTGGATGCCCCATCCCTGGAGTTGCTCAAGGCCAGGTTGGATTGGCCCTGGGCAGCCTGACCTGGGGGCTGGCAGCCCTGCCCATGGCAGGGGCTTGGAGCTGGGTGGGCTTTAATGTCCCTTCCAACCTAAGCCATTCTGTGATTCTATAGTAATGTAAGGTGTCATCCAAATGTTACTGAAATCTCTATAAATCTCTGATACTTTTCAAGAGAAATACAAGGTCTAGTATTCTTACCAAGTAGAAAGTAATATAAGATAAGCAGCATTAAGTTCCTTTCAGAAAACTTTACTTTGTTTATATGTTGTATAATTTAGAAGAAAAGTATGAAATTGCAGTCATTGGGACTATTGTTCTTTGTGTAAAGCCACAGTTTAACAAAATATCTCTGCTTAGGTATTTATGTTTAATTCTTTTTCTTAACACTCATTTAATAAGTTTTAAACAGTAAATTAATCAAATTAAATATTTATTCAGCAATGCTAGCAACTAAGTAGGCATTTGCTGATTTTAGAAAAGAATTTTACATTTTGTTTTATCATTTATTAGTTAGTAATAAAACTGCATACTTTTGTAGGAAAATATAATGTAACATTCTGCTACAAAATAAATTGCAGATCTAGAACTGCTGTTGACAGAAACTACTTAAGTAGTGTACCCTAAAGAAAGGAATTGATGTTTGGGTTAAAGTGTACAAAGCTAGCAGGTAGAAATAACAGTGAATTTTTAGGCTATGAATATCTTGCTTTAGTAACTAGTATCTAAGGAGTTGGTATGCTCTATCTGCAAAATAGTATTTGATAAGCCAGCTTTCCATTCCTAATTGTGGACCTTTTTGGTGTTCTTCATTTAAATTTGGGAGTGGATCTTATTACATGCAGGTAAAGACTGCTTACAAGTAATCAATACTTGCTGATGTCTATTAGGCAAATCCTTTGAACTGTGGAGCTTCTTGAGAGTCTTTGGGAAAAATTTAAGTATCAGTTGCCAGTGGGAAGATCTGTGGCAAGTTGTAAAACAGACAGTTCCCTTCTCTGCTGTGTCGTTAACTTGGCTAGGGGGTTATCATCATCAGTACTTTGCCTCTGGTCTGACTTGAGGTCGCCAGGTGTAAGAGGAAAGGTCTCACTGAAAGCAAATCCAGGATTTTGAGTCAAATCTTATATTGCTTGTGATAATGTTTGTAACAAGCAGTTATTCAAGGGAAGGATGCAGAAAGGGTGGAAAAAGGGATGGGCTGTGACACGGTACAGCAACAGAAACAAATTTAGATTGTGTGTAAGATGTGCTGCTTTGTGACTGATATTCCTAGTTCAGGAAAAACGCTCAGTACGTGCAAGTACACTTGTGAATGTGAATAGCCTAAATAATTTAAGAATCCATTTACAAACCACTTACATCTACCTCAGCCTGTTCGCATGATTTCTGATGCCTGTCAGCTGCACAGGACCACCCTGCTCATCACACAGAGAGCTGTTCCCACATAGCTTGCCAAATGTCTTGCCAAACTGTGTACCCTGAAACCTCACTAGCACTTTATTCTTGCTATTATTATTGTTATTGTTGTTATTATTTAGGAAGGACCTTGGCCTGTTCCAATACTCTTCTGTTTCCTTTTTTGTTCCTCTTCTTTTTCTGCCTGTTCCTTCACTTTCTTTAGTAGTTCCCATCTGGTAGTAGATGGTGAGGTTGTAATAAATTCTCATTATATCCAGTAACTCAAATTATCATTGAGTATTCTTTGATGGCAGGGTATTATCCATAAGTTAATGTTTGTGATATATGTGTTGCATATACATGCTTCATGTATCTGAATAAATGTCTTGCCTTGGATCCAACAGGCCAGAACCAGTATTGTGGACAAAGGATGGTGGAGAACTGCCAGATCCAGAGCGAATGGTTGTCAACGGCAGGGTCCTAAGCATCAGTTTCCTAAACAAAACAGACAATGGCACATATCGATGTGAAGCAAAAAATCCTATTGGCCGAAACAGTACAGAATATGTTCTGATAGTACATGGTGAGTGCATTCTCTTGAGTTCTTCGGTGCATGTTGCACATATGTAGCATTTCGGGAAGATCATTAATGAAATAGCAGGAAAAAGGCAGAAGTATAATAGCACTTGTATTGATGTTATCTTCTAGTTGTAGTGTGCATGCTTACTTCCTTCTATTGAACTCCTCTCTTCATACAGTTTAAACACAATACAAAGTTAAATACAAGTTAAACACAAGCATCTTAAAAATGTTTTGCAGTACGTTGGATACTGTTGAATACTTTCCTCAAGCACATACTGTATAGCTAAAAGTGGTTACAGAAGTGTGGGAAAGGGTATTTGGAAAGACCAGACAGAACACAGAGGTTATAGCTTGCTACGGGGGAAATCCAGCTTATACGAGTTAGCTGATCATCAGCATCTGACTTATTTTTAAAATCAGTCCTTAAAGATATGTTCAGCTCTAAATTCATGATTCTTCTTCCAATGAAACTGGTAAATAAGACTCCTGTTAAATTGCAGTTTCTTTATTTTTCTTGATTAATTAGGCAACAGTATGTGTCATGTTAAAAAATAGCAGGCTTTTATATTAATCATGAACTAACTCGGAGGAACTATAATAAAATGTTAGCATTTACTTTTAGAACAGCTTTACAGTAAGGATTTGACAGTCTCAAATCATCAAGTTTGTCTTATCGCGGATGTACGTGTGATGTTCCCTAGAAAATTATTGAACTTTAACCTAAGTGAACGAAGAGGGGAAAGTTCACTCTCTCTGTACTTCACCACGGTACTATTTTCTCCTAGTTTTCACACAAAAGCAACTTTTTATGACTATGACAAAAATAAAATGAAACAATCTTAATGCAAATTATAGTCTGTAAATAGAAATGGAAACTATGTAGGTTTTATTCAGCTCATAATGACTTCAGACATAATAAATATGTTTCTTGCTGTTTGCAAGCTCTGAAAAATGTTTTTCAGTACAGGCTTAACCTACCCTTTGGTATTTGGCAGAAAACTTGTAATAAATGCTACTTTCAGCTTTCAGTAATGAGCTGTTTCTTAGGGCTGTTGATGAAATGTGATTTATCAAAAGAACTCCTTAGATTGCTTTTCATTTCTCTTAAAGTTCAATATTAGTTTAGGTAGCTTTAAAGACAGAAGTAAGGAGGAGGTCTTTGCATGAGGAGCGCGGAGCCCATACTGCTGTGTGAGTATTTCTGTATTAAAGACAAACGGAAAAACTAAACCCCCTAACCTCTACTTACATTGATTACTACAAAAACAAAAAATTCTTTTGCATCCCAGAGGTGGTGATGTATTGGTTGTTGGCTGCATGTAGGAAGTGCACCGCCTTGGATGAAGTAGTGGCTTCCTTGCTTACCAAATACTGGAATTTCTATCATTTGTGATAATTTTTGAAAACATAGCCTTTTGTAGAGGTAGATCTTCCATCGTTGCTGACTTTGCGATATACCACTATCAAAGACTATTTCTCAATCATCTCCTATGTTTCTTTCATGTAGTGGCACGCCCCATGTTTATCCGAGTATCTTGCAACAATTTCATGGCAGTTTGTAAAGTCATTCATTATCAGGAAGGCATTCTGTTGTGTGGCAACACATTAGGCATGTGATCAGGTTTAGCTTGAACATTGCTGACCTTTTCTGCTATCAGTACTGGCGTTTTCCTAATTGCATTTGTGCAATTCTAGTGTTAGAACTACGAAAAATAAATGTCAGGTGCTTCCTAGATTTCTGTAACAATGACAGTAGTGTGACGGAGTATGTGTTGGTGTTTAGTGCTTAACAACTTACTGCATTTCTGAGTTTTTGAGTTTGTTTTAAACATGGAAGAGACTGACACAATTATTTGCTGAGTTGTAACACAATTGGTTGTATAGATCAATTTAGACAGTGTCTTACCCTTTCTTTAGTTCATTGGATTCCTGAATGTCCCTAGTAGAACATAATCCTCTCAAAACAATTCATTATTATCATTTTCTCTCTCTCTTTCTCTCGTTCTGCTAACAAAACTACTTTTTAGCATTTTCTGAGATGCATTCCTCCATTTAACAGAGAATGTATTTTCTCTGTATCTTCCAAAATATATCTGGGAGCATCCTTTTATTTGCCATCCCTTTCCCTTTGCCTGAATGTAATTTTTTGGACCTGCTCCTTCTGATGCAGCAGATTTATCACATAAACATACTTTCTTACCTTGAATCTTAGGTGTCTAATACTGGCACATGCCAGATGCAATGTTAGAGGAGGTATATTTATAAATACGTGGGAGAGGAGATGGAAGGAATCTGCAGGAGAGAATCTCTCTTCCCAAGAGATTCTTTGAAATTGCAAGGCAAGGAAGTAAGGTCTAGGAGAAGTTACCTACCAAATCCATATGGAGTAAGGTGTAAGTGCCCAGAGTGCTGTTAGCCACTGCCCATAATGGAGCCTCTGGAAGTCCAGCTCTACAGTGTTAAACAACGAACAGATTTATCTAGTAAACTCTCCAGCCCAGAGAAGTTAGAGTGATGGAGAGAAAGAATGATAATCATATCCCCAAGCTTAGGGAGATACCTTGGCTGACTCAGTTTTGCCAGATGAGGTTGTGTAAGAAGGCAGGGAATATCAGTGGAAGGTATTCTCTACAGAGGCAGAGAAATGTAATCTGGTTCATAACTTTTCCTTTTTTTGTCCATAGTGTGATTCCTTCTACATTCTTTCCACTTCAACACATTTTCTTTCTTCTGTTCATTAAGGTTTGAAAAGTTCCATATGGCTTCAATTCCTTTTTTCATCCATGGAGTTCCTCTCTCAACAGGACTCTATCTACTAATTCCCTCAATTCCTAAAGTTATCTTCCTAACTCAGAAGAGATATAGACAGCTCTAGTGTGAAGAAAAGCTCACCTAAAAACGAAAAATGTAGTTTATCATAATTAGAGATAAAGTGTAAGGAAAGTTTATATATATATATATATATTAATTATACAAACCAAGAAAAGAGTGTCTAATGCCTTTGCCAACGTAGACAAAATATTATAGAGAAAAGTAATATTTTTTCCACTGTAAATGACAATGAGGTAATAAATATTGCTATAAGCAGATAAATGGCAATGTATAATATAAATAGCATCTGATAACATAAAAAGTCTTTTTATATTTGTAGTGCAATTAAAGAAATCAGACTTCAGAGAAAGTGAATGTATTTAAATCAGGTAAAAGGCATTGACTATTAAATGTGCTCATGCTGCTTTGCTGAATCAATACACCTGCTACTTTCATTTTTCTTAACTTCTGTTATTAATAATAAATGTCAAGAAAACATTTCATGAAGGAGTAAGGTAGGCACAAAGTCAGGCTTTATAGGCAGCAGTGCAAAGACAAGACGTAGTTTGCTCAAACATTTGTCTCTTGCAATAACAAAGGCACAAGCTTTAATGCCTGTAGCTGTTGTCATTTCTGTATTCTAATTGGCGAGCTTAGTGCTTTAGAAGTGCGCATTCTGGTTAGATATATTACATCCTTCCTTTGGTAATAGGCTGCAGGCAATTTTCACTCTCTTTCAATTTATTAAGAATTTTTGTTTACCTTTGTCCAAAAACTAGTCATTAATCATCAGTAAGCAGAGCTAACTCTCAAACTCATGGTGCTCAACTCAAAAAACATAAATTCTACTGGCAAAGCTCATATATAGCAGTAATATAGCTACAGTTGAGAGGTGATGTGGTCCATCATGGTCAAACAGAAGGCACAGCTGCAATGTATGTAGCTGCAGTTCATGACCTTTGGATGTCACTGCTGAAGACTTGGTTCAACATCACATTGAATAGGTGACAGAAGTCCACATCGCTGGGAAATATTCTTAATGGAAGGACCAGCATTTTGTAATTTGCATACCTAGTGGATATAAACTACCTGGGTGAAATACCCTGATTTACTAACTTAAAGCCATATGTTCAATTAAGAGAAATACTCAGAGCAATAATGTGACATATATCAATTATCTATGAAAGAAATATGGTAATTGACATGAATAAGTAGCTATGGATGGTCAATTATACATGCAGTAGAAAGATTGAGCCAGGAACTCAATATGTCTGGAGGATAGAAAGCAGCATACCATATTTCTTTGACTTCACCCTCTCAATTTTATTTGTTTTTATGTGGACAAGATATTTTTCTGCAAATAAAGGCAACTGAACAACTGCGTTATATCCTTGTTAATGTTTTGAAGTGTAACTTCAAGCATAAAATCTCCTACAACATGCAGGACCAAAGGTCCCCCTGCACCTCTCCTCTGGACTGTGATGTATTTATCTTCCATGTGCATGTTCAGTCCCATATCAAAACATTTATCATCTTGGCTTTCACAGTAGCCTGTGGCAACAAGTTTCTGAATTGGATTATGTGCTTTGAGGGAAAAGTGTTCTCTTTTGTCTGTTTCAACCTGCTGGTTGAGCTCTTCATTTCTTAATTTTCCAATCTACTTGGCTTCTTTTGCTGTTTCTGCTGTAAGTATTGAAAATCTCACTGTGATGGCTGATCACATTTGCATTCTGATGGCTTTTTCTCATCCTTCTTACCATCAACTTTGTAGTTTCTTTCAAATCCCAGTACACCTCCTGTTATAAAGTATCCCACCTGGGTGACTGACTTGTGTCCTGTCCTAAGTCCCACAGCTGTTCTTACTGTAATATTCCAATTTCCACCTTCATTTTGCCATTTTCCAGTTGAATCACTGCATTGCAGCTAAAATCACTTTCATTTTCATGCAACTTCCATTCACTAGGTTCTCAGGTATTTCCACCTATTTGTCAATGTCTCACTAATTTTGATCTTAGACTATTCGTATTTCTCAGATTCCTGTCTCTTTTATCCAGACTCTACTTCTTTTGTGGTCTTCCTTACTTAATTTTTATTCTAGTAGTATATCTCTTTGGTTGACAGTTCTTCGTATCTGGAAGAAGTCTATGCCAAATTTGCACCAGTCAGATTATTTTTTTTTTTTTTTTNCTATTCCCACATATATCCTAACTCTACCTCCACGTATGTTTTATTACAGAAGTTTACCTTCTGAGGCCACCCATAATTACAGCACCACGAACTTTTTCTGTTATGCAAGTTTATTTTTAAATTGGTAAAAACTCTGTGAAATCCAAAACACATCTGAAATCAAACTCTATTACCTCTATCTGCTTTAAACTCCTTTATCTTTTGCCCACTGACATATTTTTATTACATTTTATTTCTATTTTGAAGTTGGCATAGAAGACCCTTTATTTCTCACTTGTACACACCTCCCACTCTATGAAAGTAAACGTTGAGTCTTAACAGAAATTTGAATTAAGTCTGAGAAGGTGCAATTTTTTTTCATTTCCTTGGAAAACAGGATATCAGATAGGCAACGGATCTCCTGGTTTGCAAATATTTTCACTACAGGCCTCTGATAAATCTTGTAGACTGGTTTTTGGACACCTTTTTCTCTTAAACATGTTTGAAAAAACATGAAAAAAAAATCAGTGCCGGGTAGGGAAAGGTGGGAAATAAAAGAAGGAATGAGAGACACCCACACAGAGCAGCAGGCTCAACAGTAATCTAGTTGCCCTTCATTTTGGTGTTAAGATCCTAGGTTTTAAGGTAGCTGGGCAATTTCTAAAGTTGCCTCTTCTATAGTTCCTGAGATGAAACAAACATCTCACTTACAGACACGTCTCAGAGAAGAGACTTTTCTTGCCTGTGGGAAAATCCTACCCTTTCACTGAACAAAGCTTGGGCTTCTGAAAAGAGAATTGAGCAGACTTGTGATGTAATGGAGCAATAATAGCCTGTAAAGCTACAATAGAGGGTGTTTTTACTAAAAACTAACTTTACTCCCACAGCAATCAAGGCATATCAAGATTATGAATCTCAGAAGACCACTTAGGACTTCATTTGAAATTCTGTGTATGTGAATATCTATACTTTTTAGTTTTGAGATTTTTTATCTGTGTTTGAATTAAAAGAAAGAGGGTGTCTCAGTTCTGAGTCCTTAGAACAGAGGTGAAAAGAACAGTTTTTCCTATTTCCATCTTTTAAAAAGTAAAAATAAAATAAAAAAAGTAGATAAGACAACTCACTGACAGAGGAATTTGAGCTTTCAGCTGAAAAATGAATAAAAGGATGCTCTTGAAGGCTTTCCCCACCTCAAAAATGTAAAAAAAGATTTGATAGCTCCACATTGAGCCTTCCTTCCCCCAAAACTCTTTCTTTAGTTTTCCTCTGTTTTCATGCAAAAGCTGAGGCATAGAGGAATTAGATTGCACTGTGGCAGTCCTGAGAAAGTAACTCAGTAAAAACTCTATGCTAAAGGTAGCAGGTAGCATAAGCACAGAGAGAGTTTTATTCATGTGATATTCTGCAAAACGGAGCCTTTCAAATTGTGTCGAACTATTTTGATTTTGCACGTACATCAACATTTTAAAGTGACATCAAAGTGTTAAGTCAGTATCATAATGTTAAAATTAACTTCTTCAAAAGATTCCAAGCAGTGCTAAACAGATGGCCTAGACCTGAAAGCACGGTTTATCTGAATACTGCACAATCAGATGAAGTAAGAAGTCATTGGGTAATATAGATTTTATTATTGGACTAAAGAGGTATACTGTTTATTTGATGTTTTCAGGTATAAGAGGTCTGTCAAGAAACTTATGGTGGACTTGTTGGCTTAATTTTATGGATGAATTGGCTGGCTGTTATCCCTGAGCACTCAACAAGGCGGCTACTTTGAAATTGCTTTTTGTTGATAAATACTTGCACAGTGGGGCCTATAGTTGAGCTGTATGAACTGATATTTCTTCATTTATGGTGGCTTTAGAAAAATAAGATACATTTTTTCTTTTCTTTCAGATAAGCTCAAAATTATTTTGTAAAGGTCAAGAAAATAACATTCCAGACCATAGTAATGCTTTTGGAGAATCTGTTTAACACTTAACAGTTTTACATTAAAATACTGGTTGTGATGAAAGAAAAGTTTTAAAATGGTAATTTTGTTAGATAACATGATTTGTTTTTAAATGGAATACTAACTGAAATTACTGAATCCAAAGTATTTCTGTTTACATAAATCTGAATTTGTTCTGCTTTTACCTTTTTGTTTTATTTTCCTAGTGGATGTAGCAGGAGCTCTCTCCAGCACTAATTTTTAACTACCTATTTTAACATATACAGCTCATTCCTATTTGAATGGAAGTTATCAATGTGCTTATTCTAAAAACCTGTAGCTTTGGATCATGTCTTTAATAATACATAGCACCTGAGGAAGTTTAATTTTTATGTACATGTGTAATTGGCTAATGTGATAGTTCTTGATTTGGGCTCTCTGTGTGATTTCTGGAAAGGAAAATATTGTGTACTGGTTTTGAATTGTAATGAGGTTTCCACTCCATACACAATATACATAAAATTAATATTTTGGATGCTTGTATGTGAGTAGAGCATCTACAGTGAAGTACTTCTTTAACTACATATGCTAGATATAGTACTGTTACTCTTTTGAACAGAACTTTTAAGTAATCATTGAGGTGTACTTCTCAAATAGTATTGAGTTTATTATCACTCTGATTTGCTTTAATGGCACGGATTGCTCTCTAATTTTTCTGGACTTCAAGCTTTGCTATTGCTTGCCTCTAACATTCTTGAAATTCAGTCGAGCTTTTTCAGGTGACTGCAGAATTACCCCATGAATATCATGCAGTCTTCATGAAGAAAATAAGACTGTTAACAGAATAATTTCACTTGAGACTGATGATGGATGCCCCGTCCCTGGGGATGTTCAAGGCCAGGTTGGATGGGGCCCTGGGCAGCGTGATCTAGTACCAAATCTGGAGGTTGGCAGTCCTACCTGCAGCAGGGTGGCTGGAGCTTGATAATCCTTGCGGTCCCTTCCAACCAAGGCCGTTCCATGATTCTATGACAAAGATGAACAGTTGTTAATGATTTTTTGCTTCCATCAAGATCATTTATTATTCACCAAAAAAAACCCACCTAGAACAACAGCAACAAAACACAATGCAATTATTAAAATAACTTAGTAATTTTCTAAATTATAATCTTTCCTGCACCATTAAGTTCCACGTGGAATGCAGATGAGGGTCTCCTGTCTCTATCATTCTGATATGGTACTTCTATAATTTACCTTTCTTTTGAGAATAAGTTGCTCATCTTTTCACTCAATTCAAGAAGAGAAAATGATACACAATATAGTGATAATACTTGAAATGTCGATTGGTGGTGGTAGCCTGGTGATACATCTGTACCATGTGTTGTTCCAACTGTGATTACAAAGTTTGGAAAGTAGCACAAGTCACTGGTTCTTAACAAAGGGAGACAGATATAATTGCTTTAGAGAGATTGCTCACAGCATCCTGAGTCTCTACCTTAACCCTGAAGGGAAATGAGGAGAATTTCTTTTAAAATGTTGCATTATTGCTAGAGACCTGTAAGAAGTTCTATATCTAAGGTCTTTGATCAAATATGAAGGATAAAACCTCAGAGAGAAGTATACAGTCAAATGTGCTTATCTCAAACCATTAATATTTCTAACATCCTTAATTTGGTGTTAATAACCATTTGTTCTGATTATTCTATGTTTGCAATTCATAATTTTAATTATTAAGGATTTATTCAATTTTTCTGAAGTCTGTATTTCTATATTGTATAAAGAAAAAATATTCAATTAATATTTCTTTCAGTACTCTATTACTGTTTTACTTAGAACAAAGAAGGTGTTGTTTTTTTTTTCCCTTTGTATTCAATATTCTTTCAACTAAAAGATTGATCAAACTGACAAAAAAGGGAAATTTTCCTGGGTGAAATCTAAAACTCCTTATAACATCTTTCTTCACAGCTTAACTTCAGTTTTAATTTGTGATGGGAAAGAAATATCTCTATCCCATCCCCAAAAAGGAAACTTCTAACATGAAATCATGAACTATTTTTTCTAGCTTTTCCTTCTTGAATTCTTGATCTAACACAACAATTTTTTCTTCACTTTGTAATTAAAAATGCATTAATTTATTGCTGAATCATAACATAGACCTTCTACATAGCATCCTCATTTGCCTCGTTATGGGTTGCTGTGAATTGCTTTGACTTTGTCTTAAGGATTCACAACAGTTTTCATAGCTTTCAGGAAAATGTGTTGCATTAATCGATATGACTCCCACAGAACGTGAAAGAAACACAAAAAATAGCCAGAAAGAGACAGGAAGGGCATATCTCAAAACCATTCTTAGGCAGTAGGAAAAAAAAAAAATATTGCTTGCAAGCATGAATGTGAATCTACTGAAGCTGATAATGTAGGTTGCAATGCCCACTGCTGTCTGGGTATCTCCCACAATAACCTGACTTTTTGCAAGAGATTGTCGTTACCTCACAAGAATAAAGAAAGCTTTAACTTCTTTTGATGAAACTTACCAGTAAATGTCTGCAAACAGATCTCCAGATATCTGCTACTATTGATGGAATTCATATTATGATGTAAGATAATCTGTCATTTGTGGGAAGAATGGTCCAAACAATTTTCAGTCTAGGTATTTTTTCTTTTGTTAGGAGTCCTGGAGACAGAAGAATTAAAGTTTTTATTTCCTTTATCGATTTTATACCCTAGCCTGCATTTCCTTTATTTTTGCTTCACCTATATCCGCAAAACTTAATTAGTCCCCAAATGCACCCTTGAAGGAAGACTTTGCTTTTGCTTGGTAACTTCATGTCTGAAATGTGTATGTCAAAAAGAGCTTGGCAGAGTAAACTTTTTTTCTTCAGATATTTCTGTGGGTCATTGCAGTACTGGATTGGTTTCTCCCTCTGTGGTTTCTGTTTTTTATATTTTCTGTGTATTTCATAATCTTTGATTGGTAGGAAGCAAGGAGTTGAATGAGGCTGACACATTAAAGTGTCTGTTTGCTACTTGGGTGAGGAGAGCTCCTGAATTGTTTTCATCATTCACAAGGAACTGAAATCTCCTTACATTGATTACATCAATTTGTAAAACCTTTTATTTTTTTTTTTAACTAATTAAGGAAATACGACCAGCTTTTCTTCATAACAAATACTGCAGCATTCTATTGGAATGGAACTGTCTTATTTGGTGGCTTAGTAGTAAAGTTACCAAGTAACATGCCTGTGTCAATAAAAGCTGGATAATTACAATGAGAGCAAGTCTTGACTGTATTGCATGTGTCCCAGCTTTCATTGTAGTGTTACACAAAGCCAGCATCATGGGAGAATTCAACTAAATGAATAGTAATCTTCTGGAAAAAAGAAAAGGAAAAAGAGCATAAAGATTGACAACTAAAAAGATAAGACTTTGTTCTTTCAGGTAATACATTAGGGTAATAAGAATGTGAGAATTAGTTTTATTAATCAAAGACAGCGCAAAGAAGTGTAATAAACTGTATTTTTGTTCCAGAGATGCCATTAACTTGTCCAAACTGATTTTCAATGGGAAATAGCTATCCCACTGTGACAAAGCATTTCAGATTAGTGTTGGACCCCTCTGATTTTTGAAATAAAGTAATTTAAAATAAATAACACTCTATCCGATGTCTTTTTACTAACCTTCAAATTATTGCAGTAAGTTTTGTGTTGTTTAAGCAATTTCAGTGATTTGTCCGGAATTTCTCAGAGAATTGAAAGCAGCAACCGCAATAAAATAGAGATCAGCAATCTGTTTACCTCCATTTAGTTTCAACGCTTGCCTTCCTATGAGGAAAATTTTAGAGAATTCTGCTTGACCTCTTTTATTCTTCTTAGTGCAGTTCTGGCTGAGCTTTTTGAATTTTTTGCACAGAAAGAGTCAAGTGTCATTCTAAGAAAGCTGTCATCTTTGTTCAAGGCTGCTGGTGTCTGAATTTGTGTTGTACATTAGCTTTTCTTCGTAGACTTTCAAGGGCCAGATGCTGGTGCTTTATTTCATTCAATTTTAAATACTTTTTTTTATGGCTTGGAGAAACAAAGAACTATGGCTTGTCTAACTATTTAAAAAGAATAAAAATGAATATCACAGTTTTATTATGATTTTTAAGCAGTGACAATGGGACTAGAATATCATATTAATAATGATAGAATGCTGTGCTACTGGAACAAATCATATTGGCTTTATTTTTGTAAGATGCTTAGTGACTTTTCTGGTAACATTTTGTCTTGAATGCAGTGAAATTGGTGCTTCAGGTATAAGGACAAATGCTTTTTAAAACACAATTTTAAGAAGTTTTATTTTCTCTGTTTGAATGAGTTTGGTTTTTTTTCAGTAGAGTATTGTAGTGGGGCTCAGGAGAACCATTCTGAACTCCCCTGTCATGACCAGGGGTCTATAAAATATAAGATATTCTACTTAAGAATTCTGTGTTCATTTTGCTAGCTGTGGAATGAGAATGATGCTACCTCTTTTTCACTAACACTTTTTCTCTTCTATCTAAGTAATCTTACAGAACCTCAAGGCAGAGATCCATTCATTAGTGCATATATATTTGTTAATGAAGAGTTGTGAACAAAATCAGGACATGTATAGATGCACTTTTATAGGTAAAGCTACTTCTTTTGAGTCTTCAGTCTCAAACACTTCTTTAAAACTTTACTTTTTATTTAGAATATTGAATTAGAAATCTTTTTCTTAGCCTACTCCATGTTCTGCAAATTTTACTTAAGTTCTTTCACATAAATTGCATAAGCTTCGTTGATGTGCTCAGTGCAGGATTTGTAACTCTTTCAATTATTAGATGATAGAATGGCTCCGTTACATAAAATAATAGGCTTTTATTAATATTGCCACTATAAAATGCGAAAGGATTTTTTTCACTACTAGCAAAATGTAACTTGGGGAAGACTAGTTCTTGCAAAGTATACAATTGGAGCAGTATTGTATTCATGTGTCTCCAGAACATGGAAGATTAATTTTTCTGTGGAATACTTGTCTTGATATGTCCTCAGAGGTGTATTTTATGCTAATAACCATTAACAAAGTAAAACTTAGAGCACTTGAAAACAAATTCTCCAGTATTAGAGAGCTTGCCCACTTGAGAATTTAGACTTTCCTTGTGTTAAGGTAATCATCAATATCTGCTCATCAGAACAAGTTGTTATCTTGTCAAATTTATCCTGTTATGTTCTCTGTATATCACCTGGTTTTAGCACAAGTAGGAATTAAGAAATACTGCATTACAACCTATTTGTTCTCACTGATACAAAAGACGCAATTCATACAATCTGCCCCACCAGAACTGAATGAAGAGCAAGAATGGTGGGCTCTTCAGATATCTAGAATGGTGGCAAACAATGAGTCTGGTGGACAATGAAATGAGAGTCCACTATCACAAGGCTTCCTTTGCAAACTTCTTTGTTTCAGGGAGCTGCAGCTTGGGAGGTTTTGCTGATCACAAAATCATTGGAATGGTTTGGTGAGCAAGATGATCCCTAAAGTAAGCACGAGGGGCTTCAGAGGTCAAGCTCTTCATTTTAAAAGTTATCAGTCACTAGCACAACACTTGAATATTCATGTTAGATGCTTTCCTGTGCTTCAGTATTCTTATGGTCCCTATGTCGCAACTATGAGTGCAACATGCTGCTTCGGTCTCCAGGTGACAAAGCCTTATTTGTGGCAATGTCTGTGCTGTGCAAAAAGGTCATGTTTTGCTAGCCAGATACAACTTTTTTTTTTTAATATGAACTGCTACTAGGAGCTGTGCTGTGAACCTCAGGAGGAGCAGTGGAGGAAAGTTGCTGTCCTGGCCAGGCTTTCCAAGTTGCTTCCTGCCAAGGGCGGCACTGGCAGTGGGGAGTGCCCACAGGCCTACCCAGATAGCCTTGGGAACTTCATATGCCACAGCAGTGCATGTCTCTGGGGCAATGGCTTTTGTTCACAGTTTGGGATGTTGACAAAGCTTTGAAATATGTCCCTCAAGCTTCAACTTAGTTCTATCAGGGGCAGCGTGGGCTGAGATAAGTGGTGCGGTGCCCTCCCTGGCTGCCTGACGCAGGGCCCCACAGCACAGCATCTGATGAGAGCAGGCCTGAGCCAGGGCAGCTGCACCTGGGGCAGAGGGAAGTCGTGGAGCTGACCACTGCCCTTGGGCGCAAGAACTTCTTGTTTCCTCCCCTGTCCTTTCTACCACATTAAGGCACTTCCTTCCCATTGCTTCTTTCTTGTAACCTGCGTGAGAGTCATGGCTCCTTGTTTTCTGACATGGCTCCTTGTTCTCATATTCAAGGCAATTAAGACAGTTAACTCTTTTCTTCGTAGTTCAGTGTCAGTTTCCTGCTGCCACTCATTTTCTTGTATTCATCATGCTTTTAATTTTGTCATAAGCTCTTCTGGTCAGTGCACGTGTCATAAAATATGCCATGATGTGATATCAGGTCCTCGCTTTAAAGGATGATCTTTTAAGTGACTTTGGGTGATACCATTCTTCCAATACTGAGTATTAACACTGAAGTGGGTTTGGTTCTTTGCAGTTATATTCCTAATTTTCTAAGGATAGAATTTGGGCCAGAGATGTGCAAGTAGCAATTTTTTGCTTGACTGAAACAGAAGAAGAAGGCATTGTCTTATTTGTAATACATTGTTATCCTTCATTTGCTACTGAAACCTATTGCTTTCAAAATAGGGAAGAAATCCTATCAAATTTTCTATAAGAAAATGAGACCAAAACTGGTATCTCTTAACACATGATTTTTTTCTTCTGTCTTGACTGTGCAACCAAACTATGTTAAATCAAACCTTAACGAGCTCCCACATTTTCCAACATTTAATATCACCTACAGACCCATGAAGCATCTCAGAATGCTAGAATGTGAATTTATTTTCTGTTTTTCCAAAGCTGCCTGGCCATTTTAGCCCAGCCGCGTATCTTGCATTGTGAACTCATCTACCATTACTCCCTAATTGTTTTAACTAGGGATCTAGTTCTACATGAGGCTTTTATTAAAAGGTTTTGGATATTTTTTAATGACATCTGATTTGCTAGCAAAAATGTCAAGCACATAATTGCCATTTCAGAGTTTCATAAATCTGAATCAATTAGTAAAGAGAACCCCTTGACCTCATGTCTGCAAGGTTTCATGATCATTCAGTCTAAAGTGCTAAGGAGATATTGGCACATGATATTCAAGCTGAATTGTCCCTTTGTACAATCCCATTTTCTGGGAGCAACTCTAAATGCAGCTCCCTTTGAATTTAAAACCTTGCTAAATTATTTAGTACTACATACTGCAGACTCTGATTAAATTTTCCACAGAGTAGTGAGGTTGTTTCCCAGGTAGGTCATCACTCAGTTCAGTTTACTACTTAAAATTTCTTTCATTCTTAGTAAAAATACAGCGGGGGCCATCCATCATTATCACTTGTCCTTTAATTTTTCTGTCAGCCTTTGTCAAGCTTGAAACAAAAGCCTTTACATTTTTATCAACTGCAGCCATTGTTGTCTGAATGGTGCTCAGTCATTTCAGAATATCAGTTGTGTTTTTACCAAACAAGTCAAAGATTTTCAGTAGGTTAGATCTATCTTTCACGTAAGCCTGCTGAGCCAAATAGAACCATTTCTCATTTCTTTGGAAATGGAGAGTAAAAAATGCTTAGGGCCAAATCTGTAGTGAGAGTAAATTGTCCAGGCTCCCTGCACTTAAGTGGATGAACGTCTTCTGCTACAGTAACAAGAATGCAGAGTCAATTCAAGAGAGGAGAGGCAAGCACAAAATTATGGTTGGACAGGTCTGGACAGTGTTTTGAACTGATCTTGCACAACACCATTTTGCCACTCATAAAAAGACAGAATCTGTGCTTCTCCTAATGAGCAACCTCCTGAGCAAGCCAAGCACTACATGCTCCTCTTTTTTCCGCTGTCCGTTCACAATCAGCCATCAGATTACCTGCTATCTGCCTTCACCTTGCCACTGCTAGTGTGAATTAAAGGCGTGCTAACACACTGTAGTGTTCAATGAAGAAGACCTGTAAAACCTTCCTCGTGCTTTTCTCTGCATCCACTGAACCATGTTTCATTGAAAATCCAGTTCAAGTCTCACGTGTAACTTATGGGAACATTCATGAAAAGGAATTGCGTGTAGAGGCAGTAATTCTCCTCTGCATGATTTCTAACTCCTTTTCTATTTCCAAAAACTTTCATGGAAACAATTAGTTCTCAGTGAATCATTTATATTTCAGAGTTAGCAAAGTGATAAATACCAAGTTAATTACATTACTGAATTTTCGACTGAATATCTGTCCCCAAGCATTCGTTCTAGTAGGGAGATTTCAAAACTAACAGTTACAATTATTGCTTGATCTCTGAGCATGGCTTTTCTATCTTCTTTGGTTTCCCATCTGCAAAATATGGCTATTTTCTGCTTCACAGGAGGCTGAGGATTAATACTTTAGTATCGTGGAAACAGCGACCTGATGCATTGGTTTGGGTATGGCTACCTGAATTAAGAAGTTCCACTTTACATGGTTCCTTGTTTATAGTGATTCTCAACGTTTAGGAGCATGAGAGTCATAAACAAAAATTTGTTTTTGGCTGAACACTCTGTACAATCATATTCAGAAACCGCAAGGCCAGAAAATAGAATTAAGTATCTCTGCAATACACATTTGCTGGACAGAAATTTGCAAATCCCTGCTATTAAGATACTTCTTGACAAAGAACTCAAGGAGAGATCAAAGCTATGTAGCCCTTTTGATAGTATGTTTCTCAGCAACTGCTAAAGAGAAAGGTGCGAGTAACACAGGGGTCTGCCTCACTAGTAGCATGGTAAGCGTGCCCCAAAGTGAAAATACTGCCCCAAAAAAATCATATTGAACTTGAAACGCACAAATTGTAATACCTTTTTCTTGCATCTAAATGAAACAGCATACCCTCTTTAAAACACTGACTGAGATTCATATGCCCTAAACAGAAGCTTGTGCTCTGTTGATTTTATATTTGCAATCTGTCTGATTTTTGGCGCTACCAAACTCACTTATCTCCCACATCTCTAATAAATAAGGAGAAAACGAGCAGTGCAGCGAATTATTTTTCTGTATATTAAGGGCCATGTTTTGCATTCTCTCATGTAACAAACAAACAAACAAAAACAACAACAAAAAAACCCCACATTTTCAAGGCAAAGACAAATAAGGTTTTTGCAAGAACCCCTATATCTGCCAGGAAGAACTGATAAGGAGCCTTTCCATCACAGGGACTGAGTAGGACTGGTAGGCCTAAATGAGGATGTCTCATGAATGTGGTACTCAAGTGCTTTTCAGAATACTAATCTGCATGTAGGCTTAGGCTGCCCCAAAATAGATTTTAAGGATGGAATAGGATACATGAGTTCCAAAATCTGTTGTCTGTAGAGCTGTTAGGTATTTTGTCATGATATACATACCTTCCCATGACACGCTTGTCATTAAGGGATAGATTCTGTTACGTAGACTGAGCTCAAGCAGCTCTAGAATCCAGAATAGACTTAGATTACGTTGGGCAACGATGTCTGATTCCTGGTTCCTGTCTTGTTCTTCAGTTACTGAGGGCAAGTAATTGTAATGCTATAAGCAAAGTGGACCAACTACAGTCATTTACATGGTGAATTTATCCTTATTCTGGTAAGAAAGAAACAAAGCCAGTCCTACTCCTTGCATTTATGTTTCCTTTGAGAAAATATGTTTTTCTGTGATGTTTCTGACAAGCTGCCGTGTTGATGTTCTGCATCAGAGTTAGTGACTTCAATCAGGAAACTAATTTCTGCATGTTTTGTTATTCTTGATGTGATCAGAAAAGATCTATATCCGTATCTGTATTAAAATACGTGTATCTCCTAGGTCTTGTTAACCTGTCTCAGTTTCCTGCATAGGCTTTCTTTTAATATAAGAAATCTTAATGGAAATATTTCAGTTAGAAAACAAACCAGAAAACAATGAGCTTCTAAATTCACCACTGACTCATTTAATCTAGTCTGTGGCAAACTATATAGACTGTGTTCATAGAACAAAAAGCTGTGTCTTAAAACCATAATTTGCCAGTTGCAATTGACTTGCCATTGCATAATGTTAAGTAAATGACATATTTAAGAAAGGTAATTACGGGAATCGTAAGTCACATTAATTAGCTTTTATGTACAAGACTGATTTGTAAAGCTTTTCTGATAAACAAGGATTTGATCTCCTTATGAAGTAGGTGTTCTTTCCCTGTTTGATTTCATTTTTAACAGATACTTATCTAAGAAGGAGTTTCCCTTTATGAGAAGCAATTGCATAGATCAGTACATATGACGTGTCTTTTTAACATGTTAATTTATTTCTAATCCTTGTTCAACTCAGCTCTGTTTAATTATCGTGGTACTCACATTCCAGGTAATGCTGCAGTTTTTCCTGATGATTAATGTGGCTACACTGGCTTTTTGAAAAGCTTCTTTTAATTTTTCTGGTTTGGAATATTTTATACTGTGAAACAGATGTAAATACCAGTGTATAGCAAATGAAAGAGAGATCTCTTGCCATTTTCTGAAGGCTTCCAAGAGGGAAATCGCACTGCTATAGGTTCTGGAGGGAATAACGCTGGTGTTCATCAAAACCAGAGTAATATAGAATAATACTATAGGTGACTCATAGATATTAACTGACAAGGAGACTTTTTAAGTGGTAATCTGTCATCTGTCATGAAAATAAGACAAACATTATAATTTGGAAATCTTAAGAGGATAATTATCCTGTGCTGAACTCAGTGACCCTGTCTCTGAGATGTCTTCTGTTGGGCCCAATACTGTAAAGGGCTGAGCTACTTCAGCTACCATTGATTTTAGTCAGAATTGATGGTACTCAGAGACCAATTGCATTTCCTTCCACAGCAAGGGAAAATAGATCATGGGTCAGATTTTTGCTCCTTTATTGAATTGAATAGCACCCTTCAGAAATGTTTTTACTGAAATCAGTGTGGAATGGCTTACTTACCATCAACTGATGGGAAACTAGTCCTTTCCTTTCAAAGCCGCGGTATAAATAATCTGAAAATTGTCAGATGCTTTTTACTTCCTCACAGAAGTGCTTTTCTGTCGTTCTCTTCAGGGCTTGTGTTTGTTTGTTCTTTAAAACCTGCAATCACCTTATAAGCAAAGTGATACTGGCCTTTATTGCTTTTGGCAGTGTAATCAAAGTATTTTCTTTCTGTACATCTGGTTATGTTCTGCTATGTATGGGAACGTTTTACAACCGAGATTGTTGGGTCCTCTGCAATGAAGTGGCAGGTGCCTATGTTTGGCATACCTGTACTTGATCAGAAGCTGAAGGGTTTTTTAGGATGCTGTCATGAGGGCTTTGCATCTTTTCTGACTTGTATGCTTACTTTCTAACAGTAATATTATTGGCCTTTCTGATTTTTCAGTTCTAAGCTGTATATTAATGATAACATGTAAGTATTAAGGATGACTGCAAGATGACTTTGCCTACTAATTAGGGGAAAGATTTTGAAATATACTCTGCTCTGGATCTTAGCAGACAACTGTGTCTTAAACAAGTGTGTGGGAAGAAGAAAAGCAATCCGGAAAAAGCAGCTCTTATAGTTAGTAGCATTTTCTCCCCTTTTTCTTTCCATTCAGTCTGTCTGAAAGTGGGTGTTTTAACATTTCTCGTTAACATGTGTGTGTTTATTTTAGCATGATGGTGTTGTTTTTTCATCTCCCACTCTGACACAGCATGTTTCATCTGTGTATGGTTTCTACTATGAGGCATTTAAAATGGCTCAGTGAAGAAATGGATTCTTGTCACTTAAACATTCACTCTCCAGATCTGTGGAAGCTTGGTCATTTTAACAGTATTTTAAATTCTGTGTGCTAGCAGATTGCCTATAAAAATTGAGAGTGATATAATGTCAAGAATTTAAAGGTACGCTATTGTACCTGTAATAATTTATGTTAATCATGTTTTAATTTAGTCATTTTTGACATACTTGTATTTACAAATTAAACCACTATTATGGTTCTTCTTTGTTTGCATGATATGATTTTATTTTATATTTTTTTTCCACTCACCAGATGTTTTCAACACTTTGCTTCCCACTACTGTCATCCCCTCCCTTACCACTGCAACAGTCACAACCACTGTAGCCTTAACAACCAGCACAACCACATCGGCAACAGCCATCAGCACCGGAGGTACAGTATGCTTCTTTGTTATGGCCTGAAAAGAACATTATAAATAGGAAATTATAGGTCTAAGTTTTAAAATGAATAGAAACTGCTAAAGAGAGAGTTCAACCATTTGAGTTCAATATACATTTAATAGAATTATCCATGTGATAGTACATGATTAAGGAAGATTTCAGATGACCTTGAATATTTTCTTTGCTCTAGCAGTATGTATGTGAACTTTGACAGGATGCTTAAATTATTTGTATACATTTGCATTTAATTTTTTTAAGGTTAGTAAATTAACTTTAATGTAAAATGCAAGCAAGCTATTTTTAAATAAACATGACCTTTTAAGACTGGTTATTTTGGGTGCTAATGTTTAAAACAAGATAAGTGTCCTGGCATTGGAATTACTGTTGATGCAATCCTGCTTAGTAACAAAGAGGCATCACATTTTATAACCCTTTTAGTCTTTTAAAATTTAAGGTGTTACTAACCTAGGGATTTTTTAAACAGTTTTTTTTTTTTTTAATGCTTCTAGTATTGCTTTGCTTTGTTATGAGCAAAATATAAAGCTTAATTTTACTGTCATATTCAGTGACTCATCAGAAACTGTTCAATAGTGAAGATGTGTTTGCAAGGTTTCAAAGATTATCATTTTGTGGTTAAGGAATAGTAATCTCTCACAGCCTGTGAAATGGGAGACAGTTCCTACATGGTCTGTAGATGGCTTTCATTGTGCAAGGAGAGAGGAAATAATATTCCGTTATCACAGTGCAATATTCACATGATGACTTACAATTATCCCAAGAAAGTTGAGACAGAGTTATGAAATCTTTTTTTTCTGGAAGCATTGTTATGAGCCAGTTGCAGTGACCAGCCTAACTTGCAAGAATGAGCTGAGCTAAATGCAAGTCCATTGTATAAAGATTGTGATGGTATCAGATCACCCAGCTGCTTTCTTCATAAGGCATTGGTATTTTAATATTGTGGCCTCCATGTAATAAACTGACGTCAAACCTGAAATTTCATTTTTAAGCTTTAATATTACTTACATTGTGAAAAAATGTCTTAGAGGTAAGGAAAAAGAAAATGAATGCTATAATAGTCCTTTTCCTCCATAAAAAAAAAGGAGAGTCCACGGAAAACAGCCCAGTGCTCCAAGGGCTAAGTAATACTAAGAGAAATATTTTTGGAAAAGGAAACGAATAATAGGGATGATAATGTCTTTATAAAGAACATTTTGAGTCAAGTAGCAGAAGCTTCTGAGCTTTCTGGGAGCCTGTATTCCGAAAGGACAAAGTGCTTGGTGTTCCATGTTGATGTTTGTTGTCCTTAATTGGTTTTTGTTGTTGTTGTCGTGTGGTCATAACTAATCTACAACTGTGATATGCTTGTATATTTAGTGTAGTGTGATTAAGGTATTCTGTTGCCTACCAAGTTTGGGTTATTTCCTCATTTTCCATTACTCTGAAGTGTTCATTTTCACCGTATGGATGCCCTCCATCAAGAGATAGAGCTGGAAAAGAAGACCTTCTTTTATGCTTCTGTTCTAATGCATATTAGAAAGTATGCTGTTGGGTGCTACAGTAACAAAGAGATACTGCTTAAGAGAAAGTGAAAGAAGGAGGAAATCAGGTGAAAGTGATCAATCTCTAAAAGATCAGAGATTACTTCTAGAAAAAGAATGGAATGCAGCAAAATGATAGAAAATGAGATTGTTTCAAACTGAAGAAACTGACATATAAGGTCTCCTGTCAGATAATCTAAGGGACAATGGGTTTTAGGAAAGCTGTTTTTTGAATAGTTTGCATTTGAAAGGAAAAGTACTCCAATGCAGAGGAAAAATAGGACACATAGTAGACTAGTGAAGTTCTATTGAATGATCTAAGAAATCAAAACCCACAAAAACGTGAAAACAAAAGAAAGGATTACTATAAGCATAAGTCATAGCATGTATCAGCATGGAAGACTACCAGAGGAAATGAGGAATCAGTTAAGAATCAACAAGATGCCAAATTAACTGTAGCTAGCAAGGCAAGAGAAATGTAACAACAAAAGAGTAAAAGGGTATAGAAATACATTAGATTAAAGAAAAAAATCAAGAAATGTAGTGATCCTATTCATGAACGATTAGGACAAGGCTCAAGTAACTTGTGTTTATCCAAGCAATGGATGACACCTGGGGTGCTGGTTTTAATAGGAGTGTCACACTGAAAAAGGACCACAAATAAAGATAGACCAAAGAACAAGGACAGGTAGTTTAAAAATATAATCTCCTCTGGTGAGAGGTTATTTTCCAGATTCAGTGGGGAAAGTGAATCCACTGAATTAGTGACAAAGGCATTTTAGTAGGGAAACTTTCTAAATATAGAGGAGGCAGTGACACAGTGTAGGTTTCAAAGTTCTAGGATTTTCTTCATCAGACTTGCTTTCTTTAAAAGTGACAGAAGGAAATGGACAAGATGTTCTGCTTATGTCTTTTCATCCCCTATCTCCCTTGGACTCATAAACAAATAACGTTCACAAACCTATGGTGGATGATGTGAGAGCAGTGTTCTGCCAGTTCTCTTCATCCTGAAATGATAAACTGAACTTTGTCTACACACCAGAGGTACAAGTTGCATAAGAACCAGTTTGGAGAAGATGAGATTTTCAGTAGTATTTTTTTCTGACTGAGCAAAAAGTACCACATAAACATATTTTCCTTTGGTACTTCTGCCTCAAATTCCAGTACGATATCTGACATGAAGTTGAGAAACTATTCATATGTTTTCAACCTACAGAATTTATTTATTTTAAAAAATAATTATTTTGCTTCCAGACAGATTGTAAGTAGCATTTCTCTATATTTCAGTTTCTTGTTTGATCATGCCTTAAAGAAACTGAAGTTTGCTCTGTGTCATAGGGTAGTACATACTAATTAATAGTATCTTTGAACTGGATTTCTAACATGTAAGAGATCTTTCAACTGAATTTCCAGTAGCTGACATAATATTCTTACTCAATGGATTTAATTAATGCTATTCTAAAATTATTACTAGATACTTTTGAATCATTTCAGGTACATTTTACAGGACATTCCTGTGTTCTGCAAGACTCAAACACAGTCCACCTTGAGGATATGTTACATCCAGTCACAGGAAACGCCACTACAGAAGTGTAATACAGGATATAATGAGCCCAGTGAGCCTTTTAGTCTAAGGCATTTTACATTATCATGAGTGTGCCTCGTCATTGCCAAAAGCCTAAATTAATGGGAAAAAAATCTAAACCATCATCAGC
This sequence comes from Penelope pileata, assembly GCA_013396635.1. Taxonomy (NCBI): domain Eukaryota; kingdom Metazoa; phylum Chordata; class Aves; order Galliformes; family Cracidae; genus Penelope; species Penelope pileata. The sequence continues at coordinate 232,179 of WBMW01002323.1, forward strand.
TATTTCTGGAACTGTGACCCATCTCTGTCTTAATTTGCGTGATGTTTAGTAAACAGCAGAAGAAAAAGCTACTGATCCAGTTAGATAATAGAACAGTAATTCATAAACATCTTTAGTCAAACTTTTCACTTTCTCAGACAAACATATTCAGTCCTTCAGGAATTAATTATTCTTTTACTGGTACATTACCTACTAACTCAAAAGTCTAAACACAATTTGATGTCAGAAAAGAATATTGTCTTTTATATGTTCATCAAGGGTATCTTAAAGCCTAACAACGATGCTGAGGAATGTACAATAAAATGAGAGTAAAATGAATTAGAAGAAACGATTCAAAGAGTCTAAGGTAGGAATAATTATGCATTGTATGGGTAGTTTCCTTTCTGTAAGGTTTATGTAACATTATTTGTTAAAACTGTGTGTGGATCCATACTACTGTTCTATTTTTGTTACTGGGAAGAGGGAAAAGAAGACTGTGAATTTGCTTCCACTTGTGGAAAGAGGGATCCCTGTCTTGTAGAAATCCTTTATTAGCATGAAGTTAATCTAGATGGTTCTATGCCAATCTCTCAAAGTCCTTCAGGTGAAGAGAGAGTGTAGTTAGCAGTCTAGAAGTCACCTCAACTCAGAACTTCATGCTTCTGGATTCAGAAGAGAAAAGCTTGTGCTCTGTTTTTAAACACACAAATGTACATAAAACCTCTCATAGGATGGCACGTTAATCATCCCGCTCTTCCCCAATTTTTTTTCATTTGAATAACTTTCCTGGCAAGGAAAAATGGTCAATGAAGTTATAAACGCAATAATTTTGACTTTTTAAAGACTGAAATCTCACAACTCTCCAGCATGACCACACACACACTAACAGGTATAAAAGTTAAATTGCAAGAGCATCTGGAACCCAAAAGACAGGTCCATCCAGCTCTATTGCTCTATCTGGGTGAGTCAGTCTCAGCTGACTCAGTTGTATAACAACTGTGCCAGAATGTTCACAGCTTTATATAGCAACGCCTAAAAACATATCCAAAAGACATTGCACATCATAATAGAGATAGGAGATTACTCCCAGGCAGCTGCACTATGAAGTCCAAGAGTTTGTTTAATAGTCAGCATGTCCAGTAAGTCAATGAATATATACATTCATATATAAATATGTTAAAAAAATAATTGTTAAATCACTGCTTTATTATAATCCTCTTTACTTTTATTGTTTTGGTCTCTTGGGTAAAAGAAAGCTTTCTTAAAGGAGAAACGGAGAACTAAATTTAGAAGAGTTTACAGCTGGTTAAGGAAGGATTTGAGAATGTGATTATTTTGATAAACTATTATAATTTGAAATTGTGAATATTTCAATTTAATAGTGTAAATTTCAACAATCAAAGTTAGAAAATTGTATTTCCTTCTTTTTGTCCCTTTTTTATAGTCTTCATGAGAGAAGAAAAAGAAAAAAGACCCAAATAGTTGTTTCATTATTGACAGTAAAAATGCAAGAATTATTTGGACAATATATGAATTCTCCAATTCTCTTCATATCGAAAGACTGTTAAGCATTGCCAGTTCTTTGCTTGTGTCTTCATTTTTCTTTCACATAATCTGATTAAGGTCGCTCCAAAAGTAATGCCTCCTAGTTATTTCCTTAGAAACTACAGCAGATAAGAAGAGCACAATAACTGTGTGATAGAGCAAGTTCTTAGCTACAAAACACTATTTCTCAACATAGTCACCACCAGTAGCCGATTCACATGGATGAGTTGATCAAGACACTCTTCTTTTTGTGGTATGACAGCTGTGTATGGCCATCTGGAACACAGTTTGTCTTTCCTGTTGGTGCCGCCACTGCTGAAACGCACTACCCACCACCTCACTGTGCTCACATCCACTGTTTGGTCTCCACAAACGTTCAGCAAGCGTCAATGAATGTCAGTGGGTGACATTTTTTTCTCATGGAGGAATTCAGTGACATACCTTTGCTTCATCCGCACTCCCAGGTTGGACACCATTGTGTCAGAGTGCCCCTCTGCTGCCATCTGTCACGCAGCAACAACATGGAACAGAATGTTGGTGGGAAGATTCAATCCCTACTGCTGTACCACCAACATCCGCCTCTGACATTGTGGGCCAACATAATAAAATAGGGCGCATTACTTTCAGAGCAGCCCTTATAGCTTGATACTTTGAGATACTGACAGAGAAAGAAACATCAAAGCAAGGAAAAGATATAGAAGGGACAAGAGATATGTGAGGGTCAAGGGCGTCAAAGATAGATATATTTTAAGTATAGTTGCTTATGCTTACTTGCATTCAACTCTGATAATAAATAAAATCGTTGCCTAATGTTAAAAGCACTTTTGTATGACAGCATCCTAAAAGCTTGTTGTTTTATACACTACTTTATAGCTGTAAGAGCATCATAAAAACTAATTTGTGCCTGTTTTTACTCAAACCGGATAACAAAATTACAACTTTCCAGTTTTTTATCTCTTCTTTCCTATTTTCCCTTTTCTTACAATAATCTTTTACTGATTTATGCAACTTCTAGACTTCCCAGCAGACCAAACAATTTGAGACTCGAAGCAAGACTCTGGATAGTTCTTTAGACTGTCTTTCTCCTCATCAGACATTTGAGAAAGCCTTAAGCTCCTCTTTTGCAAGAACTGCTATCTCTTGATATTATGACTTCTATTCTTCATTTTGCTTGTTGCCCCACTGTTTAGAAGGTGAGCTAATAAAGCATGGCAAACCTAAGTTAGACCTTGATGAAAGTCCAAACTTATGTTAGCCTCTTTGCCTAAGTGTTGAAACCTTCAGAGCTGTCTCTGGTCAGAACTAATACCTGCTACCCAGAAGAAACATGAACAAGATGCAAAGGAGTAGCTGGGAAACCTTCCCTAACAAGTACCTCCAACCAAATGCTAGAGAGACCAGGAACATGAATTGTCTTTCCATTCCTTGGTACTTTTATGGACAAAATAGAATAGACTAGGGTCAGAAATTGTGCCCAGACTCACAAAGTCCACTACTAGCCAGCAGGTGCAGATGGGAGATGCAGGAGAGTAACACTATCTGCCTCCTTTTCCTTGTCCTCTCTGCTACTGAGCACTCTGATACTGGAGGGAAAACTTCACAGCTGAGTTTTTGCATAGCCTCAGCTCAGCAGCACACATTTGGCTCTTTGGCCAAATCCTAGGTTTCTGTTCAACAGGGAGGAGAAACCCTATAGAAACCCAAAGCAAATATCCAGTGTGCCTAGAGTGCTAGAGGACAAATTTGAGAGAAGCTGGTTTGTGATCATGGTAATTTCACACTGATGTCTAGCTGAACTCCACCACACTGCTCTCTCACTCTCCCTCTTCAAAAGAGCAGAGGAAGAAAATATGCTGAAGAAAAGGCTCATGAGTTGAGATAAGGACAGGGAGATCCCTCACCAACTGCTGTCATGGGCAAAATAAGACTCATTACAGGGAGACTGATGTAATTTATTGCCTATTGCTAGTAACAGACTCAATCAGTGAGAACTAAAAGCAAACTAAAAAAAATACTTCCCCCATCCACCCTCTTCTGCCTTGTCTCCCTAAACGACCCTAGGGAATGGGGGCTGCCATAAGTCCATAACACTTTGTCTCTGCTGCTCCCCTGTAGCTGTGCTGCCCCTGCTCCAGTGTGGGTTCTCTCCTTCCTGAACTGATCGCACATGGGCTTCCCAACAGGCTGCAGCTCTCCAAGCACTGCTCTAACACGGGTCTTTATCACAGAGCTTGTCCTTCAGTTGCAGACTGCTCCAGCACAGGTCTCCATGGGCAGCAGCTCCCCCAGACCTCCTGCCCCACCGTGGGCTTCTCTCCACAGGCTGCAGCTCTGGCCTAGGACCTGCTCCTGCTCCTGTGAGGGCTCTCCCTGGGCTGCAGCCTCCTTCAGGCCACATCCACTGCTGCACTGTGGGCTCCTGCATGGGCTGCATGTGGAGATCTGCTCCATGTGGTGCCTGTGGGCTGCAGGGGGACAGCCTGCTCCACCATGGGCCTCTGCTAGGCTGCAGGGAACTTCTGCTCCATGCCTGGAGCACCTCCTGCCCTCCTTTTGCACTGATCTCCGTGTATGCAGGGCTGTTTCTTTCACAGTTTCTGACTGCTCTCTCCCAGCTGTGGTTGCACAGCAGTTTTTCCCTTCCTTAAATCTCTCCCAGTGGCCCACCCAGCTCAGCTCTGGCAGTGGTGGGTTCTTGATTGAGCAGCAGGAACTGGCTCTGATCTAACATGGGGCAGTGCTGTGCTCTGCTCGCAAAAGCCACCCTTGCAGTTCCCCTGCTACCAAATCCTGCCATGTAAGCCCAATGCAAGGATCAAACATGTTGCAATGTTATATTGAAATATGCCTTTTGTAGTGAGATTCAAACCTAATGTTTATGGAAGTATAAGGAAATTAGAACCAGAAGGGGGAAAAAAAAAAAGATTCGGCATTTCTTTCTTCTGTGGTACTTGAGGGACACACAAGAACTTCTATATGCTAGAGAATCCAGGATACTTTTGCCCAACATGAGCAAAGAAGGTGAGTTCTTTCTAGTTTTTCATTTCTTTACAGATCCCAAAGCGTTTCTCCTGACTCCTCAGTATATCCAGTTTATTTGATTTTACTTGCTGTTTAAGTTGCATGACTCTTGCTAATTATCTAGAGTTTCTGGAAAGATTAAATGGTATTTAATATAATTAATATGATTAAAACAGATACAAGAAAAGTGGCTCTATAATGTTGATGCTCAAGTCTATTCTGCCAGCTTTTTCTCATGAAAATCTTCTAATATGTACCTGTACAATTCTGATGTGTCTATACCTTCTCTGGGTCCCTATGAGTTCGACAGGACTTGCAATTTCTAAGGCTTCTCAAGCATTTTTTCAAGAGGCTAGTAGACTACAGTGCCCATTTTAGGGATTGCAGATTGTTTGCCTCCTTGCCTAAGCAACGTTTAATTAGTGTTTCATTCCACTAGCCGAGGCTGGTGTTACAATTAATACTGTGAATTTTCAAAGCTCACAAAATTAAATCAACGAAGGAGATCGTCGTACCTGTTCTAGCTCAAAGAACTCTTTAGTTTTTTAGGTCTGATATATACACAATCAAGACAGGCATTCTTGTAATACCAGAAAACTGGCTTTTGAGAATGTTAGCGCAGTCGATGGTGTACACAGATTAGACATACGCAATAAAATCAAAATCAAGAGTCCTCAGTTGTTCCTGTTATGTGTTAGCCTCATGGTACAAGGTATCTCCCCATATCAATCAGCCATTAAGAAAAGAAAAGTTTCCTGTTTGGCTGGCTAGATTCCTACAGATTTCTCTGAGTATCTCCACTGGGAATCAGAATTGTAACAAACAGTACATGTTCACGTGGTGATCTTAGACTAAATAAATGTTAGCTTCAAGCCAGAGGCTATGCAAGAATAATATGAAAACAGTCTTTATCTTTAGAAAAAGGCTAGGAATTCTGGATGTTGTTGCATCCAGAGAAAATATCTTCTTGTGGAGATAGGACAGTGGGGCAATAAGCAGCCTCAGATTGCAGTTACAAATGGAAGTACCTCTTTGTGCAGTGTGGAACTAAATGTGAACCCCTGTTATCACTTCACGGTAAAAAATGGAAATATCCTGATGATTATATTGTGAGCAGACCAGAATAAAAACCAAATGTTTCTATGTGAAAGTCCCAGTTCTCAAATAATGTTAAAAGAGGCTTCATAGTTGTGATATCAATCAAAGGGTAATCTTCTGGTCAATGCGTACTGCACTGAAGCAGTCCGGCCACAAGTGACAACTCTGGCAACATGGACCCACGTGATCTCGATTGCCATGAAACATAACTGGATTTCTCAATTTTTATCATGCACAAGCTAAAACAAAAACATCTGGAATGTAGAAAATTGCTGTTTTCTCTGCTTAACAGTTATCATGATAAACGATGGAGATTACTGTCATTGTTGTTTGGTCATATTATTCCTAAAGTGAGTCTGTTGCATTCTAGCACAAATAAAGATAGATTTCATATTGTTAATAGTTTGCCATGTAAATGAAGATTATAAACATGAGACATAAATTACAAAAGGGGCACAGTGAAGACATGAGGGAAAGGAAATATTGTAATATTATATATTAGGAACCCACTCTTTGTGTCTGGAACAAATACTTCTATTGCTAACAAATCCTTCCAGCTGTCGGATTGCAGTAATGAAGTATGCAACTTAAAAAGTACACCACGATTTCCAGCCTTGATGGATTATCACTTAACCCAAAATGCAACAGTGTACAGATAAGTATCACAATTGGTTGATGGTCTGATAAAGATTCCATTATATAGCTGAGCTCCTAAGAGGCTTCAGCAATGCGTCAGAAATTCAAACACTCCCAACCTGAGCTCTGATCACGCTGGTTTTTTTCCTGCTGCATATGAATTATGCAGTCTAACAGACACTATTGTAAGCTAACAGTGCTAGAGATTTTCCAAATTAAGAGTCTCTTCTGTTGGAAGCATGCTCACTTTCTGTAAAGAAAATCCTTGGCTCAGAATTCATCCTGAGATTTCACCTTAGGTGCCACCAACTGCAGGGTGTTGGCGCTCCTTCTGCCCAGCCTCCATGTGTAGCAAGGAGGCACAGGCTTCCAAAAAGCTTTGTGGAAAAGACTGAAGGCATCAGTGTCAAACTTCAGCATAAAGCATAACGTCAAAGACCATATATACCAAAGACTGCAGCTGTAATGACCATTTTCATTTGAGCTCTAAGTGAGAGTTGATCTCAGTTATAATGTTTCCTACATTTTATCAATCTGTAGTCATTTTCAGCAGTCAGATGTAAATGAAGTACAAAAACTACATTATTCGTACTAACTTCATACTCCAGCAATGCTTTTGAGTTCCCATACTCTAGTAATCTTGTTATTTCCAAAATAATTTAATTATTTTCAGATATTTTTACCTCATACCTGCTGCTTTAAGAGCCAGAATTACATTGATTACAAGAGACTGTTGGCAACAAGTATTTACAGCTCTACAAACAGTTTGGCTTGCAAATTGATTAATTGAGTTTATCCTGCCTAGTTGACAGGTAGTTTTGAGGTTTAGAGCAGATTTGTGAAGAATTTCTTTAACAGGAACCTTTCTTGTATGTAGTACCTTACATATACAAAATCTCATTAATATTAAGTGCGACTATATGCACTTTAATGTGTTATTCATAGATTAAGATATGTGATCTACTGAGTCCAGAGAGAACTACTAGGTCAATCATCCTAAATCCTTGTGTAGATTCCATTCATACAGGTTTATAATGAGGACCAGAAACCTTTATTTTGTCAAAGAATGCCCACCAGAGCATATCTAGACTTAATTTAAGACCTGAAAAAAATGGAATCCACATTTTCCCTTGATGTTTCTTTTCAGCAGTTAGCTATATTCAAAATGGAGACTTCTTTTTCTGTTAAATTTCTCTGATACTAACAAGGATGCATTGGTTCTTGTCAAACCTTTCTTCAGCAAAAAGGCTTCTCATTCCATACAAATTCTCCTCTTGAAAGTGAATGTTTATTGTAAAAAGACTCTGCAAATATGCTCCAAAATTTATTTGAAAGAATTGTCTCTATGGGCTTTATAATCTTATTAAGACTTCTGATTGATTTGGTTTGTTGTAAAGATATCTACATTGTCAAGTGTGTCTTCAGTGATGACTTTTAAGGGAAATATAGTACATTCATTTAAATAGGGAGAAAGACAAGTAGTTTCTGTTGAATATGTTTAATTGTTGTTGTATTTATGTAAAAGCACAAGGCTAACACAATTTCAGATTTATTTTTTTCTTACGGAGAGACTACTTCCATGGTGTTTAGAAATACTAACAGCAAAAACTGAGGTCTTTTTTTCTGAAGCTACTGCCTAAGGCAGATTTTGGTAAGTTCTGTGCTGTGAGGATACTGATGAAATGCTTAATGGGTAAAAGCTAAAGTATACAACTAGGCATCATTACAGTTAACAGGAAAGGCAACTAAAGCAACTGTTGCAGTGTCATGTGGGATGTTAAAAAGACTGAAACAGTGCTGACAAGGTCTACAAATGAGGAAAGGAAAGAAAAAGAGAGAAAAATGCTGCTAGTTTCAAATTTATTGCTAAAACCTTTAATAAAAAATGCACGTCTTTTTCACTAACCAGTGAACTAAAGTCATCAGCTGTGCCTTTGAAGCTGAAAAGATTACTCTCTCTGCCCTTGCTTTCTCTGACACTCCACTTGAAACACAGTTAATAACTTTCAGTGTGAGCCTCACAAAATACAGAATTGATACTAATTATATTAAGTTTGTTGGATGAAAGATGACCTTGGTAAAACTGGAAGCTTCAGCGTTCCCCAGAACAATAAAACAAAAGTGAGATCTACACAGAGTGACTTTGGAAATGATTTAATCTGACCTATTAGTTTTTGCCTATAAAATTATGTCAGACTGCGCGCCTTGGTTTTCTTAAATCTAAAAATGGATTTACACATCCATAATAAATTCGATGTTTTACCTGACTTTTAAACCATCAGCATAAAAGCATCCACAAAGTGAGGTTATTCAGATAGCAAAGACAATAAAGGGAATTCTTAAAGGAAATACTTCAATATTTATCAGAGCATCAAAATAAATTTCTAACCATCCTCTTTTTTGTGGCAGTACTGATTTTGGGTTTCTGTTCTGTGTCGCCTTTGAGACCACACACGCCATGGTCAAAACCGAGTGCAGTGTCACTCACTAGGGCTGAATTGTGTGTATGATGTATAGAAGCTTATACAGTACTGAAATGGCTGAGTAGCAGCACACCAAAGATGTGTTTGCAGGGCAGAATGCTGAGTGTGTTGCATGTTTCCAGGCACCCTTTGAAAACACTGAAAGGCAAGGCTCGCTACGAGGCTGCTGGAGCTGGTCGTTGTGCATGTCTTTTAACCATACTGTGCTTCAGACAGCAGGGTTAGAGTATATTTCCTTGTTATAATTAAGAGAGAGATTAGAAATGCATAGAGAATATTGCTATAGTTTTATTACTTTAAGAAAAAAGTCTTCAAGCTAATCTTTGATTAGCTTAAAACAATCCTGTAGGAAAGAAGCAGAAGGAAAGTCCAGTTTGAAGTGTACAATATCATAAATGGTTGCACCTAGTCACAGCTCATTTCATTTCACAGTTCATTTTTTTCCTTGTAAAAATTGAGAAAGAATTACAAATTCGTCTACTCTGAGAAATACGAAGTGGAAAACCTTATTCAATGACACTTGACTCACTGTTTGGCTGAGTGTAAAAGACTGAATGGGAAAGCACAAATGGAAGTGACTGAAAAAATGAAATTCAGAACCAACACAAGGAAGTACTTTTCACTCAAAGAGAAATACAATTTTTCAATAGCCTACTGAGCCAAGTTTGGGATTGGAGGCACTGGGGTCATTAAAGAAGAAGGGAGATACTATTCTGGAGAAACTGTGTTAACCAAGATGACTTGCAATGGGTTGAATGGCCTTTTCCTTTTCCCCAAATTTATGTTCTTTTTGAAAAACTTTGATTACAAGCCGTCCTGCTGTGATTTAGATAGTATGAATTTGAAAAGAATGTATCAAATCCTTTCAATCAAGATGCTTGGGTTTCTTTCCAGCCTGAATTCTTGCAAGCCTGTAATAGAAAACCATCAGTCAAGGAAAAAAAGTATCAGGAGTAGCAATTTACGTTAATGTACAATTTCCTTTTTCAGCATAAAGGGTAACAGACAAGGAACCAGGGCTACAAAGGCCAAAATATAAATCTTTGTGGGAATATGTTATGGACAGTCGGGGCGGGAGGAAGAAAAAATCCCCAAGACTGACAATTTAAGGAAGTTATTCTATTTATTTTGTATACTTCTTTTCTTATGGCTAACAAGTCTCTACAGTATACACATCAGGTCATGAACTGCATTCAGCACCCAACAGAGAGGAGACAATGTTCATTTTAATGAATTCCAAGTGCCCTAGCAGTCTTTAACATTGACTTTGGGCCCTGTCCCTGGACGTAACTTGACAGTAGCCAGCTTTTACGACTGTGTTAATTTGTTAGAGAAAGTGATTGTAGAGGGTTATTATGTAAAGCCTTTCCACTTTTTTTTTTTTTCATGGGTGTAGTTTTCAGTAGAGACCCAAGAGAAACATTTGTAATGTTTACATTTGATTTTTACTAAATTATTGTCTCCAGTATGGGAACTCAGTGTGTTCCTGTGCTGCGTTGCCTTCTTGGGCACATTTTTGGGTTCTTTGGCACAATTCCTGCCATCCGTCCTATTCGTGTTTATCAACTGCTGTGCAATTTTGGTAATCCCCCTTCTGGGATGCTTTTGTGCATGGACACCAATGTGTCAGTTGCATGCTTTACAAAGCAATAGGAGCTCCTAAATGTTACTTAATTCCAGAGCTCTGTTCCTCCAGTTCATCTCTGAAGCGTCAGTTTCCAGTATTTCCAGACTTAGTAATGCAAAGAAGAAATTAGTCTTTTTTTTCAATCAGGTTGGCTCTCTCTGCTGCATGACCTTGTGCCAAGTAATTTGTGAGGGGATTGCCAATCCCTGTGGGACTTTTTTGTTATTCCCATTGTAAGTCCCATTGTAAGTATGACTGTGGGGAAATGTGCTAATTGTTTTTGTGTGATTGAAATGTACACTGTTTTGCTTTGTGCTGCCTTTAAGTGGTGTCTGCTAGTTCTTACAAAATCATTTCTGTGGCAAAATTTGCTTCAAATTGCTGCTATGGCACTCAGGACTTCAGTTTGTATTTTCCATGCAGAGTGTGCTTTTCTATATTTATTACGAAATACAAGCGGACTATAGGGTTTTTACATAATTCTAAATCCTTCTCAACCAAATAAACAATCAGGAAAATAATTCATACACAAAAGAAATTCACAGAAGGTGGTTGCTTTCAGCACTGTAGTGAAATAGATTGGTTGTATGCAGTGCAAAGCATTTTGCTCTTGGTAAAATTTGTACTGTTATAGAGAAATTAAGAATATCATGAAAATTCAAGGGCAGGAGACTTTTTCCTGTTTTTATGCAAAATGCTCACAACTGCTGTATACTAACAGAATAAATAATGTTTGTAGTATAGGCAACACATGGGTCAGAGTAAAAGACATTTTCAAGTTTGTCTTGTGTTAAAAAAAAAAAAGATGAACTGTTAAGCCATCTGTTCTGAAGGCAGAACAAGATGAGCAGATTCTAAAGCTTTGGATGTGAATGCTACTTAAATACTTCCTTGGTTTTTTATGTATTTATTTTTACTGTTGAAAATGTATTTGAATTTATGTATGTTACAGACTACTAACCCTGTTTATTTGTGTCCCAGTTTCTAGTCTGTCTTAACAGCTTTCAAAATCTTAACATATTATACCATTTTCTGAAGAATTCTCGGAACGTATGGTGGATACATGGCAGCATTTGAGCTTTGTACTATATTCAAGCACAAGCCTGCATAGCATTTTTCAGCTCAGTGGAAATGAAACATACTGAACAGCTACCATGTGCTTTAAACAAACATAATATATAATACTGCATTAATTTCCTTGGGGATCATCTGATTAGGGCTATGTGGTATTGCACGTATCTTAAACCCTTCTCTCTCTTTTGACATGATGGCTGCAGAATGTTGCTGCTGATCCTTCATGCTTTCACAGACTATAGTGGAGAACTGAAGTAAACCTTTAATGAGTGTTTAAAATCACTGATGTCTAAAACTGAACATGTCTATCTGTGGTCAAACAGATGGTTGAGGAAGGCAATAGGACAAACAAAGCTGGAGAACTGAGAGGAAATTAGTGGCTTCATATTTGTGAACATTTTCTGTCCATAATAAACTCTCCAAATTGACTATTGATTATTTACAGGTGTCCAGTTCTGCCATATCTTTATCTCTCAGAATTTGAGTTTGTATCACATGTTTATTAATCCCGCTTTTATTATTGCATACCTGATTTTAAAATGGAAATAATGTATTTGGGAAACTATTTTAGACATGTCTACACTTAAAATACTCTATTTTTTCAGCCTTAGAATTGGCATTAACTCATCCTTAAGATTTATATCATAGTAGCCACAGCAGATTGTTGTTGATATTTAAATACCTGCTGTTCAACTACAATTCACAAACTTCCTCCTCTGAAAAGATCAACGTTTTACATTTAATGTCACATGTGAAAATCTAGGTCATTTTTACCTCCGAATAAGTTATAACCACAGGATTTGAGTCAAGAAAGAATATAATATTTAAAAAAGACAAAGAGCCCACAAACATTTAAGTGTTAAAATCATATATTCCCCCATCTGTTGCTGGATTTCTTCTGTATATGGCTATTTAATGCTTCCAAACAAGCTATTACAATTCTCTTTGTAAAGGCTGGAAGGTGATCATTTAGGCTGTATACAAAAGACTAATGTTAAAAAAAGTGCAGTTATTTTTGTCAAATTGCAATATTCTCTAAATGCTAACTGAAAGCCTTTTAGAAAAAGGAGAAATAAAAATGGCAGTTGAATGTTCTCAGAGTTAATCACTGTCAGTTCAAAGAGTTGTGAAAATCAGCCCTATTAATCCTGAAGCTGAACCAAAACTTCAGATCTTGGCCAAAAATAACTGTGGATGATTTATTTTGTTAGTGAACCTAGTAAATCACTTGGAATCAGAGATAATTATCATGAGAATGAATGCTTTTTCTTTTCTGTCAAAAGCCCAAGTTCTTTATTTAATTTATAATTATTTGACCATTGCTGATAAAATGATTCTTTCATCAATATATTATTGTTGAAGACCTCAGTTTTATCCTCTGATATTTCATTAACGTTAGCTACTGTCTTTGCATTGCCCACATATTACTGCAAGGTGTGCATTTAGCTCTGGATGAATATGAAAACACGGGTGAAATGCAAAAATAAAAGTACATAACACTGGGAAAATGTCTTTTTTTAGATGGAAGCAATAAATGGTGTCATAAAGTACATGCTGACCACTAGCCTTTTCAGGAATGTGAACTCACTCTGTATTCTGCAGCTAGACTTTCAGCAATCAGAAACAAAAGGATGTATCAGTAGCAGAACTGTGCTGCATTGGAAGCATTACTTACATACTTAGTAGGTCAAAAGCATTGGAAAGAATGGGGCCTGCAGAAATAGCAGTATGTTATTCAGTCTAAACTTTATAGATGGTATGTTTTTCAGACCTGTTCTGAAATCTTAAGAGGTTTTCATCAATTTTACATGACATTAAACATGTATTTCAATTTCTTGTTATTGAAATTAGTTTGTGATTAATCTTCACAGAGTGTGTCATAAGCATAGGAGTTTTCCTGTGAGCTGCCTTTTTTGTCTTCTGGACAAATGTTGTTACTCGGGCTGCAGATGCCAGCCCAATCCTGCAAAAGCTTGCACTTATGAGCAATCCCACTGAAATCAGTGAAGCTGCATCTATGTTTGAAGTCCCTTGGAGGTCAGGACCATGTTTAAGATTAGGGAAAAGCTCCTTTCTTCCAGCTACTTTGAAGGAAGTTTGTTTGGACAGTTAAGGAGCAGGCACTGCAATATAATCATGCCAAATGTTCCCTTCACTTGACTTTTATATTTTTTTTACTCATTCTTTACATACTGAGGCAAATAGAACAAAAATTAGATTTTTTGGATTATTTACTTGTTTTTCTTAGCACTCAATCTGTGCTATTATAGATAAATAATTTTCATGCTATTTTTACAGCATTTATATTGTTACGTACTTATCAAGCATTTACTCTATTTGCTTATTTTATGTAACACTTCACAACTTTGATAAGGTGTGTATTTTAAGATAAGACCCAATTTCTGTCTGAAGTGTCCACAAAACCCACTTGAAAGTAAGAAAAAGAAAATTGTGCTTGTTTTCAGAATGTATATCTGAACATCTGCAGTACCATTGTAGATAATGCTAAATATTCCTGGTACTAGGCAGCAGTAGTATGACTTCATTTTTATGTTAGAAATTTAAAATAAATTAAAAATATGTACTCATGTGCTGAGCAGTTCCCATTCCCATTTCACAGATCATTTATGTAGGAAGAGTACATAACAGAAATACATGATTACCTGTCAATTCACGCAGCCTTTCAAATCACTATTTCATACTGAAAGTTTCAGCATTTTCAGTGCAGGAGTATTTATTTATAGGCATCTACCAGACATTATCCATATTTTCCCTTCACATATTCACCCCAACTCTACAGCACAGTCCTTTTTTTCCAAGCCACTGGTAGAACACCTTGAGAAATTTTAGTAGTGTGAAAAGCACAAAAGAACTAGGTGATCTTTGAGGTGCCTTCCAACCCAAGCCATTCTGTGATTCTATAAAAGACTTGCATTTGTTACATGAAGTAGTCCTCATTATTTCAGTACTGAAAGTCAAAGGTCCTTCCAATGTCATCAGCATTATCATTTGACGTGTTGTGCACTTTGTTGTGCGCTGTCTTGCACTTTTCCTGGGAGAGAAAGGATGACTGCTAGGCAGAGAGGGGAGGAGGAAGAGCTGGATGAGGCTCTATGGGGAGAGTGCTGCAACAGGAGGACTGACTCTTGTTGGCATGGGACTTCCATGTAACTTAGAGATTTTGTAGAGTCACAATGTGCAGTTGCAGAAAAAATCTAATGAAAATGATGCAATTAATAAATGCAAGCCCTTCTTGTTCTAGAAAACCAAGTGAACTGTACAGACCTGTACAGTGAATGTGAGATCTAAGTTAGCTGTTGATAGTACTTAAGGAGCTGTTGGAGGCATTGTAGTCAGTTCTTCGAAATCACATCAGAATTCAGTGACCACAGCACAACGCAAGTAGAGTGTGGGGACGGGAGGAGAGAAGCAAGAAGAAAAACAGCAATCATTGCTGATGTTGCATCCATCTGTGGTGCCCCTTAAGTAGCACGTCTTACCGTGTGCCTTACATGGTTAATGCTGCTCCTTTGCGTCTGACACACTGCGTGAAGTTCTGGTTGTCTGGCATCAAAAATATCTGATAGGAACAAGAAAGAGAAAGTGAGAAGGATGACTGCTGTTTGAAAATGGTTTCTGTGTTAAGAGAGATTAAACAGACTAGCAGTCTTCAGCTTGGAAATGAGATAGCTGGAAGGGGAGATGGTAGAGGTTCATAAATTAGAAATGATATGAAAAAAGTGAATGATGTGAATACAGTCACCAATGCAGAAAGTTTCTAGACCATAGAGTCAGAAAATGGCTGGATGAACAAGGGAACTTTATGTATTGTATTTTTCATCTCGGTATGAAGGAAACTTGGCTAGATGGTGTTGTTTTCTGATCTACTGCAGCCATTCCTATGTTCTAAGATCTTTCTGCACAGAAAAAAAATATGAAGATCATATTGATCATCATGTAGATGAACAAAACCATACCAATTACAAAACATAGTTTTAATTATCTTTAAAATCAACTATTAAATCACACTGTGTCTTTGTAACTGTTAATCTATTTGCTAAGATATCCTTTGATGTCAAGGCTATTTTTTGTTGCAGTGTAAAGAAAAGTAAGTTGGAATATATTCATTTTAAAACCACAGATAAAAATATTAAAAACTGCAAGATGGCTAAATCACAACAGTAATGTACCTCAGCCTTACTCAAATTTAGTTAAACTGAATCGTCTAACAGTACAATTTACTGGTTAAACCTTATTGATGTAAAAACCATGCAAATATATTACTCGTCATATCAGAGTTTATGGCACGAAACATAAACAGAATCATTTGATACAATTCTTAGGAAATCAGAGTAAGTCAGTGATCATTACCCAAGTCATCAGAATTTTCAAGAACTACTGTGTCCCTGTTTTTCTCATAAACTGACCATTCAGAAATTTTTCCTGACTTGTGATAGTCTTAGGAGAAACTTCCTATGATTTTTTTGCAAAACGAGGTCTAGCAGGGAGTTAACAAAGTCTGCTGGAGAAACATCTTCATGCAACGTGAGAATGTTTTTGTTTTCCTGCCCCCTGTGGGCAGCTGTACCTGGAAAATGTGTCTGTGACTTTAGGGCATTGTGTGTAGGGAACTCCAAACCAAAACCATTGCTCTCTTATCCTCTGAGAAAAGAAAAAGCAGCTATACTTTCAGTTTGAGTCCTCTGATTATTAACTAATAAAGGCAAATTATTTAAGGTATTTTGCAGTGTTTCAAAGGATTATTGTTACGTATTTACATTGATGCACCCCTGTAGAATTTAAGGACTAGGACAGGGTTGACTCTGAAGGCTTTTGGAAAACTGCAAATACTGGAACTCTTCACCACTGAAAATGGTTTTTTAAAAGTGCTATAGTGTATTTTAATTAGGTTTCAGTACTGAAAACATAAAAGCAAATGGGCAACTTATTATGCATGCACTCATATAACAGTAAAGTACTTCATGCTTTCCTGAAGGATGCCTTCAAATAAAACGTTTTCTTTTATTACTACAGAATTTGCATGTTTTCACCCCTAAATCAAATATTTCATTTGTAAGCCTAATAGAAATCTAATCATCACAAGAGAGACAGAGATGCTTGAGAATGCAGCTCAATTCCACCCTTATTGCTATGAATAATAGTGATGTAGCATGTCTTAACAAAATGAATTACAAATCTAGACCTTCATTGCCGTGTCCTACAGTTTCAATGGAATTATAAAATCGTAAAAACCACGTTTTCCTCCTTCCTAATAATGGAAATACAAATTACAGATGAAAAAGGCATTTACTCATCGTACTGTATAATTTTCTTCAGTAAGAAAAAAATCACGCTGTTGCACAGAGCATGCTCATCAGATTTGACTCTCACTGCTCTAAGGGAAATAATAATGGTTCACCTTTTGAGATCTATATGTCTCCAATAGCATGTATTGGTAAAGAAATATGTTACGGGGGGCTCGAGGTTGTAATAAGCAGTAATGGTCCCACAACTAACCAAATAGTAAGGAAAGCTGGAATGCCGTATGCTATAACCTGGTAGAAATGTGTAAATAAATCTTATGGAGGGGGTTGCAAATTCAAGTGTAGTACAAATGAGAACAGATTTATATATTTATATGAAATACATTGTATTTGCACATGTGCATTGTTTTTCCCACCCCAAATCCCCATGTTTCTATATCCAGAAGTTACAAAACCCACAAGACAAGCCATAAAAATGTGATCTTCTATAGTGGATTAAAGCAAATAATTAATCTGGGTTTTTCCTTTCGTTCTTGCTNCGTCCTTGCATCCTTCCGACCGTCCTTCTGTCTGTCCTTCCATCCATCTGTCCGTCCGTGCTTCTGCTTTGTTTGGTTTGGTTTGGTTTTGGTTGGTAAAAGGAGCTATTTAGTTACAGACTCTTCTTTGGCCTTTTTTCTTCTGGTGGTATTTGTAAAATTCAGGCTGATTTCATGTTCAGGAGTGCTTCTGGGAAGAACATGTAATAAAATCTTATTAGAGATCTACTGCTCACTGAAAGTTAGAGAAATCACACAGAAAAGGTGATGCTTTTCAGACCAAAGGTGCATCTGCAAAGCTCTTACAGCTTATCGCCTCTAATGGCTGAGTACTTGAAATTGGTACCCTGGTCAAGCTGTATTCTGGTACTTTCCACAAAGAGCAAGGAGAGGCATGTTCCTCTCTAGGTCTCAAGCTGTACCCCCTACTACAGAACAGCAATTTACCTGTTGCAGTTCCTGTCACTTATTAGCATGCTGTTTTTCTGTTTTTGCTTTTACTGAAATGCTGGATATTAAACTCTAGCTGCTAAGAGGACACATATCCTGTTCAGTCCACCCTACTCCCAGGAGAAAGTACAGTTAATTCACATGCAGTCATGAATCAGAAACAGTGGCTTTTAGCCTGAAAATTGTAGAGCAGCTGCGTTTTACTCCTTGGTCAATACTCTCCTGTTTATGAGTGATTGAAGAATCACTGGAAAGAACTAGAGCGGCATCATCAGGTAGAAGTTAATCATCTGTGTAGACATTTTCATCAGAATGACCTGTTTCTAAAAACACTGAGCAGCCTCCTTGCTTCTACACATCACTGAAGGTTGTCAGATGACAGTAGCTTACAGTGCCTGATCCCTGTGAGTGTAACCTAGTAACTCCATGTAGGAAATATTGTGCATGGTACATTTAATAGGTGGGGGAATATTCATGGTTGGTTTGTTCTGGAGCACTGGGGTGGGTGGGTGATGAAGGTACAGAGTTGATTCCTGACTTATCCATTACGTATGTCCTAATTATGTCTTCTTTTGCTAAAGGGAAAAAAAAAAGTGATACCACAGATTAATGTAGTGCTAAAATTGGGATAATACGTAAGATATGTTAAGTATGTTAAGCAGTATATAGTGGCATATAACAGCACTTCTATTTCACTATTTAAGTGCAGAGAAGACTCTACTCCATATATATATATATATTCAACCAATGGAACCAAGTATGCACTTTGAAGGCATATTTTGGTTTACAATAGGGATGTTAAAGTTTCTTTTCAGCAGAGTCTCTTGCCTGCTTCAGGCAGAGATTGGAATCCTGGCTTGGTCCCAGCAACTTGAAAAGAATTTGATGCTTATACAAATATACATAATGGCAGTCTTAATCATTAGGAATTATGTTATTTTTCTGTTTCTTCAGTAATGCTTCATAATGAATCAAAATGAGCTAGATGGTTCACTAGTAGTATGAATACTAATTAAATGGAGACCTTCAGCAGCTCGTGACCACTTCTAATGCTTCTAATTTCTGTCTGTTTATGTTTTTGTTTATCAGTGAGGCTTGTGTTGTAGAAAGTCTCAGCATAGCAGGGGAATCTTAATTTCTCTCTCTTTCTTTCCTTTTTTTAAAGTCAAGCTTCCAAATCTACAGTAAACTCTTTCTCAGACATCAGTGCAACTCAGAGTATGCCGACAGGGTTTTCATCTCCCTAAAGCAGGGATTCAGAATATTAAACAGTTCAGAGTAGGATTTACAAGGATTTTACCTGCCTAGCTGCCCCAGCATTTTCTCACTTCTTTTCTTCAGTTTTGCTTCAATGGACAGAAAATGAGCTTCTTTGAAAACAAAAGGGAAAAAGATACTAAATTATGTATTGTTTGTGATCTGTTTTTTGTTAATCACACTACTAGAGCATTGGCTAGTATTCTGGCTTGAAATGTGGTTTTGCTAGTTTCCTGCTGATTTAATATGGACTGAGCTTTACCATTGCAGCTATTCCCATCCTTATTCCTCTACAAGATGTCGTTCATGTCTCCGAGTACCATTTTTAATAACATTAAATAATTGGGAAAACACACCAAGTATGAAGCAGAACCTGTGAGCTTGGTTCTGCCGTGGCTGTTTTCACTGTTATTAGTGATGAACAGGGAAGAGCTCAGCACTGGTTCCTTACTCAGAGGAGACAACGCTTGCAATGTGGGGAAGGGACCCGGCATTTTGCATACCAAGGAAATGGGAACGTTTCCTAAAGACCAGTCTCTCTCTGCATGTAGAAAACCAAACATGCAAAGGGATGTACAAGCAGGTATTTCATTTATCTGCTGATATGCTGCTGTTTTTTAATGCCATAAAAATAGAAGAAGGCAGTAGTGCAATCTAGAGAAGGATGTGTCTTAATTATAGCAATATTTAAATAACTTTTTATAATTTCTTTTAAATGGTCTGTAATGTGACAGAATTTGGAGAAAACAAGCACAAGATCAGATTGTAACACTAATTCTAACTTCCCTGAACGATGGAGAGAACTATACATGAAACATAAAACTGGTACTCCAAATCCCACTACTAGGAATAGCAGCAATAACTAGGAAAAGAGCATGCTCATTTTAATTCATTATTCTTTTAAGGAACTTCTGAATATCTACCTTTCCTTTCCCCATCCCTACTACAAGCACAGTACAAATATATTCAATACATTTTCTTGGTACTGGTAATTCCATCCAAAGGCAGAATAACTCCACTGAATTTTAGAGCATTCTGTTCTGTACCACAAATCAGAGTGTGGATGCATTTCTGTCATTCAACAAATCAACTAAAATGGGAAAAATAGAAGGAAAGGCCTTTGTGTGCATAGGGCAGATTCTTTTTTCCTTTTCCCACTTTCTAATCTGTTCCTGTTCCTTTAAAGTTTCTTAAAATGTATTATCTATGTCCTTGTATACAAGCACATGAAGCTGCAAAGAAAAACATACCTTTGCTTTTACTAAAATTTTCACATCCAGCATAACATGTCTTTCCTTATAATTGATTTTCAAGTTTGTTTAAAATGTTTCATGAGGCATAACTTATTGAAATGAGTCATCTAGTTTTCAGGGTGTTCTGGGAATAAAGGGTTCCTGTACAATTTAGGTGTGAAAACACTATTAAAATGTTAGTACTAAAATATCTCTCCCTAAACGTGTTGAAAATGACAACTGATTTTTTGATTTAAAAGAACAGTTCAACTCACTATCTATTACACTCAGCTCATTATGTTCTGTTATAATTATCAGTCCTTTTATGTCTTAGGTCTTTCTTGTAGCTCTTTGGAAGACTGTTTTGGTTTTGATGTGCAGCTGCTTGTTTCTCACAGGTTCTACCTCAAAAAGGGAGACCTGATATCAAAATGCTGTTGTCAGCTATGTAAAGCAAACACAGCCACCATTTTTTATGCTTCCTCAGAAGATGCATATGAGACATTTCAAAGTGCTTTATTGGAGTGTTTCACAACACTCATTTTGTTCTCTTTTAACAGCCTCTGAGCTGGTACTTTTGATGTGGCATGGATCCCTTACACTTCGTTGCTTCTGAAGTTCCTATACTGTATGCTATTTCACTTTTACTCAAGTAAACCTATCCATATTACTGCTGGCGTAAGAAGAGATGAAGTAACTTGGAGTCAGATTCTTCGCTATATTCTTTTCTATGTATGACTCTATGGACTAAACAGATCTATTTTTTTAATACTCCCGCATGTCAGCATGTTAGAAAACGATTTCTGCAACAGCTGATTGTAAATGTTGTCTCATCACTAAAAGATCACCTGTCTATAAAAAAAAAAATAAAAAAATCTTATGCCAAAATATGCAATTTGAAATGATAAGTATTATTGCTCCTGAAATTCTGCTGCTTGAGCATGGCCACTAGGTCTGTACCAGCATAAGGGCTGTTCTTCCCAGCCAGGCTACACCTACTTCCTCAAGTTTATGTTCTGCTCTGTGATGAGCTGACCAACTTCCATTAAAGATTATGGACTTGACTCAAGGAATCTTTTTAGTGATATTTTGCTTACATATACTGCAGATCAGGAGACAAACATGTATGTGAGATAAATACTTGTTCAGTACTTTTTAAAGTAGATTCTGTATTCTTTGTATTAAGAGGGGACACATCTTTGGCAAACCTGTACACAAAGAAATTCCCAGAAGTAGTCTGTATTGGCCAAGAAACATCCGTCTGCCAACAACAATTAGTAGTAGTTCTAAGTTGTTTAAAATATTTAAAAACTTGAAATGTGCATGAAGTCTAATGTGAAAAAGACTGCATCCTCAGGTCCTGAAGTAAAGCAAGCATGAAGCATACTCAATGTTTGGCTGTTCATGGTTAAGCCTCTGATGAGGAACTGGATCATGACAGCATTTATTTAAAGGGCTGGCTGGTGTGGTTCTTCATGGACATAATGGAAAACTTAAGCCAATGTTTTGTCTGGGCAGGTTTTATTTCTAGCATGTTTCAGGAAAGGGTGGATTACAGCTTCTTCTCTCTGCATCTGTTCCATGAAATGATAGGAACCTCTCATGGCAAAAAAGTCCTAGAGTAATTGTCTGATTATCACTGCACAGGTAAATAGTTTGAAGGAACAGATGTGTTACAGCTAGAACAGATTTAAGCAACACCAGCCAATGCAGTATACATTTAACTGTGCTTCATAGCTTCTACAGATTTTCTTTTAATAACTAGAAAATAAATTCTGCAAAAAAGCAGTGCTTGCAAGAAAACTTTACAGGATTTCACATGCACTGTTTTCTTGTATATTCTTATAAAATTTTAAACAGAATATAAAAATAATCAATGAGCTATAAATTCCTGTCATACAATGCTAACAATGAGTTGTTTAAACTAAATAATTGTGAACATGACTAATGTACTTTATCAACTAAATGCAAATGTGAGTAAAAGCATTATGTTCTAATGTGCCAAAATTCCCTGTCTCTGAAGAGAGACAGGTGTATGTATGCTTTAATTGAGCCTCTGCATTTGATTGAATGTACAGTCAGGAACCAAACTGATCATTACAGAAAGCTGCAGAATATTTTGCCATGTTCTTCATATGTGATGCATTCAAACACAGCATTCCTGTTCATTCATAGAAAAGGTGTTGTTGAAGAACTACCCAACTGAAAGTAGTCCGTATCTCGTTAGGAGTGCTGGAACATTTTGATCACGCCTAAGGCCAATCCATACCATTTGCTGGTCAGCATACACTTGCTCATGCATGAATGAAAGAGGAGACAAGGGAGCTGCCACTGCATCCACCTTGTGAGTTATTTGCCCAGGAACAACTTGCCTTTCAAGGGGCACCAGGTCAATGGAAAACCAGGCCAAAGAAGAGGCAATCTGATACTCGGTGCTTGCTATTAGGCAGTTGGCTAACAGAAGAAGAGGTCAGTGTTGAATTTGGCATTTCAAACAGTTCTTTGGGTACAATAACTCATGTGTTCACTCTACCTATGCTCCAAGCCAGTTCCAGTCAAAAGTGGTGTTCTCATAAACCAAGGTCTCAGATAACATACCTGTCAACTTCTGGGGACTTCATTTCATTTGTGTCTCATAGTGTGAATGTGGTCATGGCCATAGTGTCTGATTTTGCTGTGGTGATGTCCTTATGATTTGCACGGGATTGCATCCTCTTTCATGCATGCCAGAATTGTATTTATTTTGATATTCATAGAATCACAGGATGGTTTGGGTTGGAAGGGACCTTAAAGCCCACCAAGCCCCAACCCCGTGCCATGGGCAGTGCCACCCACCAGGTCAGGCTGCCCAGGGCCTATCCAACCTGGCCTTGAGCACCTTCAGGGATGGGGCATCCACAGCTTCTCTGGGCAGCCTGTGCCAGTGCCTCAACACCCTCTTAGTAAAGAATTTCCACTTAACATTTAATATAAATCTCCCCTGTTAATCTCAATAGCCCCAATGAAACATGATGAGTCTGCTCCTCTTCATATTGCATCTTGAATAAAATTGTCTGTGCTTAGTGCAATTTGATTTGAATTCAGTGTTTTCAAGTGTGTATTTAACATTCTTGAAGTAAAACAAATCAGTTGGGCCCTGAGGCAACTTAGGGCTAGAGACACCTACTTTGTGAATTTAAAACAACTTTATGGCAGAAGCAGGTACCCAGATGATCATTTCAGCCAAAACAGTAGTGCCTCTAGGCATGCACAATACAGCACGTTAGTTATCCAGGGATGTGTTTGTCAGGGACACATTTTTCTTGCTGTCCTTTAAATGGCTTAAGTTATGCTTCTGTGAACATATTTCAAGACTTTGTTGCTCAAAGTTGTCCTAAGATGCATTAAAGATATTTAAATAGACATTTGGATCTCACCCTGAGTACACAATAATATTGAAAAGAAAGAATGCAAGCAGTCTCATGGAATCTATTGCTGGGAAAAGGAGAACTTCTGCTTAATTTCCAAAGCAGTAGCAGGAAATGACAACAACACAGTAGCAAACCAGTAACAGGATTTATGCAGCTGCTAGTTGCATGGGGAAAGTTCTTTTAAATTACAGTTTTGATGAAGATATGACCATCTTTCATTAAAAAGTAACACTGGCAAAGGATGGTGCTAGAGCTTTGTAGGGCAGGAGACCCAGAAAAGTCTTGGAAATACAGCTAAATGTTGGGATATTCTGACACTGGCAGATTTTCTTAGAAATTTTCCTTTCCCAGAGTAAAATTACTGAAGAGAAAGAGACTGTGGAGAGCAGGAGGAAAAGAGATGCTGGATGCATTCTGGAGTGTTTTTCCACAGAATTTGAGGGCATTTGGGGAGTGGAAAATCTCCAAATGAGAAGTTTGCAGCAGAATTTTATCTCCTTGGATTTCTGAAGAAGACTGGGACCAAGTATTCAGTTGTCACGTTGTTAGATGAGGGCTTCAATGTGGTAGCCCCATCTCTGAATCCCTGCTGCGTTTGGGGCCTACAGCATTCTTTGAAAGATGCATGAAAGATGCATGCTCGCTGTTATTACATGGAGATAAGCTGCAGTATATTTTTATCTATGAAATGTTTTGTGCATTGAATATCAAGTCTGACAGGCTGAAAAGCGATTTCTGTGGTTGCTAGTTCTTACTCCCTGCTATTACGGAGAAACAACACCATCTAGAGCTTCCTGGTTAACCGGGGAGGTCCCAGGGGACTGGAGGCTTGCCGATGTGACTCCCATCTGCAAGAAGGGTCGGAAGGAAGATCCAGGGAACTACAGGCCTGTCAGCCTGGCCTTGGTGCCAGGAAAGGTTATGGAACAGATCATCTTGAGTGAGATCACACAAAATGTGCAGGACAACTGGGAGATCAGGCCCAGCCAGCATGGGTTCACAAAAGGCAGGTCCTGTTTGACCTGCCTTATCTCCTTCTTTGACTGGGTGACCTGCCTGGTGGGCAAGGGAAAGGCTGTTGACGTAGCCTGCCTGGACTTTAGCAAAGCGTTTGACACTGTCTCCCACACTATTCTCCTGGGGAAGCTGGCAGCCCATGGCATAGACAGGGTAAAAAAACTTTTTTTTAAAAAAATTTTTTTTAAAGGTAAAAAATTTTGCTGGGTGAAAAAACTGGCTGGAGGGCCAGGCGCAGAGCGTGGTGGTGAATGGAGTTAAATCTAGCTGGCGTCTGGTCACAAGTGGTGTTCCCCAGGGGTCGGTATTGGGGCCCACCCTGTTCGATATCTTTATTGATGAGCTGGATGAGGGGATTGAGTGCACCCTCAGTAAGTTTGCATATGACACCAAACTGGGAAGAAGTGTTGATCTGCCTGAGGGTAGGGAGGCCCTTCAGAGGGATCTGGATAGGCTGGATAGCTGGGCTGAGGCCAATGGGATGAGGTTCAACAAGACTAAGTGCCAGGTCCTGCACTTTGGCCACAACAACCCCATGCAACGCTATTGGCTTGGGCCAGAGTGGCTGGAAGACTGTGCCTGGGGGGAAAAAGGACCTGGGGGTGTTGTTTGATGCTCGGCTGAACATGAGCCGACAGTGTGCCCAGGTGGCCAAGGAGGCCAATGGCATCCTGGCCTGCATCAGAAATAGCGTGGCTAGCAGGAGCAGGGAGGTGATCATCCCCCTGTACTCAGCTCTGGTGTGGCCACACCTCGAGTGCTGTGTTCAGCTTTGGGCCTCTCACTACAAGAAAGACATTGAGGCCCTGGAGCATGTCCACAGGAGGGCAATGAAGGTGGTGAGAGCTCTGGAGCACAAGTCTTACGAGGAGTGGCTGGGGGAACTGGGATTGTTTAGTCCGGAGAAGAGGAGACTCTGGGGAGACGTAATTGCTCTCTACAGCTACCTGAAAGGAGGTTGTGGTGAGGTGGGGGTGGCCCTCTTCTCCCAGGTAGCTAGCGATAGGACTAGAGGGAATGGCCTCAAGTTGCGCCAGGGGAGGTTAAGGTTAGATATGAGGAAAAAATTCTCGTACAGAATGGTCTGGTACTGGAACAGGCTTCCCAGGGAGGTGGTTGAGTCACCATCCCTGGAGGTGTTCTAAGTACGTCTGGATGTGGAACTGAGGGACATGATTTAGTGAGTGATCTTGGTGGTAGGTGGATGATTGTACTAGATGATCTTGGAGGTCTTTTCCAACCTTGATGATTCTATGATTCTATGATTTACTTGCATAACAACTTGTCTAGTGAATAAAGAGATACCCGAGATTTCAAATGAGTTGACCTTGCTATAAATAAACTTAGCTATACCTGGGAAAAACAGAATCATACTAGCTGACAATAAAACTGAAATCCTCAAACTGAAAATACAGCAGTTGCCTCAGAAAGCTGAAATGTCAGCTCATTTCTTTGCAAATCTAACCTCTCAGTAATTGTAAACATAATTTGATGGAAAGTCCATTGGAACAATTTGGTGATCTTTGACATTCTTATTATGTATAATGCTTTGTAAAACATTATCTGAAATAATCTAGTATGGAATATTTTTTCAGAAAGGCTTCTGTGACCCTGTTTCTAAGAAAAAGAATAAATTTTATTTCAAGAAAAAGAAATTATTAGAAGAAGACAAAGCTTTTTATATCGTATAGAGTTTTTCTCTACCAACACAGAGCTCCTTTCTGTGGTATCCTTTCTAAGGGTTTACATGAACCTCTGATCCTTTATTCAGGTATTTTCACTACCAGAAGGTAGAAGAAAAGTAATTGGAGAGCCTCTTGAATTTTTGACAGTATGGATGTAATAGTGATGGCAACAATGTAAAACAACACAGAAAGAACAGAACATCTTTAAGCAATAATCCATTTTTAGCATCCATCTGTAGGTTGCTGGTTTAATATTAACTGAGTTCACCTTAAGATGCAGAAATATAGAAAGCCTCTTTATCAATTTTTTGATATTTTTTCATGTATTTCAGTTTTAGTGGCTTATCACTCATTTCCTAGACTCATGGAGTAATATACAGTAGAAGGGTCTTCTGGAGATTATCTGGTCCAAGCCAAGCTTAGAGCAGGCCCACTGTACCTTGGGTTGCTCAGGGCCTCCTTCAGGTGAGTTTTACATATAACCAGAGTTGGAGAACACACAGTCCCAGTGTGTGAACCTCCTGGTGATTAAAAAGTTTATTAACATCTAGTTGGAATTTCCCGTGTTCCAGCTTGTGTCCTTTGACTCCCTGCACGCCTCTGATAAGAATCTAGCTCAATCGTTTTTTCTCCTTCCAAGTAGTAGCTGATAATGTTTCCTTCTTATCTTTCTCTTTGTAAGACTAAACAAACACCACTCACACATTGTGGGCTCCAGACCTCAGCAACCATGGTGACCCTTACTTTCTTTAAGTGCAGGTAGCCACTAACCAGCTTACCTTCACAGAGTTTGAATTTGATGCTCTCTTTTATTTTTGTGTATCATTCACCAGTATTTTCATGCTTAACATATGTGAAATATGTTATAGTATGCTTTATATTTGCAGAGCCTTGGTAATTTTTGAAACAATACTAGTTTCTGGCACCATGAAGATTTAACCATTGAAACCCTATGGCAGCAAAGAAAGGCACAAATGTGCTTTGAAATATCTAATGTTGGTGTGCTTGAACACTTAGTGAAATTATTAAGAGAAATTACTGTATCTGTACACACATAGTTTTAAAACAATGACATTGTATGGCATTTCACTGTGGTTGTTGTGATAGCTTTTGTTGCTCAGTTATTACAAAAATGGTAGAGCTAACTTGTGATACCATTCATTGAAACCTTGACAGTTAGATGCAGGTTTGCTTGCTTCATTTAATTTTCAAGTTACAAACTGTATTGTTGCATTTGACTAACATAAAGGTAAAGGAACCAACCTTTAAATGCTTCCTGAGATTTTAAGAAGTTAGTGTAACTAAATATAAAGAAGTTCAAATCATGATTTTGTAAATTTGACTATACTGCAGAGATTATTAGTACTGATGAGATATTAGATATTTTTTGGATGAAAAAGCAAACTGAAGCCAGGAGACTGTAATTGTTCATTTTTCTAAACATTAATTCTCCACTACATTCTTGTATTAGCTGACTTATGTCTTCAGTCATTCTAATGCTAAAATGGAACAACCTTTCTGATTAAATTCAGTATTATTACAAACTCAAGCGTTCATGTCTGTTTAACAACATTTAACAACATCTCTAATACTTCTTTGTTTGTTTCCATAATCTTGAAGTCAATTCATCCTGTTTCTGGCTTATTCCCATATTTCTATTTGTTTTTCTCATCATCAATTACCTGGTGTGAATTACATTTAGAAGAGTATCTGCGTAAGGTTATCTTGATCAGTTTCATCTTCTAAAAATGAAGAGATCCAGCTATTAATTCCTTCATTATGGAAAAGCACAACAATAGATGCTCAGTTTCCTTTTATCCCAAGATAAAAATACATCCAGCTAAAGCTTAGTAAAAACTAGAACCACAAGAATACATTTCAAATGTTTCAGAATAACTCCTACATAAGATATCGCTTCTAAGAATAGGTTTAAGTACCTGCCTTACCGCAACTACTGCAGCACCTCAAAATCATTCTTTGTGCAGTGAGTCATTCTATGAGTCATAATCATTCGTTGCTCAGGAGTCTCAAGTTATTTTAGGGGAACTGAGGCACAGCTAAAGAAGACACTTTACCAAAGCTCATGCAAATTGTTTGTTGCACAGCAAGGATTTAAACCTGCATTTTTCATGCTTATCACTGGAAAAGTAAACCTTCCTCTTGAGGTGCATCACTAGCAGGTGTTGTGGAGGGACAGTTCACCAGCCTGCAGGCACCATGTGGCTGCAAGCAGACTGCACCATCACCAGGCTGAGGAAGCCTAACATGTTATGAGTTTGCTAGACTTCAAGGCACAAAAAAATAAAAATAAAAACCCAACTTTCCACCTTAAGTAGTGAAAGAGATTTTGCAGGAACGGGCCACATGCTGCCTGCTTGGCCCAGGTGGCATGAGCAGGACTTTGATGAGAGGCTGCTGCCAGCAAGGGGCTCCCTGATTATGGGCTGCCCAGCACCGCAGGCCCAGCCATCCTGGTGGCAGAGGGAGGCTGTCACAACTGGCTCTGAATTCGTGAGTCTCACCTCTGCAGGAGGAGGAGCAGCTTGCCAAAATTTTAAAGGTCTTAAAGTTTTATACTAAAGTTTAAAGGGTTTATACCTAAAGTTTTTCAAGAATGGCCAGAAACACTGCTTTTCAGAGCTAAAGAGGCCTTTATTTATTTTATCTGTCTCCTTCGGTAGAAAGTGTCTCATAAATTTAAACTAGGATCTGACACTCCAGTTCCAACTCAACACAATTACTAAATTGTGTTTTAAGTTCTGCTCGTTGCATACTTGCTTGCTTTACTGAATCAAGGACTGTAGCACCGGAAAACTTGAAATATCCATATTTGGCTTCGTGCACTCAACCTTTCAGAATGAATCACTGTGTTTCAGCTGCATGTAGTATCTGCTAGCTTCGTGTTGAGAGTGATTGTTACACGTGTTAGTGAGATGGTCATAACTAACATTTTGCTGACTGCATTGAATAGGAGATCATAATGATCAGAATCACATTTTTAGGAGTGCATCTTTATTTTTAATCAGTTTAAGCTCACATTATACTTCAGAGAGAAACACTGTGTCCCTTACATGGCTGTGATGTAAAGGGAACAGACTAGGAAAAAAGGAAGGAAGGGAAAAAGGAAAGAGAGAATGAAAAGCTGCTGGGCAGTGACATTTGGGAGAAATGTGCTAGCCCTAGCTTTGTTTGGAACCTTCTTGTTTTCTTTCGCAGTTTGTATTTGTGCTTTCTTAGAGTGAGGACTAAGTTTTTAGAGACCTTGTGAGAGGCAATGTCATTTAATGAACCACTTCAGTTAAATAGGCTTGGATGCTGAGTGATGTGGGCTAATGAGACAATTCAGTGTGAAAGGAAACTAATCAGTTTTAACAGAATGAGAACTGAATGGGAGAAGGAAGGAAAAGTTACTTCTTGGAGTCAAATACGAGATGAGCAGAATATTTCTGGAGTTAAAAATACCAGGAGGTGTTTACCAGGCTCACGAATGCTTCCAAGTGCTTTTTTCCAGATCAATGGCTGGAAGAAAATCATTTTTAAGCACTGTGTTGTGAAGGTGCTGTCCTTTTAAGAAATGTAGAGAAACAAGGAGTTTTCTGGGCTTTACAGCTTTGAAGGGCCTAAGCTCTCCTTGCAGGGCAGGCCTTGATTTATAGTGTCCTGGTACAGTTAGTGAGCAAAATGGATGTTCAGCAAGGACAAATGTAGTCCTGCCAACAAGAAACTTCCTTGGTTTGGTGAAGCAAGGGGATCTGTCTTTTAAGCTAAGCAATGATATTTTCAATTCTGAATTAATTTTGTTGTTCTTCTGTGAGTTGTAATCCTTAAGGATTTGTAAGGCATAAGAAAGAACAGGCCTTCATACCACAGTTAGGTGCCCTATGAATATTCCCCCATTTTTTTCCATCCTTCCTTTCTTACCATAAGTTCTTTAAAAGGCCTTCAGTAATGTGGTGAGGGTTCTCCATACTCCAACTACCACTGCAAGGAGAGGTGCACACTAAACGGAGAAATGGCAGCATCACTTTAGATTTTTCCCTTGAAAATTCTGTTGTTTCTTCGTCGGGTAGCTGCTCGAGATATTCCTTATCAAAAGGCCGTGAATCTCAGAGTTTCTGTCTAAAAAGAGGCCTCAATTTTGTGAACAGATGGCATATAATTTGAAGTCATTGACATATTTTGCAAGTTTTGTTCTGCTTTTTAAAGTTCTCCTCAAGAACTGTTCCAGCACACTGCTTGCACTTATTTCCCCAGTTACAGACTTTTTACAGCTTTTTTCAACATCAAGAGTGTAGCTCAGGCTGCTGTTAAATTGGGTTTGCCATCTTCAAATAGTGTGAGCACAATCGCCATTTAGTAAAATAAACATGGCCCCATTATTTCTTAATGCCTTGCTTAACAACTTTAAGATTAGCCCACGTCTCCCATGCTCCCAATAGGCAGCACTTAAGCAGTGAGTAATATTTCTGTCTGCCATAGTCAAGTAATCCCAAATGTAAGTAATTTACAGGATGGCATTTGGGACTGTTACAAGAGACATATTGTAATATGTCACTGAAAATCAGCCTGCCTTTGCACGTTTGATCAACAGCCAGATGGAGGCTTTTATCGCATTTATTTAATCTGAAATATACATAGTAATTACACTGGACCTCTGATTTTTTCAGTCCTTGTGGCTGTCTCCAGAGAAGGTAGGAAATGAATCTGTCAGTTGCATACTAGTGTGGATGTGACCCCCATGGTAGAATCCGGATGTATTGCAGCTAGCAATGCTGACAACAGCAATTGCCAGTGCTGCTAGAGATGAACGCATGCTGCTGAGCTCAAAAAATAGGCCCATAAACCAAAACTAGCATAGCTTTATTTTTTTTATGAATACAAAAAGCCTTTAGGAAAGCAAACATTGACCTTATTCATAGCAAATCCATTACCAATCAATGGCAGTAAGAGCAAACAGTCTCTCACTAATAGCTGGATGGTATTTAACTTTAAGTCTTCTGAAAACAACAAAGTCTTAATGTTCCCAGGGGAGAATTTGGTTAAGATATTGAATTCCATCAGGCATGTCGTTATTAAATGAGGGAAATATTGTTGTTTCCATTAGTACGGAGTTGGCATAAAGAATGGATGGCATTCAATTAAACCACAGGCAAGAATTCAAACAAATTGAAGATAGTTTTATTGCTTGGACGGAAACTTCACTAATGGATGTTGCCGTTGTCCCAAAGAATTTACATAGGATTTTATGCCCTAATTAAAATGGCTATAAAGCATGCCTTAAATGTTAACAGGAGAACTCACCTTCCTATCAATAATTTACTCTTCTTTTCTGTTACTCAACATTATAACAGACTGTCTCTGCTAATGCCTCTCACATCTCTGTTTCTGAGATGAGCTGGGTCAGTCAGCAGCCTCCTTTGGATCAGTTCCCCTAACCACAAGTGTGCCTGGCTAATCTTCTAGGGATATATTGACGGATAAAATATGCTATTAACTGCCAAAGAGGAAATTCTGTTACAATTACTCGTCCTGAGTAGTCCCACGGCAGATTAAATTGCTCTTCAGCATGACTAAGGTGTCAGACTCTGGCTGTGAGTGGCTGGTTTACTGGGGTGTTTTGATGTCATTATAGGCTTATAATTATTCTAATCTGATTTGGTAAGGAAAAATTAATATGACAAGAATAAAGAATTCATTTGAACAATAGGTTTTCTTCCAGCACAGAGTAAGTTTTAATTAGAACTGTTCTTCAATTAAATTAAAACTGCCCTTCTTGTTTTGAAAAGTTTCCTGAATGGATTCAGTACCGTGTACCTCATGCAGCTGTGAACCTGCTAGTGCCTCTCTGTTCCTTATACAACCATGCATATTCTCTGCTAGCTTTAAGTCTGCTTCTCTGCCTTACTGGTGAGGAAGCCTTCTCCTGTCTAGCTTCTGCCCTCAGGAACAGCTTCATCTCTATCTATACTTTACTGAAGTTCTCCGCTTGTTAAATATCATTGCTCAGCTGAAAGCACATCTTCTGTGCACTGCTCAGCTGAGGTAGTGGGTTTTATTTGAGCTGTTCAATGGTACTGGTTAACTCTGAAAAGCAATCTGTGAGGGAGTCTGTATAAAAGCCTGAGAACAAGATGGCAAAAAAAGTTGATGTGGAAATGTTTATGCTGCTTTCTAGTAGGTTTGAGCTACTGGGACTTCCTTACACTTAGCAGAATTACTTTCTTAAATGCTTTGAATGATCATCTTTTAACAATCTCATCATAATTCGTGTTGTGTAGTGATGGTGACAAGGCATTGCTTTCTCATGGCCAGTGAAGAATAAGACTGGAAGAGACCACGTGGCAGCGAGAGGTGTTTGAGCTCAAAGTGCTGCTGAGCGTGCAGGCACATTCCGCTTCCCACACAGACATTTATCTGCGTGTTCTGCTTGGCAAACCAAAATCTGTAGGAAGCGACCAAAAGCCACAGCTATAAGGTACTACAAGGAGGAGAGCAGGAGAGTTCATTGGCATCTCCAGTCTCTGTGTTAATTAGAGAATGATTCATTATTTATATAGATAATTAACTTCTGGTGTCAGGAAAAGGAGTTGTGCATACACACACACACCTACTCCAGCTGGTGTCTGTCCTTTATTGTTGATGAAGAAAACAAAAAAGAGCAGGGATCTTCCTATATTTATTGATGGAAAGTCATTAGAGGAAAATGCAGTTTTTCTGAGAAAATGGGAAGTCATGCATCTTGACTTTCTAAGTAGGTTTGGCTTTTTTTTTTTTTTCAGTGTCTAATAGGCTGCAGTTATCAAACTTCAGTCTGCTTTGCTTTGTTTTCTGCAACGAAGGGAGGCACTGAACATTCTGGAACTTCAGAAGATTAAAATGCTGGAAGCAGAGTTAAGCCATCACCTGGCTGTTGTGCTGCAGCCTACATATGACTCGCTTGGGGAGAGAGGCTTAGCAGAAAAATTTTATAGTCGTCTGTGCCAGTTGTCTGTTTCCCTGCATCCTCCTTTTTCAGTGGCCAGGAGTTATAGCTGGACAGGCTGCAAGTATTTATTCAAACCCCAAACTGACTTCATTATCCTCTACAGAAAGTAGGATGAAAGCAAAAATTTACAGATTTTAGGTTTTTTTTCTTTTCTTTTCTAAGACAAAGTCTGAAGCAATTAATGAGTTTATTGAAGGACAAAAATATAATGTGTCAATAAGAGAAGTCTGTTGTGTGCTCTAATTAGAGGAACTGTTCCCTTCAGAAAACTGGAGCTTTTAAAGAAGCATTAAAAAAGAAAAAGAAGAAAACTTTAAAGAATTGTGTCAATGAAACAAAACACAAGACAAAAAATCTGGAACGGGGCTCTAAGGACTCTAGAAAATATAAAACTTTTCATGTCTTAACCAGTGTAGATATAGAGTTCTCTTATTAGCACTGAAAAGAAAAAAAAAAAAAGAATACATTTGCAAAGTAATAGGTATTGGTAATATTTTTATTTACCTTGGATAAGGGCCCCTTACTTACAAACACATCAGAAGACATCCGTTTTTTTTTCACCTCCACCGACAGAAATCTTAGATTCACAAGAACAATGTGAACTCTCAAAAGGAGCCGTAGATTCAGCTGCTGAAACATTAGTGTGGGACTTCTATCCTTCTGGGATGTGGGCTCTTCTTAATAGGAATGTATATATAATTCAGTGCTGTGAAAAAAAATACTTAGAGGCAAAATGTGCCAAATGTGCTACTGCAGTAATACAGGAAGAAAAGGCTATCAATTCTTTTGAAGGTTTACAAGTAAGCTTTTTTCTGTCTGTCTTCTGTATGGTTGATGATGTTCTCCTATTAAAATAGCAGTTTATATATGCTGTGTATTAGCACACTGTTTTGTTCTTCTTTGCTTCAGGCACTGAAGGGAAAAGAAGCCTGTCACATATTTTAAGTTCAGAATTGGTTAATAACAAAACACGTTTTCAACAAATTTCATAACCAACCCCTTTGGGCAGCAACTCTTTGCAATTTAAATGAAGGTTTAGAAACTTTCTTTTCCCCCTTAACAATACTTTCACAAGTTTCAGGTACATGTATTTTAGTGGTTAGTGGCATATTACAAAATGAGATTAAAAGTACCTGTTTCAGCACTCCAGGCCAGGCAAGGGAAATTGAACCGTGGGGTGCCCAAATTAAGATGCTAAAATGGGTAAAATCTACTCACCAGCACTTATCACAGATGGCACCACATCCACTATTCCTAAATCAATTGCCTTGCCAACTGTCAGTCCAGTCCTATCTACTATCCATATTTGTGAGTAAATTCCTATCTTAGTCTTTATTTTTTTGGGTGACTGCCTTTTAAACTGAGTTATTTAAATGCTGCTGTGCGAGCTGATCGACTATGAGACAGGAATAGAAGCAGGGAGGGTAGGTATTGGAGAAAGGGCTGAGGTGTTACAAATGTCTCCTAGACATGTGAAAAGCTTCAAAAGGGACCTGTGCATTATTATATGCCAAAGAAATCACAATGGGGAGAAACCTTTATTGAAAAATTGATTTTTGGGCACAGATTTTGGATGAAGCTTTTGTCTCTATTAGGATTTTTCTAAAGGCATCCTCCCTGTAGGTTCTCTGATATCTAATGAGGTCTGAGCTCCTGCAGCAGCCTGTCCTTTCAGGATAGTTACAGGAAAACAATGATCTTGAGATTTATACTGTCTCTTAAAATTGGTTGTAATTGATCCATGGTTCTTAAGTAAGCAATTTGAAGAGAGTGAAAGAGCATGATCACAAAAGCTCTCTTTTCTTAGGAAACTAAGCTGAAATACAGCTTAGTGAAGGGGAATATTTCTAATTTAACTTACATTCACGGGTGAACTTCACAAAACCCAAAAGGAAGAAGCAAAGTTCCCTGTCCATTACTTACTTTCAGTAATTTTTGCATTTATTGTCCTCTTGCAAAGTCATTTAAAAGTACCATATGCTTCCTTGCTAGATTTTCTCCAGAAGCTTTCACTGGTTTCCACCACACATTCTCACCCTACCCTCATCCACAATAATTCAACAGTGCTTTCAAATAGGACAGAATGGTTTTTTGTGCTTTTTGTGTCTCCTCACTCCCAAATGCACATTGCTTTACTGATCTGATTTTGAGCCAGGCCCTTTAAACAATGGCTTTCCAAATTGTACGGGGGGTGATAACAAGCCCCTGAAGCTGAGGAAAGAAGCAGGAATCACTTGAAGAGATTTTGCTGCCACATAAATTGTGACATGGTGCTATACCCCAGGATCTCTTGCTGGAACAGTTCTGTTTTACCTAAGTAATGGATTATTCATGAAATCAGTAAAAGTGACTGTAGGCTGGTGGTTTCAGCACTTGTCTGAGAAATGGGACATCCCTGTTCTTTTCCCAGCTTTAAGGAACAGTAATTTACAAATAATGTCTGCTTAATATATCTTCGTTTTGTGAATGCTGTTTAAGCTTCAGAGCAAATTAGGGCCTTTGTTTCCAATTTTTCTTTAAGTATAAATGGTCAAACCAAATGATTATTTTAGATCCCTCAAACCTGGGTATGTCATGCTCGAAGTGATTTTTGTGTAACTTTGCTTGTTCGACGCCCGAGCCAAAATTAAGTTTTACAATAAAGAAGACTGGAGCATATTCCCCCAAATGTGCCACCATTTCAGCATTCACAAATGCTCTTGTTCTCCCATTGCTCAGGAAAGGGTTGTGTGACCCTTTCCTGCAGCCTGCTCCATCAAGTCAACTGTGCATAAATAAGAAGGAAACTTATGCAGGAAGAAAATGAAATTAGATGAATAATTACCATATACTTTATGCAA
The DNA here is from genome assembly GCA_013396635.1 of Penelope pileata. Lineage (NCBI taxonomy): Eukaryota > Metazoa > Chordata > Aves > Galliformes > Cracidae > Penelope > Penelope pileata. The sequence goes on from WBMW01002323.1 coordinate 268,321, forward strand.
AAGCATGAAAAACTGTTTCAGCATTTCTCTGCTTAACTAATGTGTGAAATCACATAAAAATATTCTACACTGAAACTTAGTCATTAGGTCAGAAAATGCAGTTATCTACTTATTTAATAGGTGTAAAGGCTTATCTGATGTGTTTCACTTCTTAATGAACTATCTAGTATTTTTCTCTTAGTCATTTTAAGTATGTTATCTCCGTAAATCTGTGAACAAACAGTAACAGATAAATCCCAGAAGCTGAAAACAGATGCAATTTCACTGCATCAGCAAGCAGTATTTTGAAGGTACTTCCTAAATTTAGGACAGAAACAAACAAACAAGACTTCTGAGCTTTACTGTCATTATCTTGCTGTAAGATTTCCTTAGTCCAATCAAAGAGTAAAATAAACAATAAAAGAACTGATCTTTGAAGATCTAGACTGATTAAGAAATTTGAATTTCAGTGTCTCAGGCCATGACTACTTTAGCTGACTGTGCTTGTGCAATAAAAAACAGTTTATGTTTTAAAGGGGAACAGACTAATCCTTTTTTTTCCCCTGGAAATAGCTGAATTATAAGTACTTATTGCGTAACTGCGTAATTAAGATATTATTTACTGGATTTAGGTGTGTACCAGGCTAAGGTTTACCAGGTAAAACTCATTAAGCTTATAATGGGAATAAAAATAATCTGAATAATGTTCTGGTTTTCAGAAAGCAAACTGTGGAGTGGTAAGCACCCAAATACACACTTCACACTTTCAGCAACTCCCATGGGAATCAGTAATAAAAATGCCCAGAGCACTTGGAAAAATGTATATGGTCACTGTATAAATACCTAAAATACAAAATGGCATGTTTTCCAAACCCCTGTATTTCTGTCTTTCAGATACTGTTCAGGAACATTTTGACATAGTAATTATTTATGAGACAGTAGATGGTCCCAGATCTATAATTCACTCATGGGGCTTAGGTCATTTCTTGAATGCCAAATGTATAGTGCATTACACTGCATGCATAATGTAGAACATATTTATATTTAATGTTAACATTATTTTTCTATGAGGAGAAAATATCTATGAGGGGCACTTCCTGTTCATAGCGTTGTTTATGTTGTGCAGGTTTTCATTTTACTATGAAGGAATGCTTGTTTCCCAAGAAAATATGAGAATCTTGTGAGAACCTTTCTTTATTTCCTTCTTTTCCATCCCTTCCTTCCTTCAATTTTTTCTTTTAAGCAAGTAATTTTTTTCAGTGGCAATAATGGAAATAGTTAATGTACAATTTGTTTGTGCTTTGTGTGACAATATTTATCAATATAATCTTGCTTAACAGGATTAAGAGACTTTACCAGCAATACAGTACTATTTTTGCATTCAAATGAAAAGCTGAAATTAATTTTAAAGTTAAAAATGTCAACCTATAGAAACAGTAGAATCTCATTTATCTTCATTAATAGATGGGGAGCCTTCTATTACTGTAGCCTTGGGTAACTGCAAGTAGTCCATTGCGTGAGGTATGTTAAAGGAGGAGTGAGGACCTATATATAAGAAATCACCTGAGGTTGAAAACACAGAGGCATATCCGTCTTGAAATATTGTGATGACCATTATGTGACCATTTTTGTCTGGAATGTTTATTAAAGCTCATGTAAGAGAGATGTGTAAATCTGGATATCGAGCTGCAATCAGCTCAACAACACCAAGCTGAGTGGTGCAGTTGTTATAGCAGAAGGAAAGGATGCCATCTAAGGGAGCTCAACAAACTCAAAAGATGGGCCCATGTGAACCCAGTGAGGTTCAACACAGCGAAGTGCAAGGTTTTGCACTTGGGTCAGAGTAATCCCAGATACATAGAATCATAGAATCATAGAATCATAGAATGGTTCAGGTTGGAAGGGACCTTAGAGATCATCTTATTCCCACCCCCCTGCCATAGGCAAGGACACCTCCCACTAGACCAGGCTGCCCAAAGCCCCATCCAGCCTGGCTTTGAATGCTTCCAGGGAGGAACATATACAGACTGGGAGAAGAACTCCTTCAGAGCAGCCCTGAAGAGAAGGACCTGGGGGTCCTGGTGGATGAAAAACTTAGCATTAGCCAGCAATGTGCTCTTGCAGCTTGGAAGGCCAATGGCATCCTGGGCTCCATCAGGAGAGGGGTGGCCAGAAGGGAGAAGGAGGTGATTGTCCCCTCTACTCTGCCTTCATGAGACCCACAGTACTGGAGTACTGTGTCCAGGTCTGAGGCCCCCAATACAGGAAAGATGTGGAGCTGATGGAGAGGGTTCAGAGGAGAGCCACAAAGATGATCAGAGGGCTGGAGCACCTCCCCTACGAGGACAGGCAGAGGGAGCTGGGCTTGTTCAGCCTGGAGAAGAGAAGGCTGTGGGGAGACCTCATTGCAGCCTTCCAGTATCTAAAGGGAAACTATAACCAGGAGGGAAATCAACTTTCTACAAGAGTAGATAGTGATAGGACAAGGGGGGATGGTTTTAAGCTGGAGGAGGGAAGTTTAGATTGGATGTCAGGGGAAAGTTCTTCACTGAGAGAGTGGGGAGGTGCTGGAACAGCTGCCCAGAGAGGTTGTGGATGCCCCAGCCCTGAAGATGTTCAAGGCCAGGGTGGATGCAGCCCTGTGCAACCTGATCTGGTACCAGATCTGGAGGTTGGTGGCCCTGCCTGCGTCAGGGGGGTTGGAACCTGATGATCCTTGGGGTCCCTTCCAACCCAGGCCATTCTGTGATTCTGTGGTTCTATGAAATGCCATGCTAGTCCTTCTCTGTATTATACTCTGCATCAGGAAATATATTATCCCTCAAAATACCTCCTTTCCTTCTTTAATTTTACTGCTATTACATTAGCAAATGTATAAGTGTATTAGTGGGAAAACAAGTTCATACTGTTCCTGTCCAGGTGCTGGGGAAGAGCATCTCCTGCAGGTTACATGCAGCTCTTGGGGACGTTGCTGCTCCTGAGTGCTGCTTTTTGCTGCTGGGAGCAGGTTTAAAGCAACTCTGCCAGAAGCACCACAGAAGGAGGAATTTGCTAGATGGCTCAAGCAGGCTGGCAGTCCTGCAGCAGGCTGTCACCTTCTATTTTCTAAAGCGAGCAATCACTGCCTTCCTAGCGCAGTGGAAAGCAGAGCCTCTGCATGGCTTGGGGAAGAATGGCTTTGGGCTCCAGGCTGTGGCTCTCGCGAGATGAGATCCCAGCCCTGGAATTGCTGCTGGCACACATAGCTCAGGGGCATTTTCGCCGATGGCCTTTTGAACTGATCCTCCCTCCTCAGCACAGTGAACCAGAAGGTTCATGAGGATGGAAGGAGGGGGTGGGCACAGCTGATTTTATAAGGTGTTTCTAGCTTTCTTGAGGCCCCTAACTAGTTTGCCATCATGTCCACAAAAGTGCTGTGGCTGTTTTCCCCAAAGTGTTCTGAGCAGGTAGAAGAGAAACACCTGGGAGCTCTGAAGCCAGCAGGAAGTGAAGAACCTGTGCCTCATGGGTTTGGTGACTGTGCTTCAGCAAACCTAAAGTGGAGGTGCAGCGTGGCTGACAGTTTACAAAAGGAGGGGAAAGGATGCTTCTTTCCTCTTGTCTTAGTTTCTAACAGAAGTTACGCTTCTCGTAGTGTCTAGTATGAATTTATCTTGTACCTCAAAGATACTGATAACATCCTGGCAGTGTTGAGCGGAGCCGAGGACATAACTCACTTCCGCATTCCTCTGCCAGTGAAATAGTTAAGGGAGGCATAAGGAGCTGGCAACTGGGNCTAAACAATACTACGTTTATATACATTTGTGTGTATGTAGGTATATTTATACATCTCTCTATTATACAGTGATGCTGGTCAGCAGAATGTAATTATGGTGCCACAGAATCATGCTTCCTAAGTATTATCAGAGGCACCTTAATCATCATTACAGGGTAGCCCTCTTTTCTGTGTAAATATTTTTCCTGCCTTTCTGTTCTGCAAAGCTAAGAAGTTGTTTGCAAACTATTTGTAGAATATAAATGGCTCCTACTAGGGAAATGCCCTTGAAACTGTGTGGAGACTGACAGCAACACAGACAACATGCTAACAGCATCTTGGTAGAATTACTATTACCATGTAGCAGAGGCATTTTCATTAAAACAGAAATCTTAACATGATCCATCAATTGAATATTGTCTATCTTTTGCATATTTCAGCTGACAAAGGTAGCTGGTTTATTGTTAAAAAGCTCCAAAGAATTACTCACCCCTAAATAATGTCATTTCCCACTGTTCTTTGCAACTTCTGTAAAGCACCAGCCAATGGAGCAGATGAATGACCAGCACAGAAGGCTTGAATCTGACAGTATTCGTAGTAGCACCCTGCTAATACACTGTTGCATATATTACAGCTCGTTCGGTTTGAGCATTAGTTGAGTATTCACAGTAAATTCTCAAACTGAGCCTTGAGAGTGAATGATGATCTTTCAGGTTGCCCGATACCTTTATCTGACCAAATTCATGCATACTCAGCCATGTGCAGAGGAACTTGGCAAGGCTGCACTTTATCTGCCTTTTTATTTCTGGTGCAATAGGATAGGAATGAGAGGAAGAGAATATATAAGGGTTCCCCACTGAGAATCAGGTCTATAAATTATGTATTATGCAGACTCTATTCTGCTGATGCTATCTGATCCCCAATTCTCAGCTCCTTGTTTTTCCTTCTATAAATAGCTATGGCCAGGTTTTCAGTTGTAAAATGACGAGGACAAAACCAGAAACCTTTCCCATTTAATAACCTCTGCCAAAGAAGGAGAAGGTAATATTTTTCATAACCATGATGTCCTCAGGGCTTTGACAATCTGGGAATACAAGCAGCACTGTGTTGTTGATAAGATACCGGTAGTAAAAGTGGGAATAACCATGCTGAATATTAAAGAGGAAAATGCCCTATTTTCAGGATGATCAGTGTAAAACTTGATATTGTGAATTTTGCCTGTTGGTTTTTGTCTGTGTAGGACAACTTTTGGTTTTTGTTTCTCCGTCTAGATCCAAATGCTTTGGCTGGACAGACCGGACCTGACCACGCTCTTATAGGAGGAATAGTGGCTGTAGTTGTCTTTGTAACGCTATGTTCTATCATTCTCCTTGGTCGATACCTGGCAAGACATAAAGGTAGGATAGATTTAGTAGGACTTCAGTCCCTTCTAGAAGGAAAGCGTGATTTCACCTTGGAATGCTGCTCCCTTTCACCTTCCCCCATCTGCTGAACTATTTGGACAAGAAAACTCAATTCACACTCCAGTCATGAGTGAACTCTCTGAGTTTCTACCTGGTTTTTCAGTGGACCAACTAAGGCAAAGGATTTCTAGTTACATGTCCATTCACAAATCAGTGATTTAGAGTGCCCCTAGCTCTAGATATTTAATTATACAATCTCATAATACTAACTAGTATATCAATTCAATAGTGTGTATATATGTACATGTATACTTATACACAATCTTTTTCTTATGCTGTTACTTTTAATATGCATATAAGAGGTGATTTTTAGTAATGATTGTTAGTTTTCAGATCAGTAACTCTTTTACTAATGGTCCCACCAGAATAAGAGTTTCATTCCTGGGTCAAGCTTTCCTTTACTCAGAGATTTCATCTTAAGAATTCTATTCCTTTCATTTTGAATCCCCGCCACCAACAGAGATAAGAGGGATGGAGTGACACTGTCTTCTGACTAAGCCTCTCTATGATCTCATTTTGACCCAGTTAATTCCAAAATCATTTTGTCAGATTTAACCTCTGAATGGCTTGCAGACCAGTTGTTAAAATTCCATTGATTTGCCTATCCTCACCAAAAAAAAAGCCCCAAGGAAAGGATTAGTATTGCTGTTAACTCATTAAATCGTGTAGGTTAAATAATCATACAGCTAGCAGACATTAGCTGATAAAAATAACATTTTAATTTGATTGGACTGTGTGAGAGAAAACTAAACCACTAAATATGTGTCTCTTTTCTTGTTTTTTTTTTTTTTTTTTTTTAATTAAAGCATGAGCATCTTATGCCAACATAAATTATACTTTTCACAAAGGAAGAGGTGGTTGTGGACAATTCTTTTTATTCATATCCTGAGCATAAAAATAGTATAATATGAATGGGCTTAGTGAAACTACCTCCATTTTGTAATTCTTAGAAATGGCTGTAATACAATTCAGTAAAATCAAAGCATAGATAACATCATGTAAAACAGAAGTACTTTTTTTTTAAGCATTTATGAATATCTAAATCTTCAAAGTTGGTTTGATTTGATTTTTGTTAGCTGTTCCATGAAATAACCAAGATTTTATCACTTATTCTAAAATTGTAAAATATATTGCATATTACTGCAGTTAGATAAAGTGGACTTTTCTTAAGATATTTCTTTAATTTGCTGTGGGTATATGTGATTGTGTGCATGTAGATTACTGGTGTTAATACTACAAATATTTCATAGACAAATTAGAAATTTGAACCTACCAGTGTCGTTCATACTGCAATTGTGTAAAAACATTTGTCTATTAATGAAGCAATTGGAGCATTGTTAGAAATGTATTTCCTATAATACAACGTGAAGCTAAAAAAAAAAACCTAATTTTTTTTTCTGTTGTGCTGATTCTTATAGGAACATATTTAACAAATGAAGCAAAAGGAGCTGAAGATGCACCTGATGCCGACACAGCCATTATCAATGCAGAAGGCAGCCAAGTCAATGCAGAGGAGAAAAAAGAGTATTTCATTTAGATGCAGAGCTAGAATCTTAGAGTTTTACTTATCAGGCTGAATGCTGGAGAAAACTGGCTATCATTTTTCAGAATTCATTTCTGCCATCTTCTGCTATCTTTATTATTAACTCGTGTACCTGCTGTAAGTAGCCAGTTTATGCCAACAATCAGCTGTTGACATCCTCATTCTATATTTACAGTATCATGCATAAAGCAGGACATTTCTTATTGCCTAAAATTCATATCCACTGCTCTCTTAACATACAGTGCTTGAATATACAGCCTTAACAATGTTTCTCATCATCTTAATCCAAGTTTTCTACATTTTTAAATGTTATGCAGCTTTCTTCTTTTTCAGTTTCTTTTACCATGGTCCCTACTAGTATGTCATAGAACAATGTTCATAACAAATTCTATTAGGTAAGGACCTAATTTACTTACATAAAATGTTATGTCTAAAACTAGAGGTTTACAAAGAATGTTTTATACATGTCTATAATTAAAAAAGCAACTTGTTTTTGAGACATATGCCCTAGGAAATACAAACAGAAGTCTTTGTAGAATAGTTTCTTGTATGCCTGGATTTGGTGGAAAAAAAACCTGTCGGTCCACTGAACTTTTTGTTTTGTTTTGCTTTGCTTTGTTACGTTTTAAATGGTACCTTGACAACAGTGCCATGTTTCAGTGGTAAAAACATGCTGATTAGCTATACAGATTCTGCAGAGTTAGATAATAATGCTTCATTTGAAACAAATTTGTCCTGCCCTTCTACTGCTTTTTGGGATCACAAAGATTAGAGTTTTTTTGAGTGATTTCTGTTTTTATAATTTATTTGCTTCACATGGACTCACCTGCCTACTCAAATTCAAAGCGTTCATGGGGCACGACTGCAAGACATTTTAGTATCTGTATATAGTGCATATAATAAATTCAATTAAACATTGTTTGATACATATTTAACTTTTTTGGAAGTAGCTAAGTCAGTCACCAGTAGGCATTTTCTAATGTCCATTACACCCCTTTAGGTATGACTCAAATCAATATTCTGAGTAGGTAACATATATAAGTATTTTTTTGTCTGTATGTCCTAGCACTGTTCAGCAGCAAACTTTTCTAGTTCTTGTTAATTTTTTATTTGTTATACAATGGAAGCACAATGTTATATGGAAAGGTAGTTTTAAGCTAACAACCAGTGCACAGCCTCAGGTTTTAAATTACAACCACATTTGATTGTTATCCTTAAAAAATACTATTGAGTTGCAAAAATTCTCAGTTTTTAATTTGGCAGTTCCAGAGCTGCTTCTCTATGTTGGTTTGCCAAAAAAGAAAAAAAAAAGAAAAAAAGAAAAAAAAAGTAAAAAAAAAAAAAAAAATAGAAATGTTAAAACAAAAGATATATGTTTTGTGTATACAGTAAATGGACTAATTCTTTATATTAAATTCCTGTCTATGCATTTTGTGAGGTACAAACTTATGTCACCGTGAATGATAGAGAATTCCTGCCATGCTTTTAGCTCCACAGTGAAAGTCTCTGTTTGGATTATTTCTGAAATTTTTTGTGTAATTGACAGCTGAAAAATCACATGCTCTTAACTGCGACAACAAAACACTGTAAGCCCACTGGCTTATTTCCTCTTCCAATGAAGTAACAAGGTTGCCATATCAGCTCTTGGTAATGACTCTACCCTGGAGAATGTAAGTTAGTCTAGATGGAGTTTGTTGTACTCCTGAGTTCTGCACCTTTGACAAAAGAATATTTCTCTCTGGTTGATGTACTTGTTTGTGAAGCCTAAAAGCATGATGGTCTGCTGTAAGGGACTTTCTCCTGGGATTTTATTTTTGTGTGGGAAAGGGAGAGTTTGGAATATGACATCATGTAGTATGGTAAAATGGAAGATAAAGGTGCTGTGTCAGATTATTTATCAGAAGAGTATAAACCTTTTAAGGACAATATTAGAGTATTTTAATTGTTTTTGTTGAAGCATTTATCTTGTTAATTTCTAAGAAAAAAGGGTGACGTCAATCAAAGCAGCACTTTTTTTCAAAATATACAGACATAAATAATATGATGTGGTTGAGTGTTAACATAATAAATCATATACAGTATGACATTTTAAAGAAATTAGTCTGCATTGATGTGATTGCATGCTTGTTTTTACAGTTCACTCCATACCCATCTGTGGAAAAATGCAATAATATGTTAATATAATATGGTAGTTTGAGAGAACCAGGTAGGTGCTACTAGACACATTGAAAACTAGTATAGGTTTACAAGATATTCATGTCTTTCAAAACATACACATGTAAAAAGGCTGGCAAAGGAAGTCATTCAGTTTAGTACCAAAAATATGGGTTCTTGACACAACTGTAATTCCCATTAGCCACAGTACAATATCACATGCTACAAGGTTTTATTTCAGTACCTGGGGCCCAACACAACTAAGCATCTCAGCACATGCTCAGTGTCAGGCATGGGAGAAGTTCCACTGAACTGTAAGGCACTATTCTTACGCGTAAAAAGAAGTGCTTCCCTGGACAAGAGCCTTATTTGTTCAAGTGGAATTCCCCACAAGTGTGATACTTAGGCCTTTTTTTATTCTTCTTAACTCCAGCTTGCTTGAATAGTAGGGTTGTTACTTGAACCATTGCCCAACCAAGGTCAGGCAGGACCTTCAAAAGCAGGATTGCCCTTGGGGTAGCTGTTTTGAATCATTTTCTCCAGCAGCATAAAAATAGCGTTTAAACTTTGCAAAAACAGATATAAATTGGACTGTTGAAATGCATTATTTCATTAGTTTTCACTTAAAACTTCTCATATGTGCTGGTTTTTAACACAATTGATCTTCCACTATCTTGTACCTTGTGATGTCACTTACATTTGTGCAAAGGAGGTGTAAAAACACCACAACAATCAGTCATAAATTCTGACTGGCTGGCACTTTACAAGCCTATCTAGTCCTTACAGGTTAAAATTGCTACACCAAGTGTGAAGAGGCATCATTCTCTTTTGTAAGCAGAACCATGATTCAAAGCTAATGATATTCAGTGGGCTGGTTTTTACACCAGTTGTCTGTTTCATTTAGTCAAGATCCCGTTCTGAAAGATCACTTTGATGATTGTTTTAAGGTATCCAACGAATGTGTAAAATGGAGGCTCTGAATGGGAACACATTAGCCAAAACATTTGTGACGTCTTCTCCTTCACACACATGCAGAGTAGTTTTCTCGAGACCAGGTAGCTAGTTTCTGCCAGTGTACTGTTTACAGTGTCGATTGCTGATTATTTCTACACTTTTAAATGTAGATTTTTTTTAATTTATTTTTTTTCTAACGTTTCAAGAGCATTCTCATGATTTGAACAAGAAAGGTGTGCATTGGAAGACAAGGGGTGCATCCTCACACTCTTTTAGCCTCATCTGACAAACCAAGAAACAGTTAAGGGAACCTGATGTTTAAACTTGAGGCTCAGAATTCAAGCTAGAACACTTTCAAAAGCTTTCCCATTTCATAAGGATGGTTCATCGTGCACTGAGACTCCCTCTATAAAGGAATATGTGAAGAAAACCAACTTTTCTAAATAAGACATGAAAGTTAACATCTTGTGTATTTTCATTACAGTATAGTATATATATATAACTATTTCAATGAAAAAAAGGACAGAATCATCTGTAATTATGTAATTCATGATTGTAACAGCACTGAAGTTACCATGTACGCACATGTACAGTAGCTATTTCAACAGTTACAGCGTAGTTACATGTACTTCCCTGTAACATAGCCGTTCTAGTGTAATTTAGTGCCACTTATTGTAAAGTGTTACCAAAAGGAAAACAGAGCTCTTACCTTTATGATTCCATTTGAATTAAAGGTAAGTTCATTAAATTAGCACCATAAATCTGATACTACATTTCTTGATCAAGGAGGTGATTTAAAACTTCATGTTCACACTGCAGCTTTCCCCACCGCTTATCCAGACTCCTCCAAGTGTCTGATCTCTGCACTCCTAGGAACTGGTAGTCTGTGATGAACATACCAAAATCCAGCAACTTCAACTTTAATTGAATAAGCTGTCTAATAGAGAAAAACAAAAGAAAAAATATGCGAGTAATGCTTTTTATTAAGTGGCACAAAGTACACACTAAAAACTATGCAAAAATATAGGTAAATATAGTGTACTTACATGTAAGTATCTTGTACTTGCTGTGTATGGATATTGGAAAACCATGTAATTATAATATGCATTTTGATTATTTCAAGCAGGGGGATGACCCCTAACAGTCACAAGGAATACCTGGAAGGTACATATACAAGCAGCAGATATCCTAATGCAATATGTGTAATTCCTCTACCTTCAATGACAAGTGATTTATAAAAATGCTTATGCTATTCGTTATTCTCACTAGCTTTAATTTCTATCTCTTTAAGGCCCATTAAATATCACTGAAAAACCTTTAGGCAAAGACAGACACCGACTCTGCTGATGGCTTTACTGCCAGTATTCTGTGTCTGGCAACGCTTCTCAGTAATCTATTTCAGGCTCAACAGCACAAGTTTCCTCTTTTTTTCTGTCCTCAAGGGAGCCCAGTATGTTAAGATGCTGAAATATTTTGCCATATGCCCTGGTATTTTTAGCAGGAACAACAGAGAAAGAGAGAGAACTGCATTCTCCTGACCCCTATTTTGCTGAATCACCTCACCTGGAATTTCCACCACTTGCTCAGTAACGCCAGGCAGTCTTAAATTGTAAGTACCAAATGTTTCCATCAAAACACAGAGGATGCCTTTAGTGATAAAGCTAATGTTTTGTATACATGGAGTTTTGTATTACTGATCTTTTAAATTCTTGCCACTTTTCCATCAGACCCCACCAGAGGGAATGCACTGAAAGACAGTTAACATAGTATAGCAAAAGAAGAAAAGAAGACTGTAAGCCTTTTCTTAATTTTTTTTTAGCTGCCATTACTATAACCCTCCTTTGTGTCATATGTAACGGGCTAATAGATGTATTTAGCTACTGCCATTAGCATTTTTCCACATTGTACTATTCCTAGAATATGACATCTACCTCTTAGTCTAAATACTAGCTATGAGATATTTGTATACATTTTAAATTACTACTGAGTCTTTGATGTAGTCTTGAAATAAGATAACTGTAATATTTTTTTTTCTGCTAAAAATAGAAAATATTGCCTGGGTTCATAATATTTGCCCTATTCTTTGCTAACTTTGGGATACTTTGGGATTATAACAGGGCAAAATTACACAGCCTCAGCTGGTATAAATCAGCTTCACTCTATTGCCTTAAATGTGGGCCAATTTACACTGGCTGGGGATTCATCCCAAACAGCTTAAAAATGAACTGCTATAACACATCAATATTTAGTCAGTACTAGACAATGGCATGCAGTCCAACTGCTACAGAACTCATTTCCAGTAAAAGGCATGCAGTTTTGAAGAGAAATTTTCTAAAGCACATGCAAGCTTTTGAATTAAATATGCAATACTACTACTGTTGAGATATTCTGACATGTCTCTTACTTATTTAAACAACATATTGCCAGAGCATGTTTACATTAAGAACACAATGCATGGTGGACAGGGAAGGACCATTGCAAACAGTAAGAGAAAATGAAATGGACAGATCAGCTTCTGATGTCAACAGAGCAGAGTAGAGACTCTTACCAGGAGTGGGACTTCCTAAAGGTGTTCTAAATGATTTTTCAGAGTGGGTCTGACCTAGCACCTCCGAGACAAATGAGAGTCGTCTACTTAGCACTGACAGAGGCTAGCACAGTTCCTCCCTGCTGTCAGAAAATCTTACCCAGCACTCTGCACTTGCTTTAACTCAGGAGGAAATATGCGTATAAACATGGTTTAACAGCACACTTCTGTATTGCTCCACATTCTTGGGATGCTCTAAGCTTTGTGCGCTTCCAGCAGCCCTTAAGGGAATTCTTCCAGCATCTAGGAATCACCTTGCTTCCAAGCTGTGTTCGTTTTCTTCAGCACTGTTTAATGTACTTACAAGCAGACGGAAGATGGTGTAGAGCCAGTACAATGACTCTGCAGTACTAGGGGATCCCTGTAGCAGGATGCCTCTCAGTGGATGGCAAAAAAATTCTTCATGAATTCCGTGTTTATGATAGATCTGCCTTCCATGTTGTATATCTTAAGTCACTTATTCTCTGCTGGGCTAGAAGCAGCATATTGATTGGAAAGGGGGTAGAAAACAGTCTCCATTCTTTAAGAAGTTCCTTTTAGGAACAGTCTGCGTTACTATTGGAGAAATGTTCAAAGATTTTTATTTTTCTCTTTTTTTAAGATTTCAGATGCAAAGCCAAGCCTGTTGGGGTCAGCACTTCAGCATTTTCCCTGTGTTCAGGGTTAAGCCAGCAGTGTTTCCTGTGTGAGCTCTGATCTCACATTTCAGCACAAGCTACACATAGCCTTACCCTGCCCTTATGCATAATTCTGAGAATCACTGATGCCATTTTCTTCTAAACATACTCATTATCTTAGTCTTATTCTACAATTAAACTATTGAAGGGTCTTCATAATATAAGCATAAGGAGGGTTTTTGTGAAGAAAATAATAACGATCATCATCAGCTGTTAGTCTTGTTTTGTAAGAGGAGAAAAATCTCTTAATTGCTGAAATGAATTCTTTAGCGCTTCCTTTTTCCCTTCCTTCTATGCATATTGCTTAATGTTAGTAAATACAGTTGCACATGCTGTCCTTTTTCACTGAAAGCAGATTTCCTTACACCCCTTTATAGCATCCATACAAATATGCAAATATGACCTACAATCATCTGCTTCTGCCTCAGCAGTGAGCCAAGAGGGTGAACTCATGGATTACTGGATTCATATACGTCCTGCTTCCATAAAAGTTGGATACAGTACGCCTATTGATTTTGAAAGAACGAGGCTCAAGTCTTTAATGCACGTTTGAGTTGCTATTTATTTCTTTTACAACAGAGTGATAAAGCATTCTTTGTGCATCCTTTACTCTTAGCACAGATATTTTATAACTACAAAAAACCTTCCGTTCAGCAGGAAGTTTCCGAGAATAAGTAGTAAGGCATAATTTGTGAAAGGACCATAACAACTTTATCTATTCATAGTCAGTGTAAGTGTATTTGCCTAGGGAGTCCAAAGTCCTCTGCTCTTAACGCTGGCAGTTTACCGCCTTCGGAAGGATATATTTGAGTGGTTCAAAAATATAACCACTAACCTATAAACAAAACCCATGGGAATTAAACATATTGCACCGATGATGGAGACACATTTACTTGCAGCAGACAAAATGCATATTGTAATGTTAGGTACATGACACTTGCATGTTGCTATGCCTATATACTTACAAAGTATTCAATGTGTACTTAGTGGCGCTTAAAAAATGTCATGTACAATTCTTCTAAACATTCTTACAGGGTTCCCATTTGCACTTCATCTTTCAGAAAAGTCTTGTCAGAAAAATGTCTGATGAATATTATTGAAAAAAATAAAATTTCAATTTTAGTTATCTGTTGGACATTTCTGAATTGTCTATTCATTTAATATATTTCCTTGTGCTTGCCAGTTTGGCAGTGGAGTTGATTTAGACCAGTGGCTGTACACACAGACTGTTCACTGAGCCAATTTTGCTGTTTCTAATAGAATTGTTGTATTCTTTAAGTATTAATTCTGAGATTATAAACAAATTATCCAAGAAAATAATCTATGAGACACTGGTATTTTACGGACAGTTACAAGTTCTATTTTTCACTTAATGTTTAGAGACTATTTACTGTATATTGCTTTATAGTTCCTTTTGACTGATGAAGTAACAATTTTTGGATGCTGTCCTCACTGTAGGAAAAACACATGCTTCTGAAGAGGTCAAGTGCTGCAAAAGCATTTAACGCTGTGGGACTTAAATGGTGGTTCAGCCCTCTTGAAGGAGCTGGAGTATTCATGCAAGGATTTCTATGCCACTTACTGTGCTTGAATTGATGCTGTAAAGGCCAAGAAGGCTATTGGAGTCGAAGGAAGATAGAAAAATGTAATGGGGAGAAGGAAGTTCTGAGGAGTCCATGTATATGAAAAAGACACAAATCCCAGGTGCAGAGTGGGACACCAACAGAAGTTGGTTCCTCTGTACAGTGGATATCCCATTGGTATTGTGCAGCTCCGATGGCAGAGATTTCCTATGACCTAAAGTGTGTATTTGACAAACATACAGACCTGTTGCGTTCAGCAGATTTGTTCTTGTCTTTATTATTACTTTTTTCTAAATCAAAATATGTTTCCCTACACAATTTATAAATGTGCAATAGCAAGTTTTTTAAATACAGCACCTATGCAGAATTCAAGATGATCCTCAAAGTCATTTGCCCACGAATTAAGGCAAAGCAGGCTGAAATTCTGCAGTGCACTCGAGGACAAAGACATGTTCTAACAAATGACACAATCCGCCACTGTGTTTATACTTCTGTGCATTCAAGCTGTTACACTTTTAGCACTGTCCTTTTCTCATTCATCAACCAAAAGTTTCACCAGAAGTAACTGCATTTTGCTCAGTGCCCTTCCATGTCTGAGAGCAGATTCTTACAATGATCACCCAAACTTACTATGTCCCTCACATGATTCTCTTTAAAAGATGAGCCCTAAATAAATATGTTTTATCATAAACAGCCAACAAAATATCTGCCTTATGTATACCCCATAGTATTAAAAGACAAGAGTTCTTTTTTGTCTGTTGTTTTGTTTGTTTTTGTTTTGTTTTGATTTGTTTTTCAATGGGAATACTTTAAGTGAAAACAAACATTTTTTTTTAAAATGTAAAGATTTGCTTGAAATTTCACTGAATACTGAGAATAATTTCATTGAACACAGAGTCTGTCTGCACCAGGCTGTCACATTGTACATGGATACAAAAGACAGCCAGCCTACCTCTCTTCATCATTATCAAGCATCTATATAAAGATATACAGCCTCCAAAAGTAATGTTACAAAGCAACACTTTGCTAAGCTCTGCTGGTAAGTGCAAGGTAAAGGTAAGTGCAATTAGCAACATTCAGAGATAATCAAGGGGTGATAATGAAGATGGTTCCTTGCTTGACAAAGGAGTCATGCTACATTGCCTTCTGGTTCTGCTTCAAGCACCTGGCAGCATCCTGAGCCACAGGAGGGCACTTTTGATTAGCTCTGGGCTACTTACTTACCCTTGCTCTTGCTCCTGCTGAGTTCATCGCAATAGCTTCTCTGCCGCTCAAGACTAGGAGGCTAGGGCCTTATTGATTCTGCAAGCTGCATGGAGGAAAAAAAGAAGACAGAGAGTGTTTTTAAGCAAGCCGGAAAGATTTTTAGAAAGAGCCCTCTTCTTTATTCTGTGGCATCTTACAGGAAATTAGCACTAATGTCAGCTGGTGAGGATAGCGAGTGTCCCTGCTCAGTGTATTGTGGGGGAGCATGTCCTCCGAGTCGTGCCAGCTGGCTGGGGAGAAGGGAGGGCACAGGGAGAGGAGGCAAAGCTGTGCACATGCCAGGAGCCTGGGAGACAGGTTTGTCCTTCTCCAGGTGTAGGGCCAAAGGGGAGCCTGTCATGCTGCTGCTCTTCTTTTCAGTCTGTGTTCAGTTCTAGAGCTTCGGCTGCACGGGGTGCAAAAAGAAACTGGTCCAGCCAGCAGTCACAGGGCTACCGTAAAGTGAGAAACATTTTCCAAAACACTGATGCCAACACATGGCAAACAGGCAGTGTTTGCCATTGCAAGGGGCTTTAGGCTGATTGGACTTACAGACGAGTAGGAATGTGTAAGAATACAAAGAGAAGAAGAAACAAGCAAATCAGGATTTGGACCTGGAGAGATGAATTTGAGCAGAAAGTACAGAGAATTAGAAGGGAAGATATACCTTTTGCAAGGGCTTTTGGTTCTGTGTCAGAACATTAACCAGCTCTGGCTCAGGAAAAAGAAAATGTTTCTTCTAATTCTGTAATTGTTCCAGTGCATTTTTACTCTTTCTGGAGCATCTAATGCTCACCTTAGAGACAAAAGTGCACATACCATGATGTGATTCAGTTAAAGCACATCATTATATTGCACTCACTAACATGGTATGAGATTACCCTCTAGAACAGCAGTAACCAATATGACTAAGAGCTGTCATATTTATTTTCTCATCTGCTCCCCGTGGAGGACTGTGTGTGCAATGAAGCATTGTGTCTTATTTATTCATTTACTTTCATATTTCCCCTGTTTATGTAAGAAGTGTAGATTAAAAAAAACATTTTGCACTTGGAGAAAAAATAGTCTAGTCTGTCACGGTCCTTTCTTCCTGTGGGATTCTATGTTCTCATTTTAGGACTTTCTCCCTGTAAAACCCTCATTGTGTGCTAGAGGAATACAATTATTGATGGTGATCTACACTTTAGAGCTCTAGGGAGTCTTTCAGCTGCTCCCAAATCTGGCCTTTGAGGGCCTTTAAAATAAAGACCAAGACCTTGGACTAAATTCTAAAATCCGTAAGAAGACAACCGTGGGGAACAGGCTGAGCTTGCTAAGAAAATGCAGCCAAATTTTGCACCCTTTTGAGGGTGTGTGAGGATGTTCTTCATGGCCAGCTATATTGCACTGCTGTAGGCCACCTGAGAAGGGACATAGATGAAGAATTGCTGCCACCACCTTCAGATGTCTTTGTTGCTTCAAGTGGGTGAGCAAAGGTCATGGCTGCTGCCGTAGGAAAGCGTAGCGATGTGACTGCATCAGTCTGGGGCCTGTTACGGGCCTTCCACACAGAAATAGCAACCCATTAATGTTATTTTCCAGGATGCAATTGAGGCTGGTGGCATCTTCGTTCATCTGGCACATGAATGCAGATATGCTGGTCAGATGTGCTGTCTGCATGTGGATGCTGAAGCCGTTGTAGGTGAGAAGTGATCCTGTGGGACTGGACAGTTGCAGGACTGAGGTGTAGTTTCCCATAACCGCTCTTTGGGTGCCGTGTGCCAGAAAAGCCAATGTTAGCACCTTCCCCCTTCACAACAACCCTCCTGCAGCAGTTGAAATCCTTTTTGAGCACAACATGGTTTCACTGAGTGGAAGGGGAGAAGGTCAGTAGGTCATTACAGAGATTCATTTACACATCATAAGCTTCTCTGACAAGTAGTTAAGGGAGCGTAAGAAGTCTGTTCACATTTCATAACACAGGTTACTGAGACGTGAATGCAGGGTTGTGGTTCTGTATGAAATTAGCAGTGTTGTAGTTTAGAGGTTTCATTTTTTAGATCACATAAGCTCATGAACACACAGGCGGAGATGCACGGACACATAGGCATACACATGCACACAAACACAATACTTATTTCATGTATTTTTCTATGCCTTGTTCTTACCCAGTAGTTAGCTTCTGCTTGTTCTGCTGTTCCAAGCTCATGATTTTATATCTACCGTGGTCTCTCAGGATACGGCTTTCTGTTTTGTATGTTTGTTTTACACCTGTACAGCTGCTACTGATGTTTTTTGTAGCACAGGTAAACTAACTCTAGGTTTACTCATTGTTTAGCAATTTTTGTTGAATGCTTTTCACCGGGAGGCATATTCAGGTTTTCTAAACAAGGCCCGAACATATCCAAAGGGGTTTATGGGAAAACATTTTGGATTTTCCCACAATACTCAGTACACAGCTAGGCCATACTCACTCAAGTGGGAAAGAGATATAACATTGTTCCCTGATTTGCTGCCCCCGGGATGAGAAGGCAGCTGTTGGTTGTGCTGCTGCTCCTCGGCTGCTCTGCAGCTTGGCAGAGTGCCGGTGTCAGCAGGAGCACCGGATCAGTGTATGATTTGACCACCAAATCACATATTTTCTCTGCCAGCACTATTTTTTATTTCTTTCCAAGTAGGAACGAAATATAGTGGGGCTAGTTTCAATTCCCTTGAATCTAAGTTTTCATTCAGGAAATGAATCATGACCATCCTGCCTTGTCGTAGGGCAAAAACAGACAGTAAGGTAATTCCCTGTAATGCACAAAGCTAACAAATAACTGTTCCTGTGAGGAACTGGGAAGAGAACTATATGGGCTGTGTGGGATGGGGAAGAAGAAGAAATATGAGAAGAATGAGAAAAAGCGGTGGCAAGAGGAGATGCTACAGTGCTGCCTCATCTGGCACTGTGAGTATCATGAGGTTCGCAATTAAAGAAGGGGATGTAGGCAAAGATTCAGATAAAATGACAAAAAGTCTTAAGGCTTAGGAAAGGAATGAAATAGAAATTTCAAAGCAAAGGTAGAAAGAGTAAAAGGCCTCTGAAAGAGAAGATGAGGGCAGACTGACAGAGTATCAGTCAGTGCTGCCGATATGCCTTAAAGTCCCCAGAGCTGGGGCTGGGGAGGCATCACATCAAATTCCTGGCAGAAAGGACTTGCACTGTCACTCACAAGTGGCCTTCGAACTGATCAAAGGGTACCACTAAAAATGCACACTGAAGTAAGGAGTCCAGGAGAGAGTGAGCTGCCTACAGGCAACGCCTTCAGCATAAGATATGCAGTAGACCATAAAGCAAAATGCAATTGCTTGAGGGTCCTACAGCCACAAGAGACACCACCACCTCCCATCACTAATAGGAAATGATGACATTGTCTAAGCCCTCCGTATTCTTCTGGGGTGCAACTGTACTAACAGCTCCAATTAGAACTAGCATATTTGATATAAATATTTACATCTGCATATTTCCCTTCCCTACCCATACTGGAGACATAAGGAACTCAGCAGCAATTGCTTCAGGCCAGGGCTCTGCTTCAGCTATCACGAGAAAATGGCAAGTGCAGCCACAGCCTTTGCCACCAGCTGCCACACACTTACTTGGGCGCTTGCCAAAAAGAAGGAAAAACAGTGACTCTCAGACATCATCACTTGTTTATTAGCTAAGAGAAAGTCTAAAACCCCTCTATTAAATTCATACTGAAAGAAGAGAAACCTTGGTACGTTATTAATATGCTCAAGAGACAAAACTTGGAAATCTCTCCCCTACTTTATCTAGGGTAGGAGTTGCCTTCCCAGAAACAATCTCCTTTACAACAAGGCAACAATATTTGTTACAATTAACTGAAAGAGAGGAGGGAGAATTGCTGTCGGAATTTCATGAGCCACAGAGTTCATTGTGCAAGTCATGGAATTCCCTTGCAAATGGAGTATTTTGTAGAAACTGGGATCACTGTATATGAAGATAAAAGACAGCCCTTACTGCCCCGTATCACTAATGAGTGAGCTCATTTATGGTTTTATTTAGTTTTTCTGATAAAGAATGTGCAATGATTTGAAAAACATCACATATGTATTCAACAAGGTGAAAGCGAATCGCAGAAATAAATATGACTTCTATTAAAGCTAGCTTGCTTCAAAAGCAACCTAACTCCCTGAAGTTCTGCAAAATTACTCCTGATTCAGGTGGACATAAGGAAGTAGAGAACCCAATTATTGCTTTTGCAAAGAACTGGATATAGTGCCATTCTGAGCAAGGATGTGTTTCGTTCTGGCTTTTTTTTTTTTAATTTGGCCTCTCTGTCTTCCCCCCAGCCCCACATTTGAGTGACCTCTTATGTCAAAGTTCTAACCAGGCAGCATCAGAGCCATCTGAAAAAAAAACTGCAAGAAACATTCCAGTCCTGCTGTCAAAAAATCAGTGGCATCTAAATGCACTTTCTTCTTCCAAGGCACAGAGACAGC
This sequence comes from Penelope pileata, assembly GCA_013396635.1. Classification (NCBI taxonomy): domain Eukaryota; kingdom Metazoa; phylum Chordata; class Aves; order Galliformes; family Cracidae; genus Penelope; species Penelope pileata. Next base: position 288,739 of record WBMW01002323.1, read on the forward strand.
TGTACAGCTCATGTCTAAGCTAATGCCTAGAAACTGAGAGGGATGATGCTGGGAAGGATGAGTGTCTGGCACAGTCATATATAGTGACGTGTCCTTGTTTTGAGTTAGAAAATGTTCAATTACAACTGAGCAGGAAAAATTGGGGGGACTGGGTGCTTGTTTGCTCTAAAGACCTAAATATATATTGACCAGAACTCATGAGGTGCTTTGTGATGGACTACAGGAGGATTTGGCTAATATGAGCAGATATTGCTGAGAAGTAGTTATGTGAGAGAGCTGTGGGAATGCAGGGAAAGGTCTTGGAATTAAGTGTCCTTATAAAGTTCTCCAAGCAGAGCTGCTCTCAATAACTGCACTGAGCTCCAAGAAACGCATATGACTGATTTATAAAGAATGCAGTGCCTAGTGCAGTGTGACTAACCCACATCCCCCACATGCCCTTGTTTTTTGCTAGCCAAACAACCACTCAAATGCACAGTTTTCTGTGAAAAACGAACTCTTTGGCTGACAGAGAGCTGGCACCATGATCCAGCTGAGTCTTCTGTGATGGGACTGCTCTAACAGCTTCATCTGGATGGTGGGTATTTTTTCTGCAGAAAACTAGACTTAAAACCAAATGCAAAAGTGTCTTTGTGAGACTCTTGTATGAAAGGTCTCTTTGCTCATAATCTCTCGCCAGGAGATTTTCCTTTTCCCATACCCTGAAAATAGAAGTGTAAAAAATTCTTGAAGTCATCAGTTAGCTTCTTGATATTCCCTATTCTTGTCTGAACTGGTGTGTACCAGGTAACGCTCTTTAGGAAATACCCAATGTTCAAAAATCCCAGAAAAATGGTATAAAACAAACGATTATAATGGACTGCAAAGTTTTGCCTTTTTTTTTTTTTTAAACAAAATACAATCTGGAAGTGCCTGTATTTCTTATCATTTCCTGCCATAATGGATCAGAAAGTCTAATCACATGAATGAAATGCATATTGCAAAATGGCATCTCAGAGGGAACTTGAGCTGTGATGAATAAGGCTGAGGGTTGCCTCACTTACTGAAGTGCCTGTGCTCCTTATTATTCTAAAATCTCATTGCAGCTTGGCTGAAGAATACAGATCTACAACCAATCAGATCTCAAAGTTTGTTTGAGAGATATGGGCTGATGCCTCTAAGTATACTTATTCAAGTGCCTAGGCTTCTCTGAAAAATCTTTTTCTGTCTCTAGATATGCAGACATTTGGGGTCAACCTGTTTTTCTGAGAGGGAGAGATACTTTTTGGGGGGTTTCTTCCCCAAAGCTCTTTAATTGACAGGAGCAAAATCAGTCTCAGGACTCCTAGATTTTACCAGGTTTTGTTCTTTTGAGCAAGTCTGGTATCCATGCCATGTTTCAGCTTCCCATCTATAAAATGGAAGCATTATGTAAGGCACCTTTTTAAAGAATTTTGAGACTTTCACGTTAAAAATCAGCCTTTAACTATTTTAGTTTAGCACCTATTACAAATCCTATTAGAATTGCTTTTGTGTTAAGATGCTATCAGGAAGGCAAACATCTGCAATCACGGATATAGAAATCAGCTGAATTTAGCAGAATCTACTAAATTTACTAATAATCTCAATTCACATGTCTGATAGAGTTGAAACTGCAGGTCCTAGTCTGGAAATGAGCAGGTATCTCTGAATTCTGAGAACAGAAAAATCAAGTGCCCCACTCATCTTCCACTGCAATATCCATGCCTTTACACTGCATCTTCAGCGACGTAAAGACGAAACAACTTTGGTAGCAGATGGGCTGTGTGACAGTCAGATGTGTCAATATCTTGACTCATGAGAATATGAGGTCATAATTGAGGTTTTGCTTTAGCACAGGAGTTTTAATAGCATAGATATTGTTCCTGTTATTTGTTTCAAATAGAAATCGATAACACAGGGTACTGACAGTAGTGGCAGGTACTGAAATGGCAAAGACTGCTGGAGAGTTTCTCCTAACTTTCGTTTTTTTGTTATAAAATATTTGGATAGTCTGGGTGTATTGTAACACGACCCTCTTTGTCCATCCAAGAGAGATAAAATAGTGTCTAAACTAATTAAAAATTATATTAACGATGCAAAGATACCGCATGATGCTAATGTACAACCTGGTCGCACACCCTATGTGTTCCTGCACAGATTTCATTTTCTCAGATTTTTCACTTCAGCTGCTCATTGCTTTGTTTAGAAATAGTCAAACTACTTTTTCCCATTCATTCTGTATTTCTTATACAGGTAAAACAATAAGTATTATGAGAAGACATGGGAGTATAATGATACATTTCTACTGGAGCTACTCCAGAGTTAGAAACCTTGCATCAACACTTCTATCAGTCTCTTAGACACTAATGCTTCAGCTTGTATGGTTAGTTCAAACGACTGCAAATGCGAAGTTTACAGAAGTATATGACAGTGATATATTTGCCAGTAGCAAATTAGTCCAAGTGAGTTGTAAAGCTTGCACTGACAAATATAATTCTTCTCAGGTTTCAAACTGTCTCCTCCAGGCTATGATTAATTTTATTAGATATTCTTGAAGTTAAGGAAAAAGAAAAAAAGAAAAGAAAGAAAATAGAAGAGTAATAAGGCAGTCTGTCAATCACAAGTTCTAGAACAAAAAAAAAGTCACATTTAGTGATCTTTCCATACTGTGGACATGATTCTCATCTCACTTACATGAGAATGGTTCTGCTGCACTCATAACCCATACACTTAAGTGGATGAAGACTTAATTTTAACACGAGGCACTGAAATTACAGTCTGAGGTATTTATCTCAAATGATCTCCACCAAAGCGAAGGCTAGATAATAATGTGTTTTAAATTTACCTGTTCCCAAATAATACAAAATGGCATATAAATGATGAAATTATGCACCCGTAGTGAAATTCTACTACATAGTTAATATGCAAGACTATGAACATTGTGCAATAAAGAGTATTTATGCCACAGATGAAAACATTAAAACAGTAATTTACAGCTAGAATTCTATATTGTTATGGTCAAGTTATGAAGCAAATTGATTCACTCATCACAAAGACCAATTTTATGTGGGAAGGCAGCTTCCAACCTAAGTACCTAATAATGACAAACATCATGAAGATGGCCCAATTGGCTAATGACAATGAGACTTCTGTTAATCTCTGATGATTAAAAATTTTTTTTCTTGTAATGATTCTGTTACTGATTTGAATTTACAAAAGAAGTTTGACCTTCTGAGAGCAATTTTTTTTTTTTTTTTATTTTTTTTTTTAATAGAGGAGAAGTTACAGTTTGGGCACCATTTCTCTTCTCTGCTAATATATAGCCCTCCCCTTTCCCCACCTTGCCTCTGCTCAGTCTGTGCCTGTCACTTGCTCATTTGAGCTGATTGGCTTCTCTGCTGGGGACGCACGGCCTTGCCTTTACCACGGTATAGGTTGTCATTGACCTCAGCTGCTGCTGTTCTCCTCGCCTGCATATTTAGGAGGCAAGGGAGGGAGGGGAGGTAAAGTTCTGCTCACTGTAGCTTTTACAGCTTTCCATCTCCTCTTTTTCTTCTTCCTCATTGTCGTCTTCCTTAAACTCACTCAGCTCTGTGTCTTTTTTGCTCTCCCATCAATAGTGTATTTTTAGGGGCTTTTTGGTGGTTGTTTTTTTTTGTTTTCCATTTCAGTTTTAGCCTCTGCCTTCTTGTCTAATGGACTCTAGCCCCACTTCCAGCACTCTGTGATTGCACCTCTGAAGGCAGACAACAGCAGCATAGCTGTGAGTATAACTAACCTGCATTTGGTGCAGCATCCAAATTTTCTGACAGATTACTGCTTTTATTCTCAAAAGAGGCCTGTGCTAATGGGTCAGTAGCGGTTTCATGTCACAGAAGGGAGTCTGAACACAAAGAGATGGACCGATAAACGTGTGTGAGGATTAGTTATGTGTTTTGATGTGACCTTCAGCGCCTACCTCCTAGAATGGAATCTGGAGCTCTGTGCTAACTCTGTGTGGGTGAATCTGAGTGCCTGGGACATGGTCCTCAGCCCACTGACAACAGGCATGTTTTTAAAAAAAAAAAAACATCAATGAAGAGAGTTAGATAGCAGGAAATGCTTACAAATTGGATATGCCTGAACTTCCACCCTCCTCTGGAGCTTTGCCAAATTAGCTGTGCCTATAATAAATCAACAATTCATTTGGGCTCAGTACTGGAGCCTTCTACCTGAACCTCCTCCAGAAAGCAGGTCAAACAGCAGATTTACCAGGAAGGGTAATGGGGTTGCATGGTCCCCAGTGTCAGTGTTCTCAGTTCTGTCATGAGTGCTCTCCTGCACAGTGGTATGGCTTCACAGACACCCACGTTTGTTTCAGGGCATGTTTGTCACCACTGCCAGCTCTAGGAGGAATTGGATTACTGCTTTACTGGGTCAATGATGATGAGAATATTTCAGGTTAACAGCTAGAGACCTGTTGTTTCTTCTGCAAAGTCAAATTACCTGAAAAAGGAGGGGGAGAAAACTCTCATCTTCCCAAACATTGCCTTTGTTTTAGTTATGTGCTAGTTGCACAGGTGCTGGATGTTGGGGGCTTTGAGTTGCCCTAGGTGGAATGGCCATCTCCCAGATCTGAGGTGAAATGAGATCTTGCCCATGACAGGCCAGTTCTTTACCTAGGTAGACATATGTGAGGCACTGCTGCTGTTTACTGTCTAATTCTGAGACAAAAGTCTATCACTGGTTCTACACCTCAGCAAAACGTGCAAAGCATGGGGCCATCCATTCTTTTAGCATCAGATGGCCATGTTGGTGGTGAACAGCTTAGGGGTGACCTGAGTACTTCTCTCGCTGAGAAGGGAGTTGCATACACCCAGTCGGGTGGCTGCAGTTTTCCACTTGGCACAGCTCTCCTAGGAGTTACCAGCAGTGCCAGCACTGATGTGACAGTGGCTCAGGAAAGGGACAGTAGCCATTTGCAACCTCCATCAAACCCTTCTCAACACAGTGGATCTTTTCCAATCATCTATGGATGTTGTCCTATGGATAATAATACAAGCTAATATGTTTAGTCATTCTAATTTCTGTGTGGGTTTACAGTGCAGCAGAAAAGGAAGAGCTAATAGAAATGGCTAGTGCAGGCAAAGGGGAGTTAGGCTTTCTGCCACGTTCTTACTGCAGCTTGTCTGATGCCTCTTGCTTCTGCTTTGCAATAACCCCTGCTACTCCCATCAGGCAAATCTTGATCAGAGTCTGACAGTCATAGCTTCAATGTGCCAGATGTTGCATTGTGTTATGCCAAATGCAGCCTGAACTGAGTGCAAGTGTCACTTACTACCAATTTTCTCCTGTGGGTCAAACAGGATTTTAAAAACAAAAAAGCATACGTAGATATCATTGCTTTGTATGTTGAGCAGTTCTGTTGGCTCAGCTCCCTACAAATGTTAAAAAGAAGTATATTTACTAACCTTTGCTTCCACACAAGTTAACAGCAAGTAGCCTCAAACAATGAGTGGAAAATAGCTTGAAAAGAGGATTTTTTTTTTTTTCTGTTGCAAAAGCACATGGATTTTTGGGGTTGTCTGGAGCAATTTCACAGAAACAAGAGCAGATTAAAGGAGGTAATGACATGTTTGTAATTTTGTTCCTAAGGCTCACAGTGTCCTTGCCTCTGTCTAGTTTTCAGCTTGGAGATAAATCAAGGGCTTCAATTTCCAAATCTGTCATAGAGGCTTCACAAATAAAAATGCTGACAAAAAATATCTGCTTTTAAATGGCTACTTGCAAGCACTGACAACTAGCAGTCTATACATCTTTCACCTTACATGGAAGAGAAGCAGCATGTATTGCCAGGAAAAATGAAGAGGAGAAAGGCAGTGCTCCTAAAGTTAAAGTAATCTAAAAGTATGACAACAATAAACCACTTACAGTCATGTTTTGAATGCTAGATGAAAATAGATTTCAGGCCATGTATTAACAGAGCCTCACAGCTGCCTGGCGTGGAAAAAAATGGCTGTGGAGTTAAATATGAAGTAAGGAGACCATGTGGACAAGCACAACTCCCTCCCCTGCTCTGCTCCCCAGCTGCCTGTTCAGCTGCTGTGGCTGCTCCATATGTGCTCCATGGTGCCCACTGAGAGGGCTTGTGCATGGCTGGGGAGGGGTGGGAAACAGGCACCATGAAAAACAGCATGGAGTATACTGATTGATGCTGAATAATTTGCTGTATCTGTTAGCTGCAGGCTCTAACTTTTGCAGGGTATGAATTCCAATTAAAAGGCAGAGCTGGAGCAGTCGATAGTAATAGGTAAGCTATGCTGGTTACTTTGCCAAAACTGGGGTGATGTAGAGCTGAAATGGCAGCTGGGGAATGCTGCAGCTGCCAGTACTGCAGCATTCCTAAACTTACTGAGACCCTGGCCTCATGCAGTGTCCCACCGTGGGCACTGGCATCCTTTGGTTATATCTAGAGCCTCTTTGGTGTGAGGGGCTGAATTTTGCGCTTAGATTGCAGAGCCAAACTGAATCCCCTCTACAGCCTTGCTGCCATTACAGGCAAGATAAAAGCATGAGTTGGGTCACCCACGCTGTGCCCAGGCTACCTGGCTTCATGAGAGATTTGACCTGTTTCAGCCTGAAGATCAGAGAACAGTCAGCATGTAGACCATGTGGTGCTCTTGGCTCCAGCCTGAGTGCGAGGTCTGAACTAATGTGACCTTTGTGCCCGCCCACCCCCATGCTTTTCCCAGCAGTGCCCTGGCTTGTTATTCCCTGTTAAAATCTATACTTGGCTTCTTCCAGTTGGCTTTGCCTCCTTAAGGCTTCTGCCTGGGAAATCCTGGAGGGGGTTGTCCAGCATTTCCTGGACACAGGGAGTGAACAGTGTTCTAGGCAGTTGACATGTGCTGAGTGGATTTAATGTATGCACAAGTATGTCATGCATGTAGGCCCTAGAGTTCACCTATGCACGTGCTGTGGGCAGGATCTGCTATGGTTGTGATCCCTTGTCCAGCAGGAACTGTGTTAGTGTCCTACACAGCAGGCAAACAGCCTCATTCTGCTGGGATGTGATCATAAGTCAGGAAGAGACCACGTCAAGGAGAACTTCTATCTACTGTAGTCCTACAGATGAGGAAGGAGAGGGCGTAAAAGATAGTCCTGTGTTGTCCAAAGAAGAGGTTATGTGAAATGTGTGAAAACTGCCTGTGAGATGTAACAGCTCTCTAGAGCAGGGAACATATATGCACTGCATTCTGTAAACTGGGATATAAAACCTGCCCAAGACTTCATGATCATTACTGCAGCCCCTGTCACCTGATTGGGTTCAAAAACAGTCTGGGGAAGGTGGGTGCTCTAATCATGCCCTTCACCACTTGTGCTTCAAGGTCAAGCAAGCCCTACAAAACTCACAGCTTTGTTTTGGCTTTTAGATATGTCACAATAGTCAAGTGAAGGGTTAGGAAAAGTTGTTTACTTCAGTAGTGGACTTGGCAACTCACAGTCATTGAGAGATGTGGCTCACTAAACAGCTCTCCCTGAATTTTTATTCCAGGGAAAGTTTGAGAAAATGAATGCTTTAATCTGTAGATCTGGAAAGTAATCTGTGAATTAGGGCAAAAATGTTCAATATTTTTAGAACATATATGTTCAAAAGGCTGTGGACAGTGCTAATGCTCAGCCATTAACAAATTGATCTTCAGCCTTTGTGCGCAGTTAAATAGGAAAGTTTTATGCTCCATCTTTTACAGATGGAAAGGCTGGGACAAAGTGCCTTGCTTGAGGCTGCCCAGTGACAGAGCTGGCTTTGGAGCTCAGCATCTCCCCTTTCCCTGTGTCATTCCTCTAGACAGCACTGCCGAGCAGCAGAAAATGAGTTGGAGACCTTTCTGCAAGGCTTTTAAGGAATGACCATGAATTAAATATAACAGTCAAAACAAAACGCAGCCCCAACAGTCTTACTGCATTCTGAGTGCTGGGGTCTGCAGAGCAAAACCACTGCTATTTTGGTAAAACTAACACCAAAGACATAAAGTTTTATAATCAATGTCAGATCATTGCCTGTCTTGGTAATCACTGAACTGTGTGTTTGATAAAAGAACGTTTGAGAACCACTATGCTGTTATTATATATAATTGCTCTTTACAATGACTGGATATCTCTACTGAAAATGAATCAGTGATCTCCACTGTAGCAGAATCTATTAAATAATTGGAGAGCGTGGCCAGTATCTTTGATGTTGAAAGGAAGAAATTCAATAAGCAGTCTCATCAGGCTTTCTAACACAGCAGAAAAAGAGGGCTGCAGGCAGGAATAGACTGACACTACAGGTCAGTGAAGGTTTATGGATTTGTGTGCCTTAGAAAGGAGGCAGAACCTCGCTGTACAGGGCTGTTGAACCATCAGGTACCTCAGGAGGTGTCAGAGTATTGTTGTGTAGCCTTCTAAAAATATAAGTGGTAGGGCCAGACATGAAATATTTTCCCCTGCCCAGATTTTTTGAGAATATCATGCATCCTGAGGAGGTGTCAGAACTGTGCTGTTTTGTCGCTTGACACTGGCTTATTATCCTTGGAAGATTCATTTTCACATTTTATTAACCCATTTCTACCTCACAGAGTTGCCTTGTTCCATCAATGAAGTGCCTGTTTGTCTTTGAATTAATGGTTCAGATGTATACAGTGGCCTTCATTACAAAAAAAGCATTGAGCTCCCTCTGCTAGATGGAAGACAGCTGGCAGGTACTTAGTCCATTGCCCTGGGAGAGGAGCACTTGGCTGAAGAAAGTCCATATTCCCCTCTAACGAGGTATCCTGGGACTTTTAATGTGTCTGTGGGACTGGCTTTTACTGGCTTTTTTTTTTTTTAAAAAAAAAAAAAAAAAACAAAAAACCTGCACACAATACACCTCATGATGTGCTCTTTGTTTGGAAGGCTGAAGGAGGAAAAGGGATCAAGGGACACTGTGTATCAGGTTATACCTCAATGTTCATGCTAACATTTGTGCTGGCATTAATCTGTAGGAAAAAATATTTGAAGGAATAATTACAAAGGCCATGTTAGTCACTCCCTCTGTAATGATGCATAATAAAAGCGTGAATCACTCCAGCTGTGGAGTTGCTGCTGCTTCAGTACGCTGGGGGCAGCTGATTCGTGATGCTAGGACTGTCAATCAGCACATCATAAAGATGTGGTGGCCACTTCTTGAAATACAGCTATTCTTAGCCCAACTGCCTTGAGGAATGAATGAGCCCAATTGAAGGAAAATGGTCAAGAGAAATCACCAATACTCTTTCTGGGTGGTAGGAAACATGGCAGGAATTCTCTAAGTCCCTTGGGCAGGAAGCCAGCCCAGTTTGTCGTGGTGACCAGTGCTCAGGGCGAATGGTGAAGCAGTGAGAAAGGAGGCCATTGCCAGGGCCTGTGAGCAAGAAGGCAGTCAGCTGGAGGCCCTTTGTCTCAGTCTGAAATCCCTCTGTTGGTCCTGAAGCTGTGTGACAAAGGCTTGGGTACAAGAAGGAGAATGGAGTTGTACCGTTGCCTTCACAGATAGATGTCAGGATCCTTCTGACCCATGGGCTATTTGCAAAGCTCCTGTCTGTTCTTTTGCTTGATATGGCATTGAAGATACTCTGAGGAGTGTTATGTGCTATCTAGATCTATTATGTAATGTCTGCAGTATGTCTCAAGGAATAGCATTGCTGCTGTTCCTTAACAATCCATCTCTCATACTTCATTCCTTTCCTAAGTCTTGACTAGAGCTAATTTTAGGAGTACATTTTGCATCTGTAGGGTTTTAATTACTAATCTTATTCAGAAGATTGTCACTCTTAGTGAGATGCATCTACTATACAGGATGATGATCTCAGTGATTCAAGGGCAACGTGAATACAAAAAATTTCTGCTTTGTGTTGAACTCTGTATGTAGAATTGTAGAAGAGACAGATCTATATTGTAGAAGATAATGCTTTTTCAGAAGTCTCAAATGAAGTTGGATTAATGTGAAATCATTTCTCTCATAAAACCTTCTCTTCCTTGTCCACCTTTTTCGAGCTTAAGCAAATTAAACAGCAAAGTCATACACAGATCAAAGAGAATGTTAAACCATAACTTTCTTGACTTTCTCGTTTAGGATCAGTAACTTCTCATCTCAAATGCAGTGCCTTGATTAGCTTATTCATACCTCTGTGCTGTGCTGCAGTATTTCCATTAAAATCAATTTGGAGATTCATAACACCCCAAAACAGTGAGGAGCTGAAGCCTCCATGTTGTAGAAATCGACCTTTTGCTTGGGGTAGGTGATTAAAGAGGACAAACAGGTACAGGAAAGTGCAATAATCGAGGGCACATAAACCTTTAAATATAGATTAATCTTTTAGATTGTTCTTAAAGCATTCCTTACTAGTGTTGCGTTATCTAGGAAAATTATGACAAGCTTGTACTTTTGGATCAGCTTCCAAGATATCCCAGTACTCATGTTTGAGGCTTACTGGAGAATGCTTATCCACAACAGGGCTGATGATCTTTGTTGAAGCACAGCTGTGGATAGATTTGGGATTCAGAGCCTACAGTTCTTGAGGGCTGAGGCTTTAAATTTTATCTCATGTGAGACAGTGTGTGAGCTGAACATCAAGCAGGAAACTGAGGTGTATGCGTTCTGGCAGGGGGCTGCTGATGCTTTTCACTGCCTGGTTTCTTTGAAGAGGTAATCCTCACTGCTATGCAAAACGTTCCAGTTGCTCTCCAAACAGCATGTTCCAATTATCTCTTTTTTTTTTTTATTGCCTCTGCTGTGTCTTGTAATCAAAATAAATGGTGTTCTTTAGTTTCTAATATGTATTTAGGAATATGTTCTTCCTTTGCAAAACAATGGCTTCATTATGAATACCTAAAACACAGATTTTTGGCTCCCAATTCACCCATGTCACTTCAGTGTCATGACATACTCACAGCTCTCTGGCCTGGTGGTTCTCTCACGCTGGGATGCTCCAGCGATACTGATGTGAGGGCTTCAGTTCCCACTTCCTCTGAAAGTCCCTGCAGGAGGTGCCTGGTTCAGAGCATGGCAAAAGCAGGGAGGCCTCACTCCCGCATCACAGCGCTGTCATTCTTCCTGCAGGATACACTGGGAGCCATGTGGCTTTCACAATTTCAACATGCCTGAACCTCTCTGTGTTGTAACCATGAGAAAATTGCAGTGTGATTAAAGGTGGCTGTTGCTTGTTCCAGTGCCTCATCTGCATGCTTGGCTCAAAGGAATATGGCTTTTCCTTTCTTGGAAGAGAAAACCACTAAGCAAAAATGATTTAAATCATTTCTTAGAGGCACCCTCTCTAAAAACCTGTACTCTCAGTATCTCAGATATGCTTTTTATTTCATCAGCCCTTCAGTGCAAAGACCTTCAAGGCTTTAAATTGGTTCATTTTATGTTTATGAAGACTTTCTGTATTTTAAAAAATTGTCAATTAGAAAGCTTGCTAGTATATACTGATACTTCAAAAGCAGTACAGAGATATATGTTTCAGATAGTCAGGACTCCTGGGGTGAGTTAATTTTAATATTTTTGGCAGGGAAGTTTCATTAACTTCATATAATTAGCACCAAAGAAAGTTTTTTATTTATTGAAAAGCTTAACATTTTACTGTATCAAAATTGACTTTTATCTTTTTTTTGTCTGAAGTCATCTATTTTATATTTAGTCTTGAATGTCTATTCTTGGCTCTACTCTCCTGTTGCAAATTTAAACAGGTACCCCACATTCATCACAGATTATCTTTTCTGCAGTGCATGTGCCATGCTTGGATCTTTTGTTGTTGGAATTTGATGGCTGTCTTTTCTTATTTTTCGGACTGTCTATTTTAAAGACAGATTAGTTGTAGGGAAACTGATTATGGCCTGAACTGATGACTGAGCAGATGGTGGAGGGGTGTGGCTGGCTGGGAGAGCACAGACAGATTGCTTGCACCTGTCCTCCCCTGGGACCAGAAGGGGTGGGCCTGGAGGTGGGTTGCCCGGTGTTCAGATAAGGGCCAGCCGGAAGCAGCATCATCTGTTTGATGAGAAGGAAGCAGCAGCAGAACCAGCACCAGAACATGTGAAGCAGAGCTCCTGGCTCCAGACAGGATGACGATGTAGCTGGATGGGACAAATGGTGTAGTTGTACTACTGTACTGGAAGAAGTTCTAACTCACACATGTGAGATTCACAATCTACAGTCACTTTTTAAAATCGTTAGGAAAATATAAGTAAATTAAAGCAGATTGACAACTCTGTCAAGATAGCACTCTGAAAATGGCACAGCACAAGCTAACCTTGATCTCCTTTCCGAGCGCTGTGTAACCAGTCCTATGGCAATGGTGATGTCCACTGGAGTGGAAAAAATGGAGGTGGAATACTACATGCTCAGTCAATTCCTAGTTCACTGGTAAAGTAGCCTCAGCTGTTCTTCTAGCTATCATAAAGTGGTCCCATAGCTTCTACAGATTAACCATCAGGGTAGGAAGCACTTAGACCTGTGAATGATTCAAGATAAAGGAGGACAGCAAGGCAACTTTAAGCCCAAAGCAATTAAGAACCTGATTTTAGATGAATATGAAACAAAAGATAAAGGTAAAACTGTGAGATAGGGTGTGATACTGCCAGCGTTTAGAGCGCTACTGTCAATCTTAGTGAAATGTAGGTTATATGGAAAGATTTGGAGAAAGAAAAGAGTGCTTTGACAAGAAAAAAGAGGGTTTTTAAGTGTGAGAACTTTGCTTTGAAGAAGATAGTGAGTTTAGAGAAGGAATAGACAGAAAAAAAGGAAGATATATGAACAGTGGTTTTAAGCTGATGCTAATGTCTGTAGTGTTTAAGAAATAATGAGTCTAATGACATATATGAAAATTCTTTTGATAAGTATTGCAGGAAAGCCTAACGATGTATTTTTCACAGTTATCAGTCTCTGTATCCTACCTTCTGACCCAGAGTTTGCTTTAATTGATTACAGAACTAGCTATTGCGCTGAATGTATTTGGAGTTTAATATTTGTTCATTATTTTCTGTTTTAAAAGGAAAGGAATAAAGAACTTCTGAAGGCATTTTAGAAATTCAGATTCATACTTTCAAACTAGTTAAACATAGTACTTTATGAAGTAGTGTTTTCTTACTCATTCACTTAGTGGAATTACCATAGATGCTAGTTTTACTGATTAAATTCTCTCAGGGTGGGCCTGTAAATTAAATAACAAGACAGAGAACTTCATTTTTATCATACTCTTATGTCAGTTGTTTACTTGCTGCTTTATTTAAAAAGTCTCTTGATTGCATTTACTAATGCTTTTTCTGTTTTGTGCATTGTCATGGGTAACAGAGTTGTGGATTACTGTATGTATAAGTGACCTAGACAGAATTCTTAGTTTAGTGGAAAATCCTTGTGAGGGAACAGTGGCATTCTGGAAAGTTCTACGAGTGATATTTGGCTGTTTAGATGCTTCATTCGTGTCATTGTACGTTTGTGCATAATGCCTAGACCCGCATCCATTAGTTCAGGGAGAAGCTTATTCTGTCTGCTTCCTTGCCTCCTCCAGCCCAAGTGTTGCACATCTAGGAACTGTTTCATGCCATTAAAGCCTAATGAAATGTCTTCAATTGCTAGCTAGGAATCTCTGAAACCTGACGGCAAGTTAAAAGAAGGCAACAGACATGTAAACTGTGAGAGCTGAGGACTCAGAGTGCTGCTGAGGATTTCTGTCTGTGTGTCAGCTTTTTAAACACACTAGCATAATGAAAAGCGAGGCCAGAGCTTTGCGGCTCAAGTTAAATGCATGCTGCTTTTCTGTGCTCGTAAGACAATCATTGTATCTTAATGGCATATAACAGCTAGGACTATTTTCAGTTGTTCAGCCATTCTTGTTGGGAGTTAGAGGGCTGCAAAGTGAACTCAGGCAGTAGCAAACCTCTAAGGAATACAAATAACTTAATCAAGGCTGTTTACTGCCTGCTGAGTTCAGTGGCTAGTATTGGATAAAGGACTGGTGTGAGAGCCTGGCAGTCTCTCCTTAGATATCTCTCCATAGAAAATAAGAATGTAAACACAGGTAATGAGAGCATCCTGTTAATTCTGCAGCGATACAGAACTTCATTTCTGAAACTATCTAGCTGAAAAATGGATGGGAGCCTAGCTTGTCTTGAAGACCTAAATTTTGTGGAGGTGAATTCAGTGGATGTTTGGCAGCTTTCTTCTAGTGATTTGTTAGCATGTCTTACCGATTACTCTGATCTAATAGCTACCTGATACTTGTTGTTTTGGTCTTTCTGTGCTTGAGCATATGAATAACAAGATTTTGCTCAGCATACAGCTGTGATTTCTTGTTCATTTTTCTTTTTTGTTTGATATTGCAAACATCAATTATTTTCATTCATTCTATGTTTCAGAAAATACTCTATTTGTGCCTACACATCTTAGGTATGGGTGAAACACTTCTGCGCTGGAACAAGCTTGAAGAGCATTGAAAAGCGGCTTTCTGGATCAGGAAAAGTGTCGACTTAAATATTTTTTTTGTGCTGTTACATAACTTCACAGATTTTCTCTGGTTGGAGAAGAAAACAGGTCAATTAATATAGCTCAACATCTTTGTAGGACATCTGTAGCCATCTAAGTATATGAACAAACACTTGAGAAACTTATTAGTAACTCACAAATTTTCTTGTCTAATATCTTACTCTTAGGTGATGTATTCTGAAGCAGGTTAATGCTCTTTTCTGGTCCTAAATGGCTGCTTAGACACACAGTTTTATTTCTGGTAGTGAAGGCTAGTCTACTAAGACCTTTCTGCAAGGAAAACTCTGGCTTTAAGAGTTACTTTGTTCAAATTTATTAGTTAACTCCTTTGTATCAAGAGTTCCATGGTGGTCTTTTGAAGACATGTATTCCATATGTGGTCTTCCTAATTATAAACATTCCCATTTGCTTTCTTTTTCTTGGCCTCAAATTCATGTCATTCTTCTGAGACAAAGCTGACTGAGCTTGTAGTTTGTTTCTAATAAACTGGCCTAGCTGCCTGATTAATCTTTACTTCAGGGTGTGCTGTCTCCCAGCAATGACCTGAATTTCCAATAATTTTCCCTTCAGAAATGGACTGAGGACTTAACAAATAAAGTAACTGATACAGCTGACCTAAATGTAGAGCCCTGTGGTGGGTGCCTGTATAGGAAAGTAGGAAACCCTCTCTTTTACCATTAGAATGGGCAAAGCCAACTGTGAATCTTGGAGCTTTTTAAAATTGCATTTGCTAGCACATGGAAACCTCAGATGACATGACCAAGCCTTATGTCCCAGTTCTTCTGTGCTCTGTACATACCTATGGGAGATAATCTGTATGCAAACTACCAAGGCTCACCTCCTAAAACCATTAGTTTACAGCCCTCAGCTATGAGCACTTGTACTCTGAAAGATATCCTCCAGATGATGGTGTGGAGAGAGATCATGGCATCACTTTCTTACCATCTAGTAATATAGTATTCACTGTCACCTCTGTCTGAGGAAGCGAATACAGATGTCTACCCTCTACATGAATGCAGCTCTAATTGTAGTCCTTTCTTTCTTTTTCACACAGCTCCAACGTCCAATAGGACAGGAAAAAAAGCTGTGTCAGTCTGCGACAGTGATTCCTAGATGTGAATGTAAAATATAGGCAATCGGCTTAATTATTTCCTAAACATAGTCTTTTCAACCACTTCAGAGTATGCATAGACTTAACCAACATGCACAAGTATCATCACTTAAGAGCGTAACAGGACAGAGTACTGTTTATTTGTGATCACCTCCTTTCCCTGCTACCTTGATGCCAAGACTTGTATTTCATCTGGTGTCACAAATTCAGCCTTCACTTAATGATGTACCTAATGTTTAAGACAGTTTTTAAGCAAACAGCAGACTTGTGTCCTACTTCCAAAAAATAAGCATACCTCATCTTTTATCTACTAGTCCAGGCATGCCCAACCTGTGGGCTGCATCCAGCCCAGCACGGTCAGTACTGCAGCCTGCCCCTGCTGCCATGCCATCATGGTGGCAGCCTGGCCCTGGCTGCACACCCATGGTTCAACAACAACCAAACAACAGGGTGCAGTTAGTGCTTTCTGAGCAGAACCTGGGACACGGAGGGTGCAATGCAGTGCTAACTCAAGTAATGCAAATAATTTTATTTATGACTAAACACAGTCCTCTGAATAGTGAAAAATATGCAGCCTTACTTTCTGTTTTGAGAATGCTGAAAAAATCATCAATTTTATATGTTTGTGACTCCATTTTTGGTGAACATATTGCTGAAATACATTACCTGCAAATTTTCAAATGGAATTCATGGAGCTGCAATCAGATATTCAACTCCAAGGAAAATTTGATCATGTCTCCCTACTAGACTTTTGTATGATCTGTCTTACCAGAGAAGCGTATCCCTTGCTTCGCAATCACACCTTATTCGTGTCATCACTTTTTGGCAGTATGTACATGTGTGAACAACTGGTTTTCAAGGATGAAGCATGGGAAGAGGAAAATGTCATTAAAAGTCTCTGATGAACACCTTGAGAACTCACTAAAAGTCAATTATTCCACTAGTATGTTTTTGTTGGTCTTTATGTTTTAATAAAAACATTTAAAAAGCTGTTATATACATTAACTATATTATCTATTTTATGTGGCCCAAGACAATTTCTGTTCACTCATTNCTTACCAGAGAAGCGTATCCCTTGCTTCGCAATCACACCTTATTCGTGTCATCACTTTTTGGCAGTATGTACATGTGTGAACAACTGGTTTTCAAGGATGAAGCATGGGAAGAGGAAAATGTCATTAAAAGTCTCTGATGAACACCTTGAGAACTCACTAAAAGTCAATTATTCCACTAGTATGTTTTTGTTGGTCTTTATGTTTTAATAAAAACATTTAAAAAGCTGTTATATACATTAACTATATTATCTATTTTATGTGGCCCAAGACAATTTCTGTTCACTCATTGCAGCCCAGGCAAGACAAAATATTGGGCACCTATGCACTAGACAGTGCATCTCTGCCTCTTCCTTTTTTTTTTTTTTTTTTAATAAGGCTACAGCTGCTTTTAGCTTTTCAAGGCTTCTTACCAAAATAAATGAAACTGAATGTTTCCCGTACTAAAAGAGGAAGATAGCTGTTGCCTTTTTTCCATGTTTAGCCCTTCTCTGTGCCTCTCCTAACCACTACTGACTACCTTACGCTGAGCAGGAACTTGCAAGCTTTGCTCTTCTCAGTGTGTGTGTTGTTTTGTTTCAGACTGTGCTTTGCCAGTTAGAACACTTCCTTGGGATTTTCACTCTCTTGACTCATCCACAGTGACCCATCCTTCTGCTTTTACTTCAGCCTGATCTGCACATGCAGTACTCATTTTCTTTGCACCAGCAGCAGAGGGAGCCTGGGTGATATACCCTCATCTCAGGTGGCAGTAGGGTGGATGTACAAAGCCATGTCAGATAATGGAGGGAAAGGTTTCCCTCTGTGGAGGGAAGGGGTGGTCTGAGCATATGGGACAGTGGCTGCTTTCTTTGCAAGTGTCAGCTTCAAACAGAGCTGTTGTGTTCTTGACAGTTTAATTCATGCAGAATTAAAATTTAGGCAGCTTAAAAAGCATGATCTTAATTGCATTAATATAGAAACCTGAAAGTTTAGGTAATTTCTGAGGGCTGAATTTCAGGGCTACAATTTGGGACCTTCAAGGATTTATTTTTATTTTATTTTGACTTGCTTTTCCCTTTTCTGTTAGTTTCTTTATGTATTTATTTGTATCTCATGCTGCAAATGATGGATCTGGCCTCACAAATGATAGTGTCTGCCTATAAATATTCTACATAACCTGACTTTTTTTTTGCTCTTGAGGCTTCATACATCCATGATATTTTGAGGATAGCATTTTAAGTGCTGGTAGTAAAAGCAGACCTATAATAAAACAGGAGATGTGAAGTCTTAATAAAAAGTATTCCCTTTCTAACTTGTTGAAGTTGAGCTAGTTTTATTTTATAGGAGTGAAAAGAACAGGGATTTGTTGAGTAAATGTGCTGTTAAGCTCCTGCAGCTTAAGAATATATCCGATGTGTACTGTGTTAACCAATTTGTTCTGGCAGCTCTAACTCTCAGGTTGTAGAGTGTTTTGACTTTACCCATTGGAGCAAAAGTTAGGGCATAAAGGCTTACACCTTGTGTATGGTCAGTAAATATCAATTAAAATTATTCTAGAAGACTTTTGACGTTTGTTGTACACCCCTGGCAACCAGACTGACATGAGAGACTATGATTGCTCCTGAGCAGCTGTTAAATCCTATTGTATCAATGATCTGTGAACTAAACAGAAGTTGACTGATAGACTGAAGCATTCTTTGAAGAAACCATCACGGGCCATTGGGTCAAAAATGGCCTTTTAAGAAGGGGACTAAGTATAAATCTGCAACACCTTGAAAGGAAAATTAAATAGCCTCAGGATCATTTGGATTCCATTTGAAAACTTTAATGCTTTTCAAAGTATCAACCCTTAGAGATTGGGCTTAGGCTTAATTTGCGTCTGTAAAGTGCCAGGCACATCTAGAGGTGAGTAATCACCGTCACTCTGATGTTATATACAGCTCTGAGTAAGAGAGTCTAGTCCTTCACACCAAGGCTGTGTGGTATGCATCAGTCCAGTCTGCATGAGCAGACGGGCCAAATCTATGCTCAAGTGGTCCTTGAACCTGGGAATACTTCAGGTCTCCAAACTGCTTTATTTCATAGTATTTTGTGCTTTTCCCAGTTTGAAATATCTTGTATCTTGTCAAAGACTTTGTTGCAGCCTAGCAGAGTGATTGTCCTTTGTCATGAACCTTCTGGGTTAGTAATAAACTATTGTGTACATAAAATCTAAAACCTGTGAAGTCTCATCTATGTCATCTCTGGAGTGAGCTGTATCTCTAGGTGGGCTTGGGCACTGTGATGGAAAGAGGAAGAAGCAGCAGTCAAAATAAGGTCAGGGAAAAGAGCTAGGAAACTGCTAGTCTTGAGTGGTCAGGGTCCAGTGCCTGAACTTGCTTTCTGGTCAACTTAGTGAACAATGAAGCCACAACTGTGTGTCTCTGTGCCACCTCTACTTCTTGTACAGTGACTGAAATAAACTTCATTACCACAGATTTTTTGTTTGTTTCTGTAAATTAGTGAGTTTCTGCTGTCATTTTTTCTCCACACCTGGCCTATTGCATTTTGAGCCACTAGTAGAATCCCCATTGAAGGATCTCTTGGGGAAAGTGCAGGAAGGAAACCACTGCTTATGACAGAAAAAGCTGTGTGCTTCTGGAAGGTGCTGTGCATTACAGAAGTACAAGGATTGTATGAAAAAGTCATGGATTGAATGCAAAATACTTGCTACATACAGATGGCAAGAAATTTTGCTTTTGGCTGTTGCAGTGGTTCTTTGAAAATATAGAACAAGCCACTGGTGGGCCTCTTGAAAACTGGCAGCAGAGCTCTGTGATAGTCATTGTCATAATACTGGGAACCTCATGCTAGTGCAACAGTAACAGACCTACAGGCATTGTATAGTGTATTTATGCAACAGATTCGTCCCCACCCCAACAAAAAGAAGGTATTCTTCTTCATGCCTCATTACCTGATACTTAGTTCTTGCCATTAGCTAAGCAAACAAGTGTATATGTGAAAGTAGTGAAGAGGTTCCTACTGCCTTGCTACAGGTGCAATTTAAATTACTTCAATTGCCTTTGATCCAGGTGCTTGGATTGGGCTCTGTTTTCCTCTGTTATATGTAGTTTGCATGGATAATAGAGAATGAACATTCTATACTTCAGCTGTTCTTCTGGAAAGGAATATTTGTTCAAGACTGGAACACAAATTTTCAGAAGACTATGGTTGTTTATTCCAAGGGAATTGCATTCAATTAGTTTAAAAAAAAAGATTAATAATCTTAATTACCCACTATAATTAATAATCACATGGAAATTTCCCCTAGCTACCTGCACAAATTGTGTTCTCAAAGTAGAGAAGATCTCTCCATAATGCTAATTGATTATGAGTTTAGGCATTTAGAGTTGCTCATCCTTGGACCTATAATGAGGTTTCATCTGTATGACGATGAAAAGTGGAGCGAGCACTTCCTTTTTATAGTAGGTACACATAAAGCTGATGAATGAGAGGTGATTTACTTTTGAAAAATATCCTGAAGTATGACAACTGCCAAGCCAAACTCTCTCTTCTCAAGTCACGTAGAGAAATACGAGGAGCAGTGAATACGTGTTTTTGTTTGACAATGTATTAAGAAAGGAAGTTGCTGAATACCAAGAACACTTTTCTCCTGAAAATATAGAGAAAGCTGACAAATGCCAAATGAATTCCTCTGTAGTAATGAGATGAGGAGAAATATAGCAGCTACAGCATAGATAGTTTGCCCTATGCTTATTAAAATTTATAGAGGAGCAACTAATTGTTCACTTTCGAAAACTCAGTCAATGGGCCAAAGATATTTGCATGATTATGAATACTCTTGAGCATGTGGTGTTAGTATACATTGCTTGGTTAGTCTAAGTATCTTGTCTAGCTGATAGTTTGCTAAAAGATGGGATGTAGCCTTTTTTGCTCTTGGTTATGCAGAGATAGTCTATGAGCACCTCACAAAAAGGCCATTTTATTATCAGATAGTGTTTTCTTCTTGGCTGAGTTAGAGCAGTATGAGAGCATAATGACACTTAAGAGTTTCAAGATGAATTAAAGCAAAACACTTGATTCATATTGGGCTTATGCAGCTTTATTTAACTGATACTGCTAAAGAGTTTGACTGTGCAGGGAAAAAATGTATTTCACAAAAACTGTTGTAACTCTTTGTTACTGTGGGCTTGACACTGAAAATTTCTGCATGAATCCTCCAGTATTAAAAGAACCGCAGTCTATAACAGAGATGTGTCAGACAAGAAACAAGGATTGCTAGAGATGAAAGGGCACAGCAGAAAGCTGAGTCCTGCCTGCAGTGCTACTCCTTGCCTTCATCTCTGGGAACAGACTGGATTTGGCTTCCCTGGCCCAGAGTGGATCTGTGACTTCAGGGGAGGCATTAAATGATTTACGAAGTGAAGCTTATCCCTTTCTGGGTAACATTTACTTCTTAATTCAGGAGTTTCTATTCAAAGTCTTTCATCTTTTGCTTGCTCACAATCCATTTGGGTCTATGAGGGAGGATATTGCTTTCATTTGCTCACTCTGGTGTATGTTTTGGGAATAGGCGGGGGTCTGATGCTGTCTCTGGCCTGGTTGCAGTGCCCTGTTGCAGGGATGGATTTTGGAGGGACGGAGGAGAGATGAAAGCCACCTCAGGAAGCAGAGCTGTCTGGAGTGACTTGGTGTGCAGAGGGCAGAGCAGAAGGTGGCCAGAGGAAGAAAGCAGAAAAAGGCAGAGAGAGATTTCTTAGGGGGACAGAAGCACTGTTGAGCCCAGTGTAAGAGGATGTAGTGTGCAGGAGAAGCCAAGAATAAAACGACTTGCAAACAAATATCTCAGTGACAGATCTGAACTGTTAGAGCTAGCATCTGCTCTGGAAAAAGTGTTAGTACTTATTTTTAAGAAAAGCCACTCATATTTCAAAACTTTGGTTAACTGAGGAAACAAACTCAGACATAAAAAAAGCACTTCATTATTTTATCTCCTGATGTATTTCAGATACTTGTTAAATTTTTGTTTTGGTTACAGCAGATGGAGAGCACATACTCCTCCACAGTTCAGCAACTCCTTCCAGACCCTTTTCTTAATTATTCCAGCCATGCATTGGACTTCAGGAGAGAACAGAAGAGTGGAAAACACTATAAATCTATCTTCTAAAAGCAAAGAAATATTGCATCTCTTGTTTCCGATGAGAGATCTGCTTGCTAGTTCAGGATGACCCTGTTTCAGAGCAAAGTACCTCCCACCACTTACCTTCACTTACCTTCATGCAGGACTTGTACACCTTATTTCAGGTAGCTAATCAGGCTATGCAGCCAGAAAAGGGACGTGTTTTGTGTTGTGGCTCAGCTATTTGATGATAGAGCAGTGACTACCATTCAGATGTAAAATCTGCAAGAACAATGGTTATAATAGTGTTTGATCACAACTTGGTGATAAAATGAGTTGTGTAACTAAAACAAGTAGATCACAAATACTTCTGCTTTTCAGAATGAGACTCAGCTGCTCTTTAAGTGCTCAATGCATTCGCATGTATATCTGCATTTCCTTTTTTTCCCGCTTGCTAAAAACTACTTTTATGTAACGTACAGCCCGTCCTGTTCTCTGCCATCCTAATATATGTTTTCTAAGCCCTCATAATATACATTCCAGGAAGGTCATGAATTGACATTGTGGCTGTAGCTTTCTCTAGTCTGTCTTCGTAATGACATGCTTTGGCTGTGGCATAGGCTAGTGCGTGAAGAAGGGCTGTAATCAGAGCTGGTTTTCGCTGAAGCCCTGAGATAGACAGGAGAGGGGACCATGTCTTTTACTGGGAGAGAAAAGTGCTTGCTAAGTGTCTGGGATGGTGATGACCTGGTAATGCTGCACTTCCCAGGCCTGTTTAGATCAGTTGCTGCTATAGCCTTTGGAGACTCCTTGGCTGTATGTCTAGAGTGCAAGGACTACAGTTCAAACTGATGTTTCCTAGCATCCTCTGGACTGTACCTTTAGCCTCTACCCTCCTATCACCTTTCTGCTGAAACCTGCTTCTTGATTTCCTTTTGTATATGCCTAAAGGAGCATTTCCATGCAGAGTTATTATGTGCAACTCGATTTCCATTTTCGGTTTAGAAGCTGCCTTAAAATCAAAAGATAAAAGTGGTGAGATTTTTTTGTTTTGGTTTTGTTTTTTTGTGTTTTATTTATTTATTTATTTTTATTTGCCACACCTGCAAGGGGAATTCAGATTTCTTTTAGAAACTGCAGCCACTGGATTGGGGTCAGTCCTGCCTTGTTATTCTCCCACCTGTATCTTTGCAAAAGTATGTAAAAAGAATTGTACTGGAAGAAGCCTGTAATCCAAGTCCCATCACAAAAATCCTGAGTCAATCTTATTCTAGGCAGCTCCTGGTATCTGATCATTTATTTCCTTTATTCTTCCTGAAATAACACATAATGGATGCACCTGTCCAGTCATGCAGAGAAAATGAGGGCACTGCATGTAAGTTAAGTAATGACTCTCTAGCCCTAAATGTTTCCCCCAGCACTCTGGTCCCCAGCAGGCAGTGGTACATATTTTTTGTCTCTTTCTTTTGAAGCAAGACTCAATTTAATTCTCTCCAATGTGTCAGCTGCTGTGATTACTTTATTACAGTCTTATGCCACTCACAGCTTATCAGATTTTAAATTACCATGTAAATCTACATAGACAATACAAGAAACATCATTTTAAATGTATCTAATCTCATTTTCAAAGTTAGATAAGAAACAATCAACACTTTAGAGTGAAAGTGATACCCCTAAGCAAGAAAATGGGAGCCTAAGAAAATTATCTACACTAATCATCATTAACTGTAATAATACTTTGCAAAACAAAAAGCATTGGTGTAATTAATAGTAACACCTAGAGGGTGAAAAGAACCAGAAAAAAATAGTTTGTACATTCTATGACATAAGGGAGGAATTGCTAGCTGTATATGCTAATATTTAACTTTTAACAGAATAATTGTAATGCACTGCGTGCACTATAATGTGATAGACGTGGCATAACCTCTATAAACTTTGAACTTCCTGAGTAAGAGAAAATTAAGAGGTAAGCTAGCAGTAGTGCTGGCCTGGAAATCAGTGTACAATTAGCTTACAGACAGCAAAAAGAAAACATGCTGCAACAACAGACCTGACAGTAATGCTTCATTAATAAATGGGAGTAAGGTGATTTGAAAAAAACCTGTGTGTCTTGGGAGGGGAGCTTTGGAAGGAGTTGAAGCAGGAATATTGTACCAAAGAAACCTCAGGGAGACTGGTTTTGAATTTTCAGTCATCTGAAAGCAAGCTCTCAGAAGTGCTATTACTGACAAAACATTCAGTCTGTTTCCTTTTTTGAGAAATGAAAGCAGAGATGCAGGCCTGAGGCAAGAGTAGCTGAGATGACATACAGTAAACATGACTTTGGCTGCATAGACCCAGGCCTTAGAAGTCATCTCTGGGGCACACCAGACAGCAGTGTGGTCACTAAGAAAAATCTGACCTCCTGTGATCTCAACAGCGTTTTCCATTGCTTCTGTGTTAGTGGCCTGGTGGCATCGGTGCTCCCCTAACTTAGTGCTCACTTGTAACTGCTGTGCTATGGAAACATTTTTAGTTGGTTTGCTTTTAACTCCTATTCTGAGTGTGCAGCAAGGAGGTTGCAGTGTTTCCTCAATCGTTTTAATGGTTTTTGCTCAAGTTGCCTCTGCTTGTTAAATATTCAGCACGTGTTCTGGGCTGTAAGGCTTCCTCTTGTTAAAAGTACCATTCAACGAAGTGTATGAGAGTTCATGTGAGTAATTGAAGCTTAAAATAATGTGTCTTGGCCCAATACATATGAAATTAAATATAAGCAGACCGAAAGGAATTGGACTTCTGAGGAAAGCAGGTAGCGCTGCCCGTCAATTGCACATATGGCTTTGTGCTAGAAAAGCCTGTCTCTGCCAGCACATAACTTTTGACTCCAAGAGTCATGCTGAAGGTTTCTGAGGCCTGCATATGCTTTGGACTGATTAATGTGTGGATGTGTGTTTGCATTTAAAAAAAAAAAAAAAAAAAAAAGTTTCAGCTGAAATATGTTCCTAAAAGGAAAAACAAGATTTTCCTCTGCTAAGCCAAATACAGGCACTTGACTGAGATGCTGAAAATCCTCTGTAATAAAGGGAAAAAGCCTGCTGGATGCACTCAGGGAAAATATTCAAATAGTGTGGCTGATGTTCCAGAAAAGGTGAGCTTGTGGTCGGTGGGGGGCCTCTTGGATCCTGGGAGCTGGAACTAATTCTACTTTTTCATAAACTTACAGAACGTGAACTCTGTCTAACATGCAAAATTCAGTGCAATATAGGCATGAACTTGTGGGTTTCGGTAGAAATGTTATACTTGAGCTTAGACACTGCAAAGTGGTCAGCCAAGTCTCTCTTCTTTATATATCAAAGTTTATTAAACATTCCCAGATAAAAAGTAAAGGACATCTATACATTGTCTAATAGCAATGATAATCTATAAAAGTGATGATGTCAACAGTAGAGTGTATAAGACTTATTGAAAATAGGGTATCTGGCATGCCTAGTCTTTGGCTCCTGATAAATGTTTCCTTCATATCTTGTTCACTATCCCTTTGTTGTCAAGAGTCATTAGATTTTTTTTTGTCCTCCTTTCTGTTCTTTCTGTTCTGACTAGTTCAGATGGCCAGTCTCAGAACTTAGAAGAGGAAGAAAACTGATGAAATGTATTGCTTTAGTTGCTTCTAGTCTATATTATGACAGATTTTCTTTCTGATACTCATTTTCCTTCTGACACCTTATCAGATTACTGCAGCTTATTTTTAGGCTGGGAAATTGAATGAAAAGTTGAAGCTGGTGTATGAAGGAGGCCTACTTTCATTGATAGTAGATGGAAGAGGCATTTGCTACTATGGTGTAACTAATGTAAGCTGCCTCTGTTGTAAAGCCACTTTCTAGCCTGTCAGCCTCCAGCCTGTATTGTTACTTAATCTTTTTCTGTCCCAGCTTTAGATTTACATTTCCCTGTTGAAACTCCTGGGTTTTCCTTTTGGCCTCTCTCTCAGCTTGTGATGGCCCCTCTGGATGGCAGAACAGCACTTTGGTGTCAGCCTCTTCCCCTGCTGCTGTCTGTTGCCATCCACGAACTTCCCAACATGTGCTCCCCACTCCCATCAACCAACTCACAGGTGAAGATGACTAACACCATTAGCTCCACCATGAAACCCTATGAAATACTAGTCATTAAAACAAAACAAACACCCAAAATGACCACCAAACACTACCTTCCCCTCAAATTAATAAATATTCCCACAACCCTGTAAGTGGCAATCAGGCTTTGAGCTGTTGACCCTGAAAGTCTAGCTAGTGTTTCCCTCCTTGTGTCCCAGTCTCTTTAATTTATCTGCTGGGTGATGCTAGTGAAAGTCTCAAGAAATCATAAGTAGATGACACTCTTTACTGTGCCCTGGTTCAGAGTCAGGTATTTCATCGTAGTAGGTAAATGCACTGCTCAAACATAATTTTATAAATCTGTACTGGCTGTTCCAAATCACCTTTGTGTCCTTCATATGCATAAGTATGTCTTATGAGAACTTGCTAAATAGTTTTCCCAGGCACTTAACAGTGCCCGAATGGCTTGCAGTTCCCTGGATGTATGTTTGTAGTTTTTGCTTGTTTTTAAGATGGTGATAATATTTGTTTTCTTCTACTCTTTGGGACAATGTGAGTCACTGCAGCCATTTTGAAGATGGTAAAGCATCCTCGTGATGATGCTGGCCGGCATGACTGGGTATGCTTTGTCCGGTACCACTATTTATCTGGCTTACTCAAATACCCTGTATTTCAGCTCTCCTCTGTGGTAGTTCCTGTCTACCCCAAACTTTGTTGGCTGACAGTGGGACCTGACCACAGACCTCAATAAAGACTGATGCAAAGAAGGCTTTAAATTCCCTAGCCTTTTCTATGTTTCTCATATATGGATCGCTTCCCCATCTGGCAGCAGGCTCATGTTTTCCCACCTCTTCATTCTGCTATTAATATATCTATGGACTCTCTCTTTGTTCCTCTGCTCAACTCTCACCAATTTCAGCTCCAGCCTATCTTTGCCCATCCTGAATCCAACCTTGCATATGGATGATTTCTCTCGCAGCCTCTCCATGCTCCCACCTTCCATATGCTCTTTGTGTCTGGACTCAGGATTACCAGTTTAGTCAGGGTGTTCCTACCC
Organism: Penelope pileata; assembly: GCA_013396635.1. NCBI lineage: Eukaryota > Metazoa > Chordata > Aves > Galliformes > Cracidae > Penelope > Penelope pileata. Next base: position 315,654 of record WBMW01002323.1, read on the forward strand.
TGTCAGGGGTACCCTGTCAGCCTGCAACAGCTCTCACTAATCAAAGAGGGTTCTACTGTTTTCTCAGAAGTCCAAATCCTGCCAAAAACACAAGTAACAGCTATGGTCCTTGGATGAAGTGGAGAAGTCTATGTAGTAGACTGAACATTGTTGGGATTTGAGAATGGCAGAATAGTCCTTGAAAGCTGACTCTGAATGCAAGTGTGTGGAGACCCTTTCTAGCAAAAACTGTTCAGATACTGGTAATATTTGAGCAAATAAATTCTTTCTTATTGCTTGATTTTATTTTATTGATTTGGAAGGGAACCTTGTGTGCCTTCTGTGAAACATACGTGAAACTCCATCCTCAAGCTTTTTCTTCTTAAGTCTCCTCCTGACCTTCATGAATGTGAATGAGAAATACTTTAATTTTCTTCCAACCATCTGTTCATTACATGCTCTGCCCACTCCTGTTTGTTTTTGGCTGGTGTTAGATCTCTATGCTCCCAAAAAATTGTGGGAGTATGTGGCAATGACATTAAGTGTATAAGAAGTAGGAGTGAGATCAGCCCACAGACTATTGTTCTGTACTGCACATGTGAAGAAGGACTGAAGTAGTTTTATGTTAGTGTTCATCAGTATCTTCAGTAGGAAAGATGACTGGGGTATTTGTGCTCTTGTTGTTCTCAGTTACTAAGGTCTGTTAGTGGTCTTTGACATTTGGGCACAACAACTCTCCTTAAGGAAAGGAGAGCAAATAAAAGTAATACCTAAAGCTGATGAAGTATAGAGGCCATAACCCTGTTTTCCCCTCATTTTATGAAATCTCATGTAGCTATCACAACATTGTTTTTAAGAGCTGAAGATGAATATAACTAATATAATTACTACTCAACTTAGGCAATGACAAAAACAAGCACTTGGAGTAAGATTTTTCTTTTCATTTTTCAAGGCTGCATCAGTTAATTTCATGTTTTAAAACCTTGAAATGTAACTTTTGGGATCATAAGAATAAATCTAATTGCACAGATGTTTTTCTAAAAGCTCTGACTACCAACCTCAATTGTAATTACAAGTTTAGTGAACTTCAGTATGTCTATTTAATTGAGAATAAATTTCAAACTACAGAGAACTTTTTTCCACATTACAGTGAAAAAAGAAAGTACAATAATGTAGTGTATAGCATAGTATGTAATAGAGAAAAACATTTTGGCATGTTTTTTGTGGAATTGTGAATTCAGGAACTTCTGGTTCTGGAGTTATCATCCATGTACAATTATTACTAGGACAGCATTGTCATTTTTCCTGCAGCATGTATTGTCTTAGTTATGCTTGACTTTGTCTTGTCAAGTTTTGTGATGTCATGGCACTCCAGAAAGAGTTGAGTTGGAAAACGGGACTCGTTTCCAGTTGGAAAACAGGACATCTGGGCCAAAGAGCATGGCATGGAGTGGGTATATCACATACCCCTATCATGCACCAGCCTCTGGGAAATTTGAATGATACAATGGACTATTAAGACTACAGTGAGAGCAAGGGGGTGCTGGGACATCCAAACACTGGGATATACATTTAGCAAAAGCCACCTTGTTGGTCAACACTTGGGGATCTGCCAATTGAGCTGACCCTGCCTGGCCAAAACTGTTACATACTATAAAAGGGGATCATGTCCCTATAGAACACATGAAAATATGTTGGGTGAGACAGTCTGGGCTATTCTTGCCTCAGGCAAAGGCAAGCCCATTTGTGGACCTGGGTGCACTTGGTGGGTAGTGCATAAAGGATGGGAAAGTCCAGTTTGTATCTCAAAGGGTTTTGATGTTAGGTAAGAACAGACAAAAACCAATAAGACAATTACAGTAAGAATCAGCTAGATTAAAGAAGAATGAATTCAGACTTTTTTCTCCAAACAAGAACTGGCTCCAGCATGCAAAAATCCAGCACTGTGTATCATCTCTCCTGCACTGAAGGACTGTTATGGCAGATGGAACCCAAGTGAGGGACTAAATGAACTCTATGGACAATTTAAAGGGATGGCTGATAGACTGTGGGAATGATACGTGTAAGTAATGTATGGGATTGTGTGGGATGTATGGGAAAGTGTAGGACCTGAAGTTGTTGTAAATGGTATGGAATAAGGCAGGGGGGGTGGGAGTAGATCTTGTCCTGGTTTCAGCTGAGACAGTGTTAATAGCACATTGGTGTTTTGTTTGTGTTGAGTGATAGAAGCGCACCTGGGGATGGGCCAAGCCACTTGAAGGGGAAGATCTGCTGTCTTTATGGTGCCATAGCAGAAAGCAGGGCAAAGCCAGGACAGCTGACCTGAGTTAAGCAAAGGGTTATTCCATACCAAGTGACATCATTTAAAGGGGTATAAAGCTGTGGGGAGTTAGCCTGGGGGCAGTTGCTGCTAAGAGATTGCTGGGCATCGGTTAGTGGGTGGTGAGACTGTGCATTGGTAGTGGGATGTTGGTTGGTGGGCAATTGTATTATTATTTGGGCATTGGTTCATAGGTGGAAAGTAATTGCATTGTGGCTATATATACTATTATTGCATTTGTTTCCATTTTCCTCTTCTGTCTTAGTAAATAGTTTTTTAACTCAACCAATGAGTTCTGTTTTGTTTTCAGTTCTCTCCCTCATTCCACTTGTGTGTGTGGGTAGGTGGAGGGGAGAGCGTGAGTGAGAAGATGTGTGGTGCTGAGCTGTCTGTCTGGTTAAACCACAATAGACTTTCAGAGGGACTTTTGTTGAACAATTGTTCTAATTGTGCAAGATCTTTTCAGATTAATGTGTGTACTTGTTATAAGAAGTTCAGACTGTCTCCTATATAGCATAAGTGTGGGTGATTTTGCTTGCAGAATTTCATGCCTGACTACATGACAAGCCTTGTGGAGAAAAATGCAAAGAACACTGCTACTGTTGTGGCATGTCTTCCTGTTTGTTTCTACTTCAGACAGGACATTTTGATTATTGATGTTTACACTGTTAATAGCCAAATAATTTGATTTTTATACTGGGCTTTATGAAGAAAGGTTATTACCATTTTTCTTTATTTTTTTCCTTATAAGCAGTTAGAAACAGAGTTGGTTTTTCATCATGTCCATTGTCTTGCTGGCTTCAAGCGAAGTGCCAATGACGAAAGTGTCATGTTAACTCCAGCCAACTGTGACATATAGATTGGATTCAAAAGATTATATGCTATGGTTGTTCGGAAAAGCAAAAATGTTTCTGTGCTTTTACCCTAGCATCTGTTCCTAAAGCTTGATAGACAAATCCCTGTTACCATTAGCTTGGCTACTTGGTTGCGTTTCACATGTAATTCTGAAGACAGAATTGTTGAGAGGGGGATCAAAATAGACTTTTCCTCACGGTGAGATACACCAATAGATCTTAACAGTACTCTTTTTTGTTGTTGTTTTTTGTTTTTGAGGTCCAGGCCTCAATGCTGATAATAATATCACAGAGTTGCAGGGGGTGGAAGGGACCTCAAGAGGTTGAGTTCAACCCCCCTGGTAAAGCAGGTTCCCTACAGCAGGTCACACAGTTTGCCACAGGTATGGCAAATTATTTCTATCTGTCACTTTTTTTTTTTTTTTTTTTTGTGTGTGTATGTAGAAGATCACTGAGAAGACTCTGCCTGGACAAAGATAGCATCTTTTGAATTACTTTTATTTCCTTGCCTTTATAAATGCACAGGACAATCTGGTGGAGAATGACGTGTTCTATTAACTTTGCAGCTATGGGACAAAACTAAAATATTTTGCTGATTCCCTTAAAATTATAGATGACTTTTTTTACTGATAATGTAGATCTATCTAATGCAGATATTGCACTGGTGAAGTTGAGAGATTGCTTTTCTGCTAGGTTCATATTCTTATCTTCCCAAAAAAGAATAAAAGTAGCTGTAAGCAAGGTTCACTCTTAACCCTCTTTCTCCAAATCCTCTTTCAAAGTGTTAAAGCAGAATATGTCTTTCTTGCTAGAGGTGAATATGCTGTAGAAGAATTCAGGAGCAGACACAGAATGAGACCATGCAAATTATTGTCATAGTTATGCTAGTAGAATGAATTAGTGTCCAGATGCTAGTTTAGATAAAAGATAAATCAGCCAAATTTAATCTGTAGGGACTGTCGTAATACCTGATGCTGTGTTCTGCTGGCTGGGTACTTGGACAACCCTTTGAGGCTTCTAACCAGAGGAGAAAATTCCTCAAATCAAGCCTAAGTGTACTGGCCTTTGTTTTCCACATGTCTGCTCTGTGTCTTATAGGTGTTTAGAAAAACAAAGAGCAGGCAAAAAAGGTGCAAAAGACATAAAGGCAGAATGAATTGTCATTTAGATTGAGTTTTCAATGTTCCAAATTTAACTTCTGGTCTCACATTTCTGTGTTACTGGATATGATGTTCACAGGGTCTTCCAAGTTTATCAATAAATCTTTTTGTTTAGATGAATTCAGTCCTCTTGGCTTCAAATTAAGTAGCCTAACATTTTGTTTTGATTTGCCATATTCCTAGCCAAAAGGAAATGCCAGACCCTAGAATTTCTGCAGCATGTAGGTCTTCCAGATGAGGCTCTACTAGACTTTCATCTTTCCTGTCAGCATTAATGTGATTGGAATGCTCTTTCCCAGCATGGAAAGGTGAATGAAAAGCATATTTTTCACTGATTACGAACAGAAGATCTTGCATACTAAATGTACTAATTTTTCTACTTTTGTCTTGCAATATGACAACTGCCATGTTTGCTCTCAAAACTGATTTTGAATAATAAGCCTTCATGCCTTTATTACTTGTAGGTTAAATGTTAATGTACATGTGACTATACCTTGAAGTCATTTATAAGCTGAATACAAGATCCAAGCCTGTTGGTTAATATGCATTGCTCTGCCCACGTCTAAAGATTTATCAAGAGTTATGTCAACTACTTTGATCTTAAGGTTTAAGCTAAGCCTTTAATATTTGATTAAATGCAATTTTATGTTTCCCTTTGTATTAAAAGTAGCAGAAAAGAGGGAAATCTTGATGGACTTGAGACATGACAAACAATATCAGTTTTTCAGGAGCCATTATCATTTCTCATGTCATTGCAAACAAATAAGAAATCTTTAATCCAAGGACGAACATCAAGGAACAGTCTTATCTGTCATCTCAATATACAATTTCATATTTTAAAAGTGATGTAGAGCATTAGCGAACTATTGTACTGTGTACCAAAAATATTGTGGAGAAAGTCGTTATGCACATTAACTGGATGTTCATTACTTTGATCCTTCTTCATAATTCTAATTGTGATTGACTTCTAGAATTTTTCTCCACTCCTTCACACCCTGAGTGTGTGATTAATAAAAAATAAAAAGAAAAAATTCATCCAGGCAAAAAATAAAAATTTGAGGTAGAATTCTGAATCACAGGTTGAACAAATAAGGAAAAATCCAAGTGTTCCCTTTAGCAAAGAGATGAATCTTGCTACTGTTTCACTTTTGTTTTTGCTCATTGTCCAAATAAGCATAAATAATTGCTTGCAATTTTCAAAATAAGGCAAAGATTCATGCCCCCTCAATAATCTCTTTAGTTGCTGGTTAGAATGTATAGGGCTTCATATTAAATAGCCTGATGCAAGAAATCAAAGAACATATCTATCTCAGTCCAAAAAAGTATCAATGGCATTGATTTAAATGTTCAGCAAAGAAAACTGCATTTTAGGGATAGCCTGAAGTAGACCAAGATGGTTCAGGAATCACTGTGAACCAGACAGTTGTGTGAATCATTGCTCATCCATCTTGCTTGGAGAAGGGAAGAGTTTATTGCTATCATATTGTTGTAAATTGCAGGCTTTTTTTTTCCAACTCTTGTTCACTCAGCTACTTTCATCAGTGAGCTAGAGAGGGGAAGCAAAAGGGACAGTAGGCAAGTATGCTCTTCTCTTCCTGAATATGGTGAATAGAGAGCTTGAGGATTATTTCCAATGCATGACTGTACAACCTGAGATGGAATCATGTCTGACTTAAAAAGAGAAAATATTTATTATCACACTCTTTATTCAGAAAAGCAGATTTTAGAAATTAACAGTAGATTTGTTTCTATTGATTTTTTTTTTTTTTTTCCCCCAAATAGAAAAGAAACTCTCTTCTGCAACTTCTTGTAACTGCTTAGCCTGTAGGAAGAGAAGAAAATTTTGAATGTAGTATGATGGACATCTTCATACAAGTCTCTGTTTCAACCTCATGAATTCTTATCTATTGCATAATTGCAGCTGGATAACTAGTGTTAGCATTGTTTGACTTTAGTGCAGATAACATTTGTTATCACTAACAACTGTGTTGACTGAAATGCTTATAAACATTAAGTAGGGTGCTTTATATGCAATTGGTAGGTAAAAGAGCCCTGGGCCACTACTGTAGAATATGTTTTGCTATCCTCTTTAAGAAAGACATGTTTTAGCTCTACTTGAATTTCTATGTCATGTTTGTTTCTATTCAATCTCGCAGACTTTGTCGTTTTCTCCTGGAATAACTTTTTTTTAAGTGAGGAGTGAGAGTGCAGAAAGACCTTCAGATCTTCTAAATGTTTTCATGATTTGTTGCTGTTGGTATCGCTTGTCTAATTTCCTTCTCCCAAATCTCATTATTTGTCTTCAAGAGCTTTATTCTCATCCATGTTTCCCTTTATTCTCATTCAGTCCATCCTTCTCTCTATATCTTATAAGACTCCCTGCTCTCTTTCCATTTTCTGTCCTTCCCCTGACCTCAGTCTCCTCTTTCCTCTGAGAATTTCCCTTCTTTCCCCTTGCAGATATGCTGCTCCACTTTCCACATGGATGATGACCTATGGTGGGTGTTTGGGGGGAGCAGCTGTCTGATCCGGCACACAAGCAGATAGATTGGGAGCAGAGAAGAAGCAAATAGCTCCTGGCAAAAGTCTTCCTCTGTAGCAGCCTCTCAGTCTTCAGTGTAGCAGCCCCTCTAACTCAGGAGGAAGAAGACTGGCTTAGTTTATCCCACATACTCTATTTCCCTGCTGTATTCTTTCTCTTCACAGCAAGCAGGAGTAGGTATTTTTGCCCTTGAAGTAGAAAAGGGTATGTGGGCAGAAGAAAGAGCACTGTTCCTCAAACTGACTCCCTCCTGTAATGTTTAGTTCTTAATATATTTTTCCCCTAATAACAAGTATGCAACTCCTGGGGAGGGAGAGAGCTGTGAATTCATTATTTTTAGGTTCCCTGGGGCAAGGTTTGTCTTCTAGTGTTCCTATAGAGCATTATGAATATGTGATGCAACGTGGGGAATAACTTCTCAAATAAACACAAATTATTTCTCTTTGTTAGATTCTTGGCTTAGAACTGTATGGCTGAGGAGAATGAGCCACTCTTTCACTTGTAAGTGGATGCCTCCAGCTGCACAGAAAAGCAACCTGTGCTATACCGACTCTGTGAAAAGATAAAGGGCCTCACTCTTCAAGAGCTTTTATGATTACTTAAGAGTTTCAGAATGTGAAAGAAAAACAAAAGATTAAATAAATTTGAAGGGAAAGGAAACAGAAGAAAAATAGATGTTTTCCTGGTTGCCACACTGTATACAGTATGTAGGTAGTATAGATATCTGTATTACAGAATTTTGTGTACAGAATGATAGGGATTGGAAGGGACCTCTGGAGATTATCTAGTCCTACCCCCTAGCTATATCAGGTTCCCTACAGTAAGTTCCATGGGAAAGCATCCAGGTAGGTTTTGAATATCTCCAGAGAAGGAGAGTCCACAGGCTCTCTGGGCAGCTTGATCCAGTGCTCTGTCACTCTCAAAATAAAGAGGATTCTATCTCATGTTCAGATGGAACTTCCTGTGTTCCAGTTTGTGCTCATTGCCCGTTGTCCTGTTCCTGGGTACCACTGAAAAGAGCCTGGCTCAACAGGCTTGATATTTGCTCTCTAGATACTTTAAAGTGTTGAGTAGTTCCCTTCTCAGTCTTCTCCAGACTGAACAGACCCAGCTCTCTCAGCCTTTCCTCATAAGGGAGATGTTCCAGGCTCCTCATCATCTTTGTTGCCCTCTGCTAGACTCTCTCTAGGAGATCCCTGTCTTTCTTGTTCTGGGCTCCCCAGTTCTGGACACAGTACTCCAGATGTAGCCTCACCAGGGCAGAGTAGAGGGGGAGGATCACCTCCCTCACCCTGCTGGTCACACTCTTTTTAATGCACCCCAGGATACCATTGGCCTTCTTGGCCACCAGGGCACACTACTGGCTCATGGCCAACCTGCTGTCCAACAGGATCCCCAGGTCCTTCTCTGCAGAGCTCCTCTCCAGCAGATCAGCCTCTAACCTGTACCGATACATGTGGTGATACCTCCCCAGGTGTAGGACTCTGCACTTGTTTAGCAAGTTACATGTTGAACCTCATCAGTTTCCTCTCTGCCCAACTCTCCAGACTGTCCAGATCTCACTGAATGGCAGCACAGCCTTCCAGTGTGTCAGCTACTCCTTCCAGATTCATATCAACAAACTTGCTGAGGGTGGACTCTATCCTTTCATCCAGGTCATTGATGAAGATGTTGAACAAGACAAGCCCCAGTACCATCCGCTGGGGAACGCTGCTAAGCTCAGGCCTCCAACTAGACTCTGCACTGCTGATCACAGCCCTCTGAGCTCTGCCAGTCATCCAGTTCTCAGCCCACCTCACTGGCCACTTATCTATTCCACGTTTCCTAAGTGTACCTATGAGGATGTTATGAGAGACAGTGTCAAAAGCCTTGCTGAAATCAGAGTAGACAACATCCAGTGCTCTCCCCTCATCTACCTAGCTGGTTGTGACATCACAGACGTTGTGCATTATGCCTGCACAAGTAGAGAATTACTCTATTAAAAGTAAATCAAAAGTTAAATGCTGATTCTAATTAGCTGCTGAGAGAGTTTTGCTGTTGAATTTCATAATGTAATTCTGCTACCCGAATATACCCACCATGTTTCAGCACAGGAGCAGAGGAACCCGGGACAATAGAGGCTTTAAAGATTTAAAGAAAACTTAGAAAAGGACTATCTTGTTTTGAGACAAAGTCAGGATCTACACCTCTGAGAGGTGCCTAGCTCAGAGCAGAAGCAAAGGAGTGGAGCCCAGATGTTCCTACCTACAAAACCTTGGGAACTCCCCTACTGCACCAGATCAGGAGGGTTTAGCCTCTGCCAGGCAGTATTTTTCAGCATTCCTGTAGAGCTGACAAGCTGGACTATGACTTTTAATAAAACCAAGATATCCTTGGCAATGATTTGCTATCAGAAAGATGAATGGAGATATAAAGGCAGAGGGTTAGGTGTCACACCTAGGACCACAATCCCTGGAACTAATATAAAGTGCCTTGCCCTGTTGGAGCTGGGACTCACTATCCCTGTAGAGGCAATAGTGCTGGATCCTCTGTATCTGCAGGGACTTGGTGGGCATCAAAGCTCCTACTGAATTTGGAGTGGAGTTGCTTCACAATGGAAAGCTGTGAAACAGAATGTGTAATTTGCCATAGTGTATATGGCACTGCTTCAAGCACTCTATGCAGGGAAAGAGAGAACAGCAGAGCCGTGTTGTATCTACTAAAAGCCAGGTTTCTGTAGAAATTTACCCTGCAGTTGTCTTAGACCACACTCCAATAAATCATATCTGGCATTTTATATATATATATATTTTTGGTAGTAGTTGAAATTTGCTTTGGAAAGGACTAGGCTTTACCTCTGTCTAAAAACATGACATGATCCTTTTGGCAAAAGAGGAGGGCAAGTCAGGGTGTTATACAAAACTCAGTTTTGTATGGCCAAGAGTAATGAAGCTGAATGAGTCATAAATTCCTTAAAAAGATTAATAGATGAGAATGCTTTGTCCCAAATTACACGCCTAAATTTATGGTCCCACCTCAATGAAAATGGAAGTAACCAGATGAGTAAAACCTGTCACAAACCGTTTCTTCTTCTTGGCTGAATAACATTAAAATAGAAGAACCACACAGATGGTGTCCATGCTTTTTATTTCTGTGAGGAAAGACCTGACAAAATACAGAGAAATAACAAAGAGAAGTTGAGTGTAGCCTTTGTCTTCCATGAAAGGAGCATCTCCTTTGCATCTTTTCTATTAATAGTCTGGGCCTTTAAAAAAAAAAAAAAANTAAAAAAAAAAAAAAAAAAAAGCCACCTTGCTTTCCATCTTTAGATTGTTTCAGTGTTTTGAGAATCACAATCACCAAAATATCTGGAGCAAAGAAACCTATGGAAGGCTGAGTAAACTCCCTTCCCTTCTTCCCACCATCAAAAAAAAAACACAAGAACTTGACAAAGTTTTGCATGAATCATACGGAGCAGACTCTGTCTGCAACCCTATGAATTTCTTTGTTTCAAGAGTTTCCATTTTCAATTTTATGAAATTATCCTAGGAAACATTTGACCTTATATGAATTTATCGTAGAATACTATTGAACCCTAGGAAGAAATGCTTTCATAAGCTCCCCGTTGCCTTTCATTTCATGTTCTTCTTTTGTGTCTTATGGACATGGGTCACAACGGTAGTTGAAAGCAGAAGTGCTGCGGTTTCAATAGTTCCTGTGAGCACCTGTGAAGGCCACTGGCTTCTGAAGAGAGAGCACAAAGCTCTGAATTAAATCTTCTCACTTTTAGCTCTTGGCATGTCAACAACTGGTGAAGAGAGATAGAGAAAATAGCATTTACATTTTCTCACTAATTTAATGAGAAATGAAGAGACGAGAGAGAGGGGTTGGTTAATTTCCCATCCAGCATTGACTTTAATGCTTTTACAAGGACAGGCTGGGAAAGGCAGGGAGCTGTATGGTATAATAAATCTAGAGCTGCTTGGGTGGCTAGGAGAGGACGCTGCTGTGCTGAGTTCTGGATGTGTAATCCCATAATTTAGTGGTTCCAGCCTAGCGAGTGTCATGCTTCTTTCCACTGAGCTCATTTACGATCCCAAGCAGTTTTTTGCTGTCAGTTCCTATTTGCATCTTCTCCTTTCCTAGTTTTTCCTTGCTCTGAAAACTTCCTTGTCACATTTCGTCTTAATTCTGATTTCTTGTCATCTTTCCTTGAGCTGTTTCAACTTACGTTTTTTTTCTGCTATCACCCACTATTTCCATCACCGAGAGGTTAACGAAGCAAACCACCTCTAGCAAAAGCACAGTTCCCAGCTCAAAGCCTTTGTTTGCTCTTTCTCGGAGCAAGTACAGGTTCTTTATATATTTGCTGTCTCTGATATACCTAACTTTTTGCAGCTACACCAGAGCCTCTGCTTCTTTCTCAGGACAAATGTCTGCTGGAAGAGCCTATCTGATGGACTCTTCATAGGGTGGTGAGAGCCAATGGAGCACCACAGCCAGTGTACACTGACACTGGCAGAACTAGTAGTGGCTTCTACCAAAGATGGATATAGACTGTTTCTGTTGCAGTCTAATTTTTCTTGATCTTCCTTTTCTATTTAATACTTCTACATTCTTAAAGCAGCTAGATTAGTCTTCATCTCTTTCTCCTTGTCCTCAGAGTTTCACGAAAAAAGAAACTCATCTCAAATTGATTTTAATCTGCGTACCTCTGGGTTATCATTTGGCTACATCTTTTATACAAAGTAATAAATGGTTAGCTGGTATTTTTTTGAGCCTCCAACTTGAACAGGTGTATGCCATCACTGTCTTCCCTAATTTCCTGCTAGTTTAACATTGTTCCTCTTGAGCAAATTCCATTCCCATCTCAGCATTAGTCATGCGTAATTTCATAGCCATTAAACTTTCCTGTTGTTTGGCTAGTGACCTAGCCATCTAATTCTCCTTGGCAATCTTGTCACTCACTGTTTCAGCAAGCATATCCTTTCAGCAAATATATACTTCTGTCAGTATTTGCCAGTGTTTTTCCACCACATCTCACTAGTTTTGGAGATTTTCACTTTATCTCATCCCAGTCTAGTTGTCAGTACCTTTGCCATCCTGCTGATTTTTTTCATATCTTTGCATTCCAGCAGCCTTTTTGTTCTGTTAAGTGCCATGAGGTACAGTAACATCAAAAAAGCTGAGTTCTCTTTCCAACAGAGACATCCTCAGTGCAGTGCCACTGTGGGTTTTGAGGGGCAGGAGGCACAGTCTCTTGGTACGGATGGTTCCTTTGCCCTGGCTGGAATGACCAACTGAAGAGATGTTCAGATTTTTTTCTACTTAATGACTAGGAGCAGGAACTCTTCTTAATGTATGACTGCACCATTTTCAGGACGTTTTCCTAAATACCTGTCTTTCAAAGACAGGCGGCACAAGGAGTTTTCCAATACTCAGCACCATCCTGGAGTCATCTTATATGGCTCAAGATGGCTACTGTTTTTGCCTGAGTGCTGTTTGACACTGCAGGTTTGGCAAATCTGCAAATGAATCTACTACATTTGTAACTATGAATATGAACTGGACGTACTGTTTCTCAGCACTTTTGCACATGCTCCAGCTTTAAACTAAAACTTTTAAACAGCTGCTTCATCATGTTGTGCTTCTTTGGCACATTTTAATAAAAATTAATTTAATAAAAATAAAAATTATTTTTTTACAATGAATTAGATATTTCATTGTTATTGTTGAAGTTCAAGTGCTTTGGAAGATTTTTACAATGATATAGTTGAAAGGAAACTTCACACAAGTCTGTTTTTTTTTATTTTTTTATTTTATTATTGTTGTTTTAGAATGGCATGGATTCATCCACTGTAAAATAAGTCATTTTGTCAAAACAGAGTGTTTGTGGCAGATGGGAGTTGGAGGATGTTTTATGCTGATGTTACTGATTACATATTCTCTTCAACTTCTATGAAAGCATTGCATGTGAGAAATTTCTCCAGAGCATTTAAATTGAGGAATTCTATAAAAACACATGTATGCTGTACCTTCTCTTATATGAAAGATATTCATTCTTGTGCAGAGAGCTAACCCTGTTCTTCTTGGAACTCTTCAGATTTTCTTTTTACTTAAGAAATATTTTGGATCAGATAAAATCTTCTGAGATGTTTACCAATGTGTATTGAGACAACCTGAGGGGGAAGGAGGGGGGAGAGAGAGAGAGAGAGAGAGAGAGAGAGAAAGGAAAATGACACAGACCAGTATGCTGGTAATATAAAACAATATTAATATTCAGAAGCTGTGACTGCAAAATTTAAAACCAATTAAAAAAACCCTACATGTGAATTAAAATGTTTAAATATTAATAAATAATCTGTCTGCATACCGAAGGAATGCAAATGTGACAGTAGGGGAAAGCAATGTTTGCTTCTTTCAGAAAGTTCAGAGCAAGACTTAGAAGTAAAATTCAAAGGAAAGCTTCTAGCCTTGTAAACAGCTCATGTTGTAAGAAGCAAGAGAGATTTTGGTTTTGTTTACTTGTCAAATTGGCTGTTCCAAATCTGTTGGGCTCTTTCAGCTGCTACCCAGCCTGCATGCGGTGCCCAGACTACCAGTGATCACAGCAGTCCTTGGGAAGAGATGTGGCGATGTGCTGGCAGTGGTGGCTGAGCTGAGCAATGGGGAGGTGACACCTGGAAGCCAGCAGTGGTGGCAGCTCTTCTGGCACTGTGCACCTCTCCTCTTTCTTTTCTGTGAGAACAAGAATGGGAAACTGGGTGCAATAGGATGGCATTGCTGTTTTAGAGATGCCTCCAGTTTTCTTTTGGTTTAAGGAGGAACATATACTGATTTAGAAAATTTGCAGATGTTTGGGAGATTTTGATATTCTGTCATTCACACAGAATATCATTTTTGTGTGTGTGTGCTTGTTTGGAAGGCCTTTCTGGACTTGAGCAGGATTTTGAAGTGCCTTTGTTTCCATTTGTTTAGGGCTTTAGGGTAAACTGAGGGAAAGAGACGATGGCAAGTGTTATAGCGGACCTTTTGTCGTGATCTATGTTCTTTTTTTTTCTTTTTTTTCCCCCTCATTCCCTGTAAATTTGGTTTGATTTTGTTTTGTTTTTCCACATCACTAGATAGGCAGATTGGACTGAACTCATGTTTCCATATATGAATGACTTAAATAAATAAATTGACATGTATTATTTCAACGTAAATGATAGGAAAGAGCAAGTATGCTCCCACTTAGACAGTGCTTCTATGACTACATGAAGCATTCAGAACTGCAGGGAGATTACCATAGAATGGAACCCAGGAGAATTTATAAAAAAATAATTAATGTTGTTGATTATATGCTACTCTATGCAACAGAAAACAGACATTTGGTTACAGGAGGTGAAAGGACTAATGCTTTACCTTTGTAAGGAGCAGAAAGCATTCTAAGATTGATGAGATCCATGCAAGAAAGATACTCTTTTCCTTTTTATGAAGGATTATTTTTAGCTAGAAAATGTCACACTAGAAATGGAATCTCTTGCCACAAACAGGCCATAGATTTGAGTTATGCTTCCTACAAATACCATCATGTCTGCCCATCAAACAAATTAGAGTAACAACCAACCAAAAATTATAACCTTTTCAGAAATATTTCCACCACATTCTTTCAGGATAGCAAAAGGAAATACAGTAATTTACTGAATATTTTGAATGAGCAGGAAACTGACCTCAGATCAAAGATTACAGGGTTAAAATGGATTTCAGGATGCCTTGAGGGAAGATGCAGAAGAAAATGGCAAGACAAACTTTGTCTGCATTTCCAGAAAAATGCTTATCTTTCCTGTTCTTCAAAACTTGTGGTGATGGAAAGTGGATTTCATGCAGTTTTAGCCTCTTATTTCTGGTTCTTCATGGACGTGGAGGATAAATTATTCCTTCTCTCTCTGCTCAAGGTTTTAATATTCTCAAAGACTTTCACAGTTAGCAACCCCAATTTGTTCAGCCTTTCCTTGCATGTTGTGTAGGTTAGACCTCTGATCCTTAGGAGCCTCTGCAAGCAACCCACAGGTTTCTGGTGGTCAGTACCCGAAGCTGAACCCATTACTGCATCAAAATAGATGAGTGCTATGAAACACAGAAGCAGCACAGTTTATGTTGTTATCTATAATCCTGTTTCGATGGTCACTTTTTGCCAGAGAATGACACTGTTGATTCATGTTCTTTCTGTGATCCCCTGTAATATCAAATATTTTTCTGCAGAGAAGCTTTTTAGCTGTTTGTTCTCCAGCCTGTATTTGTGAAACCATCATTTTTCCTAACTGTAGCTGACCACATGGAATGACATTCTCAAAAATGAAAGAAAGAAAAAACAAAAAAGCCCTCCAGTATGCAAGATAATTTTAAAGTATGGTCTCTTGTATTGTTTGTTGCCTCTTCTGTGTTGATATCACCTTCATATTTCATAGAGACCTGTTCTGTTCCATCACACAAACAATGAATGGAAGTATTAGTAACTGATAAATGCTGTGAAGAGAGTCCAGTAAACTTTGTCTGTGTTAATGTAGAATGCTTCCCTTAAACTGGTACCTCAAAAGCAGCACAGGGGCAGCATGTGATGTCTGCCAATCTCCCTCTCTCAAAAGGGTTAAGGGTGTAAGAACTGTTATCTCACTATGAAAAGGTATTTTATAGATTTGATACAACCAGTTATTCACAATTGCTTATGTCTTTGTTTTCTTGATAGTTCTGAAAAGTTGTTTGATTGTGGTGATAGTTTTTAGGGACTAGGTTAAGATGACTGATGTACAATTTCTTCCCCTTCCCTTTATTGTCTCAAAAATACATGTTATATTTGTTTGTTTGGTTTTTTTTTTTCAGTTTTCTGAAGTTGTGACAATTTTCTAGATGTTGTCAAAATCAACCAGTAATGCAAAGGAACTTCCAAATATTGCAAATTCCTCAAAATGAAGTTTATCAGACTTGTGCAGTTTGCAAATAAATTCTAAGCATTTCTGATCTGTATCTTCCCTACTCTAGCCTTTTGCTACTGACCTTGACTGTTCATCATTTTTCTAGTAAAGACTGAAGCCAGAGAAGGCATGTAGTTTTCCAACTTCCCAGGCATCCTCAATCACTAGCATTTCTCCTCTGAATAAGAGACCACTTTAAAAAGTCTTACTCATGTTAATTTACTTCTAAAATGTTTTCTTGTTATTGTCTACATTCTTTGCAAGTGAGAATCGTAGAATCAATGGTTTGGGTTGGAAGAGACCTGAAAGCCCATTCAGTTCCAACACCCTGCCATGGGCAGTGCCACCCACCAGCTCAGGCTGCCCAGGGCTCCACCTAACCCTGGCTCCCTCCAGGAATGGGGCATCCACAGCTTCTCTGGGCAGCCTGTCCCAGTGTCTCACATCCCTCTGAGCAAAGAATTTCCATCTAACATCCATGTGAGCTACGATTCGTGTTGCTCATATTTCCTAATGCTATTCTTTTATTACTACCCTTAGTAATCAAGTGTGTCTTCCTCTAAAAGGAGGTCAATAAAGAGCTTGTGATTTAGTCAACAGGGGTCTAATTAAATTTTCTTTCTCTCCTTTACACTGGACTAGTTTGCTTTTGTGCCTTTGTTATAATTTCTTTAAGGAATTGGTAGCTCTCCAGAATTTCTGTAGGTTTATCTCCTCCCTATGAGGCTATGGTCTACTAGTTCTCTGAATACATTAGTCTCCTTCATAAAATTAATTATTTTAATTTCGTTGTACTTCTCAATTCTTCCTTTTATAAGAATATATAATCCTGACAGTTTTATGTCCCAAATTACTTTCTATTTACCAGCGTTTCCTGGAAAGAGTTGTATTTTAAACAATCACCATTTTAATTGTTGTCTCTGTACTCCGTAATGGAAAAAAAAAAATCTCAGAAGTAATTTTAAAAAATGTACTGATCTCTCTTAATACTCAGCAGCTCAAAGGATTCAGTGTCAAGCTGCAGGCTTTTATAAATTCCTTGTATCTGAGAGAATACCAAAGACCTCAAGAAAAGCATGGTCCATGGCCTTCATGGTTTGACATCATATTACCAAGCAGAGATCCTACAAGATATTTTAAACAAAAATTTCTGTTTTTTCTTCTAACTCAGCCACAGTATATGGTATCATTTCTATTCTGTATATTCTTTTATCTGGAAGAGCTTTCAGAGCTTATAATTTAAAAAATATAAGTCAAATAGTGACATCTACAAATGTTATACAGTCCAAATTGACAATTTCCAAATATATTTTCTGCATATACTTACCTAAGATAAGATCTCTTTCCTTTCTTGCTTTACTCAGGTACACACGTGTACCATCACATCCAGTCTTCAATGGAATCAGGTCAGCGATGAGGACAGAAACAATAAATCTCTTTATCTCTGGCTTTTATGGAAGTGACACCTTTTAAAATATTTTTTCTCTTGACTTCATTCATGCTAGGTTGCTGACTGATTTAGGCAATGGAGCACTGTGGTCAATTGAATCCTGCACATTCTAATATTAAAAGACAAAAGGGAAGGACCTTTTGGGGCAGCAGAGTCAACTGAGAAATGTTCAGGAATCACCAGTAATCCCCTCACAGGAAAGCAGAAAAATGCATTTATATTTTACTATTTTGTCTGTCTGTGCTCATTCAGCCTTCCCCTTGTTAATGCTACAGCTATTTTGGTTGCAAAGATAGTGCCTAATTTGTTGTAGATGCTTTTGTTTCAGGCTGTAGAAACATGCTGGAAAGCCACATTTATTTATCAATACAGGTCTTTCGCTATTATTATTTTGTCTCATGCAAAGACAAAGAAAGTGTAATATTCTTAAATGAAAATAGACGTCAGAGACATGAATGAAATGAATAAACATTCTGTAGTCAGCATCAGAAAGCTCATTTTTAGTGTATTCATTGAGCTGTAAGGATAGTTTCAACTTATTGCTGAAGTTTTCCCGTTTTCCCCACGGTGCCTTTCCTGTAGATGTACTCATGGTGTAAGCGGTGGACTGCTCCTGTTTGGTATGCTCCTTAGCTTTTCTTGGTCAAATTTTTGCATTTACATCTTTCAGATGGATATTATAAAGCCAGCACAGGGATTAGAACACACATGCCAGTCTTGTTTCATACTGAATTTTGGCATTGTAAAAGACTCTTATTTTTATATTAACACTTCTAAAGCAGAAAACAGACCAAAGCAACTCG
The DNA here is from genome assembly GCA_013396635.1 of Penelope pileata. NCBI lineage: Eukaryota > Metazoa > Chordata > Aves > Galliformes > Cracidae > Penelope > Penelope pileata. Next base: position 333,695 of record WBMW01002323.1, read on the forward strand.
ACGCAAAAGCTTCCGATTTCTCTGATTAGCCTTGTATCAAAAGCAGTATAAATATATGAATGAATAAACCCTGTTTATTCATTTCAGATTGGAGAGCTTTTCTTATACATCTTCCCTAGTACCACTGTGCATGAATAAGTGAAGTCGCTACATTTCCTGTTTTACAGTGAAGATATTAGCAGCACAGTTCAGCACACTTTTTCATTTCTACAGGACTTGCTCACAGGACTGCTGTAGAGCCATTGTATGTTGTTTTTGTTGTGGTTGCATTTTTGGTTTTTTTCCCCCTCCCCACTCTCCATGTTGGCCTGAAAATATTGGCACAGAAATTGCTACTCTGGAATTAATGACATAATTTGTCCCTTACGTTCTTGTATATCAAGGTCGAGGTTCAGTCTCTATTATGCTTGCTTTTATGTTAATGCTTAAAACGTGATAGTATTTTAAAATGATAGCAGTGATTATGACAATTGTAACCCCTGATGAAGAGAGATGTAATAGGTTAGAACATGTTTTTCCTGCAGGCACTGAAGCACATATTTTCTGATACATCAAGGCTGCAGTATACAGAAGTTTCACACTAACCAAAAGTTTTCAGGAAATAATTTCTCCCTGTGACATCTCTGTGTTGCTTTTTAAAGTCCATGTGCATCAGCTGGCATGAGGGAGTATTTGACAACTTTCCTTGCAACTCTCTCCTGTTTGTAAGCCTAATGCATAGAATGAGTTTTCAGACAGGCCGTTGCAAATCATTTAAGATGGAGTACCATATTGGAAGGGCAGTGTCTATACACTTCCAGTCCTGAAAACAATAAAGCATAATATGAAGTGTATGAATATTCTTGTTCCCTATGGTCAGTAACTGCTTACTCAAGGCACAAACGAAAGTTAGCCATTTCCAAATTTGGATGAACAGAACTTTTGTTTTCATTCTTAATATCTCTTTGCCTCTGTCAATTCTTTCATTTGTACACAGTTCTTCACTGACAACAAGGAAGCACTGGGAAGTCATTCCTACCATGGGAAGCCTCGGAGAGGTTATGTTTTGGGGGAATCTAGTTTTCAAGCCTAACCTCTCTGAGGCCTCCAATAGTGAAGGAAGACTTGGTGTCTTGCAGGTAATTAATTATAGGGTCCCTGAACCATGAGAGGGAAGTGCCTATCCGCATGCTCTTAAATACAACCCTCCTTCTATTTTAGGTAGCTAACATTACTTTGGGAGCAGATAGCTGGCAGCTTCAACGGCTTTGCTCCTGCCTTTCTCTAAATGCAGAGCTCGTGGCTGCAACTCCTTTGCAAGAATGGAGTGCAAGAGGGATTGGTGCCTTTCTATGCTCTTCTGCCTCCTGTCATCTAGGACAAGACACACTTGAGGGTTGCTTACACTCTGGTTCACAGGATTTGCTTACAGAAATAAGCTCCAAACATCTAGGTGCTGTATTTGTGCATGCCAGAGAATTATAGTTATGCATTACAGCAGATGTTTTATGGTAGTTCTGTAATTAGCACTCTGCACTATTATGCCAGAGGCACAGATTTGATCTCTTGCTCTCTGAGCTGGCGGGGAATGGGAGCACTGCTTAGGCAATGTGCAAAACCCCAGATGGACAGGGAAAAGGAATATTTTCCATTGCTCTGCAGTGGTCCTTACAGCTAATGATGATGCTATTTTGTGCTCTTATGCCTTTCATTTAAGGATCTCCAAGTGCTTTACAAGCATTAAGTAAGACATGCTGTACCCAAGTGAAATAGCCAGTGCTGGGTACAGAGGGATCGCTCCATCACTTACCTCTGGGCCATAACACAGCAGCTGTCCGGCAGTGCAGGGCAGAATGACTCAACATTTTAGGATGGGCAGTAAACAACATAGCTTTCAATTAAAACCACGGGGAAAATTGAGGTAGGCAGAATGCAATGGTACTTGCACTTAGCCAGAGTGCTTGCTCCAGTATATCAATTTTGAGGAATAATTACTGGGTTTCTTAAATCCAAACGCACGTCTTCCATCAGTGATGGCCCCTCCCTGCCCCTGACATGATGATGGTCCATTGCCTTAATGATTCAGTGGGAAAAGCACCATTCACTGATTGATCACAGATCTACAGGCTGGCACTGCGAATCTCGAAAGATCCAGACATGACCTGAGCCTTCACCACTCAGGATGTAAGACTTGCATCAATAAATGTGGATTAAGGCCTTTGTGCTGTGGCCATCATATTAAGCTTCCAACTCCATTTGGGAGCTCCTAGCAGCACTCCTTGTGCATTTCAGTAATTTTTATTTCTAGCTGCTTCAACTGTTTCCTTCAGGCTATTTCGTCCTAATACACTTCCTATGCTTGAATTAGCAGTCTTCTCAACTCAAATGTTCAGTGGTGTTTGCTTGGTAAATACAGAAAACCCAAAGACATTTGTCAAACTTCCTAAGCTTAAAAGTTGTGTGCAGGTTTCTGATTTCCGTTTTCTTTCATTTATCACTTTCTTCTCTCATCTATTCTTTGTCTATCTTCATTTCTTTCTTCAGTTCTATTTCTTTTCCTTGTATTGGTTATTTTATCGCCATTTAATCCTGCTCTTTGGTCACAGGACCAAAATAATTGTCTTATTCTCTTTGTTCTGATCTTGGGTCAATGCAGAGGCCTTTTTGTTCTCCCTTTTTTTCTTTTTTTTCTTATAACAGATTTTGTGGCTGTGTTTATCTAACTGTGTATTTTGAACTGTTTCATGATTCAGGCTTTTTGAGCTATTTTATATTTCTGCAACAAATTTCATAAACTTTTATTTTTTATATTCAGGACAGCACCTTATATGACATTTCAACAGAGATCTTCATTATTCTGTCTCTGCTGTCTGGATAGAAGTGACTTAAATCTTTGTTGATCTGTGCTGTTCAACAAGTGCAACAGCTGCAAGCAGGTTGGCATTTCCATCCTAAATGCTTGAAATCCAACAGAAGCTGTAGCTTGTAAAGCTCCTGGACTGTCATCTCTTCATTTAGCTAAGTTGTTGGCTATTTCTAAAGGAACAATCAGCAATCACAGGGCGTTGCAGAATTCGAGCCTCGTAACTCTGAATACTAAATGACAAATGTAGCTGTTAAGCACATTGCATCAGAATCATATTTCCATTGGCTACCACCAGATTTTCCTTTTGTGTGTATAAAGCCTGGTTAGGTGATCCAAATTGTCCATGCTTGATTTGTTTTGATTATAATATGAACTAATATCAGGCTTGCTTTCTTCTGAAATAGCCTTGTTGTCTTCAATGCAACATGATGCTACAGCTTTTCCTTTCTTTGGCACCTAGCTTACTAGCGTCGTGGTCTGGTGAAAACAGAACACAGATGCTTTCTTTGCACATGGATGATTTGGGAATAACTTCATTGGAACCTCGTGTCAGTTTTTCCAGATCACATCAACAATTGTATCACCAGCAAATGTTCCTCTGCCAGACTCTTGTGCAGAAAACCAAAAAAAAAAAAAAAAGAAACCAACCCCAAATCAACCAAACAAAGAAGCCACTGTGACACTTTAACCTTTCCTTTCTGTAGGTTTCCAGTCATCTAGTGCAGAGATATTAGTGTCTCATTTTTTCATCTATCCTGCACAAATGCATTTCTCAGTGAGGCGACATGGGGTTGTAATGCCACAATGTTAGCTTATCTGTAGTTCTGTTCTTTCTTAGGAGTATAGGTGTTATTACCTGGCAAAGTCCTCTTGCCATACCTTCACAAAAACGTCTATAGATTGCACTGAATGGAAGTGTCTTTCATTCTTTTGTCTTTGTTTTCATGTTATCTTTTTAGCAAAACAGATAAAACACAATGAAACTGAATCTGCCAATTAATGTATTGCATTAAAAAGTATGAGTTCATCTTTCCTGTTAATGTTCTCTGCTGTCTCCAACTGAAAAGTACTAATCCAATAAACACAATGTTTTAACATGTCTATCCTTTGATAGTATCACATGGAACAAATATTACTCTAGCCAGATGGTAATTGCTCTTCTGTGTTGTCTTATGTATCAATTCATAATATTCCCTATTGAATGTAAATGAAGTTACTGTATTTGTACCCTTTCCTTTTCCCTCCTTCACCTTATGGTTCATTGGTTACACAGATTCATACCAAAGAATAGTATCTAATTGCTGCATGTACCATGCAAATGCCTTTGCAAAAGAGCTGGCTAGGCTTGCTTGTTAAGAACTGTTTCCGTGGATAGCAGATCATTTTCAATATGATGCCATAGTTGGAGTCTTCTAATTCAGAAAAACTGCCAGCATCTTGTTGTTGTTAAAAGGGATTAGAGCAGCAAATTTTTGTTGAAAGGTGTAACCCAATTGTGCCATGCTACAAGAGTCTGATTCATCTTTACAGGGTCCACTCATTAAGGACCCTCATTAAGCATTTGTGGAGGCCGGAGGGCTGGGACTGGTGAGCAGCTGGTCAGTGGCTACCAGCAGAGACCTATCCTCCTCTCTGCAGGTTGCTCTCATTCCTTTCCTAAAGGTTAAGTAGATATTCTGGGTTTCTGGAGCTTATAAATTGATATCTATGTCTGAGATGCTACCTGGTGAGACCAAATGACATAATTCCTTGTCAATACTTAGAGAAGTTCAGTGCATTGACCTATATAACTCAGGGCTCTCATGGACTCTGCTGTGTAAAAGGGAGCTGCATTGCATGAGGAAAATGCTGAGCTATTACATTACAGCGTGATTGGTGTGTATTTACTGTTTCACTGGTACTATCTTTGAAGTGCTGTAAAGAAAGCAGTTGCAAATATTGCTGACTTGTAGTAAAACAGCTTTTTTGTAAGGTGACATAAAGAGCTGGACAAATAAGGGTTAAACAGGATAAATTCAGTTTTTATTTCTTCTTTCAAGTTACTCATCTATTTCATTTCTCTCATGTTATTCTTTCACTTCCTTCCATGTTTATTTATATCTGGCTTAGAAGCCAGAGCGTCAGTGTTCTGGGCATTGCACAAATACAGAACAAAGGCAGAGCCCCTATGACAGAGGCTTTGCTTTTTTCATCTATTTATTGTAACCTCTTTTAGAAAGGCTGCCTTGTGACAACTGAAGACAAAATATGCGTGCACCTGGAAATTAAATGGAAACTTAAGTTCCTCCTCCCCCTTTCAGCTCTCTCCAAAATAATTTCCTTTAACTTTGACTGTAAAGAGAACAAACTTCCTTGACATTTTTCAAATTCAATTACACAAGGCAGTTCATTTTCTTGTTTGCTTTTAGGAGGAAATAATTAGCAGACATTTCTGTTTTCCACATGGATCTTAGTATTCTGCAAAGAAGTTGACATTATACCTAGGTAAACAGCAGTGTGATTATCAAAACAAAGTCAAATAAAACAAAGGAGACTTCCCCCTGCTTTCAGAAACTCCTGGTGCTCTGCAGCATTTCATGTGTAACAGAATCTTTTCTTCTCAGATTAATTTCTGTTATTGTATGTGTGGCTAAAAACAGACAAATCGAAGCAGTCTTATGACTTGTAATTTATTTACAATAATTTTATTGGCCTTAATTCCCTTGTGATTGCATTAGGTTTAATTTGTACCAGAGCAGCCTGCATGCTGAAAAATAGATTTAATGATTTTTTGTTATGGAGCTTTGTTCTGTAGCATGCTTCGTTCTTCACTATTTGGCCACAACTGTCCCACCTCTTCCGAAGGTCAGAATGATTTGAGCTTCAAGTAGTCATTTAGAGAGATCTGATAAAGAAATTTCATCTCTGTAGGTGCTGGCTGGTGATGAAGAGAACGATAGGTTTCAATAGAGACTAATCTTAACTCAGGAGGGAAAATTCAGGAGGGAAAAGCAATCTGCTGTTCGGTGACAGATCGCTGACAATTTACTTCCACTAGCCACCTCTCTTCCTGCCTGAACTGTCAGAGTGCCATGGGAGAAAAAGCCCTTTGTGCCTGTGTGCAGAAAGTGACTGTCATCACCATTATGAATGGTATTTTACATAGGGCTTGTAAAGATCAGCAATTACTTCATCCTTCCTGCCTCTTCTTTGTGCTGGTTTCTCTTCGTGCTGCAACCAGCTGAGGTTAGGCCCACAGGACATCTGCTCCCCTGCCAAGCAAGTACCTCTAATGGGCTGCCTCCCGCTCCATCTCCTTAGCTGCAGTCATCCTCCCAGATCTGCAGGGGAGAACAGCTTTCCTTTCTGTCCTAGTAGGCTAGGGTTGAGGTTTGTAACCCTTTGAGTTGTGCCCTAACTCTGGCTAAGGAGCAGGAGCAGTTGCTGACCACAGATGCTTCAACCCCTGCAGAGCCCTGCTGGGAAGTGAGAGGTGGATGACAGAGGTGAACAGAAGGACTTGGGGGCAGAAGGACAGAAGATGGATGTGTTAAGGAGCCTTGTGGATATGAGAGGCAAGAGAGCTTTGGATGATAACCAAAGTGCTGTGAAAGGGCTTGAAAATCTGTGACTTCGACATTTCATTTTGCCCTGGACCAGGAGAAGGGAAAACAACATTTTTCTTAGAAAGGAAAGCTATAAAATAAACAAAACCCCAAAACTTAAACTTTCAAAAGCTTTGAGGCAGACACAATGTAATGTTTGACCTTAGTGGGACCCTAGCACCTTGTGAAAACTGAAATTCAGCTCTTGGTCTCCTCTGGTTTAATTTTGGTCTCAAGCTACGTTCTCCATCAGGCTCTGTAGTTTTGTGACTCAGACAGTGTGTTTAACAGCTTAGTTAGAGGGGAGACAGTGGTCTGTAAATGTAGATGTAGCTCAACAAAACTGCCTACAAGGAAAAGTTCAGCTCTGGAAGAAGGGATACAGAGTAGTGGTGGACACAGCCCAAATTGAACTGGCATGATTTGGTTTAAAAAGGCAATACTGTTTTTCTGAGATCAATGGCCTCCAAAACAAATCTTCCTTACATCCTGAAAAAGAAAACATAAAACATTGACCTAATAGAGATATTCTTGTATAAAGCAACCTGGTTAGCAAGACGCTTTGATTCCCTCTGAATATGCTTGTCACAGTAAAATTCCCAGTCCCTGCTAGTCAGTGAGTCAGGCAAGTGAGATGAATAGGGGGTGAGTCAGGGTTTTTATGACAAAGCAGTGAGTGAAGATTGATGTGATGTAGATATCTCTGGTGGGTGAAAGGGGTGTAAAATGACTTTGTGTAGATGAACTTTGTTGTGAAAAGTACATATAGCTGAATGACACCAGGAATGGCTTTTTATATAAGAAAGGATAATACTTGTGCACAGTCAGCAAGGATTATGATTGCTCATATTCTGAAATAGCTCATTTGCACATTTTTTTAAACCTTGTGACTTCTAAGTTAATGAACTTGTCTGGATGCAAGAGCTAGATCTCTGGTTTAGGTAGAACAGAAACTTGTGTGTAGTTTCTGCTTTCCTTGTTTTCAGTAAATCATTATATTTGTGGTCTTTTTTTTTTCTTCCTTTCTTTTTCTTTCCTTTCTTTCTCTCTCTTTTTTGAACAAGTAACTGACATATTTAAAGTTAGCATATGAAGAGCCTCTTTGTTACTATAGCTTATAACATGAAAAATGATTTAGCATGTTCTGTGTATTAGAAACAGGAGATATCAACACAGACTACGATATGACATTATTAAGAATCATAAAGATCAGAAAGCAGCATGGTGGACTTGATGATGTTAGGTGATGGTTGGACTTGATGATCTGATGGATCTTTTCTAACTTGTATAATTCTATGATTCTACATTATAAAGCCAAAGAATAGCAAGTCCTTAAAGCCATAATAACCTTTGGGTGCAATTGCCTCAAATCAGAGCTGTGGGATGTCAGCATCACAGTCAGCATCCTGATGGAAGTATCCTGATGGAAAAGGAGATTTAGCTGCTGCTTCTTTTCTGTTATTATAGTAAATGTTTTCTACGCTATGCTTGTTCCCTCATTTGTGTTGTGTCTGTTTATGTTCTGTACATATTGTATCCAGTCTATGATGTTTATCTCATTCCCTTTTAAATCACTTTAGTTATTATCCTTTTAAATGTTTTTATTGTTTTGATTTCTTCAGAATTGTTTAAAGTTGATGTCCATAACTTGTTGTGTCTAAGGAGACACTTGGTTTCAGTCTTCTACACATTTTCTGAATCTTACTAATATGTAATAGAAATATTCTTTCAAAAGTCTTTCAACAGCTGGAACTGATTTACTTTTTATTTATTTCATTTGCTAAATTAATGACTGTTCACACGTATGAGATTACAATGATTACATCCCTGCAGCAATGGCAAGTGTCCTATAAAATCCAGAGGAGGTGGGAGGACATCTTAAACACTCTCATAACAAATACATTTTTTCAATGGAGAGCAACGGCAAAGCAAACCTCTCTGTATACTATTTTTAATATAGAGGAGGTTCTGAGACCAGCAGAAGATGCAAGAATTGCCTCTGTTTTGTGTGTACTAAAAACATGAGAAATTGATGGTGACACCTTTTGGTCCAAAATAAGTTTTCACTGCCTGTTCAAAAATGCATGAACCTTAGTTGAAATACACATGCTTCTGTGTGAGAAGCATCTTTCAAGATGCAGGACCGAGGACATAACTGTTCTATCAGAATTGGCTTTGCATGAGCTAAGTCCAAAGTCAGAAGAGGTGGCGGTTACTGTGTCTCTCACCTGGTGTGCAGAAACAGTATAGCTATGTTTTTTCTCTCAGGTACAGCTTTAAGGGCTTTGATTGATTGCACTGGAGCCTGAGGTGCTAAATCCAGCCTAGGCCTGTGCCATCTAGGGTTACTGGTGTCAGTGAGTGCTAACTGAGAAGACTTCGCATCACACTCTGCTGAATGGTGTTGACATAAGAAGGAAGAGGCGCGTGAAGGTGCCTCAAAACTGTGCTGAGGTGCAGTGACTTACTTTCTGCTGTAATGCTCTGGATTTCCTCGCTTGCCATTTCTCAGTCCGTGCTGTCTCCAGCACCAACTGCAGCCTCCTAAAACAAGTAACAGATATTATTTCTTCAGGGAATATTGACTCCTTGTTTGAAGCAAAAGGCTGAGAGATGGAGACAGCTTTTTCATTCCCAGCCAGCAGGTGATAAGCCTGAAGACCTTTAGTTCCAGGTCTTTTTTGTTTTTTATTGACTATGATTTTGGGCAAAGCACTAAGCTCTTTATCATAAGGTTTTAGTCTGCAAAACTTAGAAGACTAATAATGTGCTTTCTGAAGCTTGAGGGATTCTTCTGTTTGAGGGAACTACAGCTATTTTATGTTGTCTCATACTTACAAATTCTGACTGTTTATTGCAGTAACAGTAGGTCTCATGATATTTCATATTTCTTTCTCTCTTTACATCCCAGCTCTTGCAGACACATAACTGTATGAAAAATTCAGCTTTAGACGAAATAAGTTTCTAGTCCTTGTGATTGTAAAGAAAGAAAACTTTGATAAAGGCAATCCCTGAAGACTAAAATAAAAACTAGGACAGAAATGGAAAAGGGCGCAAACTATGTTACTTCTTAAAATGAATAATATCTTGGAGTCTAAGCAATGATGTCTGAAAGCCAGGCTTGGCAGTATTACGTACACAAACAGCAAGGTGGGACTGTAAATATTGAGTGTGTGCAACCAGGTTTATAATTAGAGAATTGTCACATGTTTGTCTTCAGCTCAGAGGCAACATTTCTTGGTCAGAGAGTGTAGATGAGCAAACCCCTAAGTAAGGGAAGGAAGCATTAACAGTGCTTTCTCTTCTCCTCTTCCTTTCCTTGTCCTATTCCCTCTTCTCCCACTTAGTATGTTGCACCAGGGGAGTTAGATGCAACATTTTCTCCCCCTTCTTATTGCAATCTTCCATTCTTACTACTAATTAGAGATCATCAGCACTGTTTTAACTTCTGCATTTAAATTTTTTAATATGCAGGAACATTTATTTTAAAACTGCATTTATATGTACAAGGTGGCATTGGTAACCTTGCAAATGCAAAAAACACTGTGCCTTTACTATGGGTGTCAAAGAAGAAGCTATAGTAATGTTGCTTTCATGACATCGTATATTTTTTGCTTTCCTTTTTTTTTCCAAACTTTTGTCTAGACCAGATCTCATGGTTTTTAGGTGATAACTTATAAAGCTGCCTCCATTTGTTCCACACTTTTATGTCCTGCATATCATCAGTATGAATGTGAAAAACTTCCATAGCAAAACTCTAGCTGGAACTCACAGAAGAGAGAAAATAAGATCCTGATATATAATAAACTAAATCGTAAAAGAAAAGAAATAATCTCCTCTATATGTCATTAAAAAGAAGTACAAATGCTTTTGCAATGTTGCCATTTAAAACAGTTTAATTTAAAGAGACAAATCCTTGTGTGGAATAAATTGAACATGTGCCTGTTGAAGTCAATGGAGCTACACAGATTTAAAGCCATTTGGTACCTGGCCCTCTATTGGAAATGGTAGATTAAGTTGGAAAGATACGTTCTTGAGATCAGTTCATTTCAAAGCATGACTTTCATTAAGGAACCTGTAATGACCCTAAAAAATCTGAAATACTCCCCAAAATGTGATTTAAATAAAGAAATAAAAAGCTTCTTTAGATCTTGGTGCTGCTTTTACCTAGAAAGATATACCTGAAGTAGTTTTCAAAATGACTGAAGCAAATCTTACAATTTATCATAATTGAAAGTGTCTTAGGAAAATGTCTTGGAGACTCAATTTCCTGCTGAGAAAGAGAATGTCACTGTTGTCACTGACCTGTGGCTGTAAGAGGCACATGATCAAGACTTATTAATTACAACATTAAATGCCAAATATATGAGATACCACAGACATTTTATTGGATGTGGGAACTAATCAACTTGCTACTGAAGTAATTCAATTCTGTGCAGGTTTATTATTCAAGCACTTTAAAGCGCAAGGAATGACAGCTGATATATATGAAAGAAAACTAAGAGAGACAGCAATAGTTCCTTTTAATTGTATTTATCGTATTGAATAAAAGTGATATACAGCTTTCTTTCTTTGTCTTGAAGTGATTTGTCTCATACTTAATTATCATCTAAGTATCAACGACTGGAATAGAAAAATAACAGCCATCCTGAAAAACATAGTAATCTTCAGAGAACTTCTGCTCTGCAGGCACCCAAGTGAGCTAGACTGCAAGGAACTTAAAGCTACTCCTTCTAGCTTTAAGTTAGACAACTCCACTGCCTGCAAGCTCCTATAGCTCAGCTGAGGCTAGTCTAGCTTGCTGAGCAAGGATGCTGGTGAGGTGAAGGATCACCATAGGCAGAAGCTGCCCTGGTTTCCTCCCAGCCAGAAACTACCCCCTGAACCAGGCTCTCAAGGCAGATGCAGAGCAGTATATAGTTATTATGCTACTCTTTGCAAGAAGTGGGTATACCCTTTTGCCTTCTTGTACATGAATAAACTTCAATAGCTAGATTTATGTTTAGTTGCACAGGAATCAGTTCTGTGCACTGAATGAGCCAGTTAGCCTGGCAAGATGAAGCGTCTTGTCAGCTGAAACTGTTTTCTGCTCTCTATGTGGTGAAGGGTAGGGTTGCATCAGTTACAGATGGCAAAAACCTATTAAATCATATTTGTAAGTCCAAAGATAACTTTGTATTAGAACGTTTTAGTAGCACAGGATTCTTGATAGTAGATTTTGTGTCACAGAATTTCATTACATGGCATGCATGAGAATCTGTGCATTTTAATGAGTAGAAATGGAAAAATATACATGCTCTTGAATGATGAACTAGACGGGGAATAGATGGTCTCCACAAATGATGCATCTCCTTCAGATGGGAATATTATAACTTCAGAATAGACAAAATAAGAAAAATAGATGTTTCCTCAGTTCTTGGGGACTGAATGGTTATGATCTGAATTCATTAAAACATATTTTATTTGTACTTTAAGTTTGAAAGCAAGATATGCCCTTGGCTTGGGAAACGATCTTAGCAGGAGAATATACATCTACTTAGCCTCTAAGGCTGAAAGTTAATGCAGGATTTGTTTCTTTTTGAGTTTTGCTTTTGAATTTGAAATGTAGACTTCATGTCTGTTTACCCTATGTTCAGTCATTCATGAACATATTGGCACAAGTATTAAAACTATTGTAACAAAGTCAGTTTGGGGTCTTTTCAGCATAACTTGAAAACATCCTATTGTTATTTCTCTAGCATCATATTAGGATTGATGTATTGTCATTTTTTGTAATACAGTAGTGAGCCCAGAGATATCAATGGAATCATATTTTAATATTATGGCTCTTCATCTTTATTCAGATAGAACATCCACTTGTTTGCTTCCCAATTTTTTTCTAAAAATAGCTGTAATGTTTTTAGATCAATTTTTACTGTTTTTAAGTTGACTTGAATCTTAATACCTATTTAGAACCTCTTTGCACTCCCACTTGTATTTACAATGAATTCCTGACTCATACCTTGTGTTAGCACCTAAAGCCTTAACTGTGAATCAGGAAGACTTGGAAAAGATGACAAATAGGCACAGCAGCATTTATGTTTGTGTAAAATCCTTGTGACAGTTAAGTCGTATGCTCGCTCAGACTAGCAGTGGTAGGAAAAAAAAAACTAGAGAATTATTTTTAACTTCTTTTTACAATTGATTTAACCAGAGGAAATAAGAATGAAGTGCTAGCATAACTAGATAAGCATTTCACCTGTATTTAATGTGGTAAATACAGTGATACTGGCTAAATTTCATGTTGGAATTTTGGGCAATATGCTAGCAAGGGGAAGTGTGCCCACAGGGATATTTCTGTTACTCATTCCTAATGGAGCTTCACTTAGATAAGGCAACCGATGTCATCTTCATAGAGTGCCTTCTAGCAAGAACTAGCAATAAAAATACACAATAGATTTAATGTGGCTTGGCTGTCCTCTGACCAGTAAGTTATTCTGCCATTTGGCTATAGGCAGGGGCAAAGAGTGCACTGAGCTTCTTCAGCCTTGCTCTCAAGTCTTTTACTTCCTTAACATTATACAGTTGGTGTAAACTGGGCTGCAAATGGCTCTCTAAACCTATGAAAATGCAACACTGAATAAAAATGGTGAAAGCATAGACACCACCACAAATGTAAACAACCTCACGCTAAAATTTAAGAATATTCCTACATGCTTTTTCAGCATTGATAATTTAGTGCATTAATGTTAAGTATATGATTACCTACTACCCAACATTTTTCTTTTTGGCAGTGTTGCATTTAAATAATTTTTAGGCGAAGACATTACTGGTAAACTGATGATATTCTTACAGAGAATCCCATTCTGATCAAGCAAAAGTTTCTGTTGTTCACTGTAGCAGTTTAATGTGCGAGATAGATTAAGTACAAAATATACTTGTAGCCATGCTTGAGTGAAGAAGATTACTAGAGAATTTTATCTCTACAGCTGTCTCCAGCAATAAATTCTTCAGATTCCAACTATCAGCATCTAATATGTAAATTGTTAATGAATTTGAATGAAGAAGACAGGCATGGGTCACTCATTCTAGGAGTACAATCCAAAATCTTTCTGTAAGGTCAGCATCAGAACAAATGAGCACAGATTTCTGTTTCATACAGTGTTACTTTCCTTTTAAATGGAAATGAAATTATTTCTGATTTATGCTGGTAATGTCTTGAACAGGTTTGTGACCATTTGCTTACCTGGTTTACAAGAGGTGTACTTCTCCCCTGGGCTGAATGTTGTACTCCCTGTAAAACAAAGGTTATGGCACAAACGCAAGCTGCTTCCTTGAGGCCCAATTCTACCCACAGTTTCTTGAATGCAAATCACTGGCATTACACATGGGTAACTGAAAGCTGAATTTACCCTTGAGTGCTCAGTTCAGTTTAAATTATTTTGCAGCTTCCCTGCTGATGGCTAAGAAATCATCCAGCCTCAGTAGTATAGCTACCTTTTATTCAGTATTCCCTTCACAAATGTAATGTAAGGTTTGCTTATAAATATACATGCTTTAGTTTACAATTGCTGTTGAAATTTGCCGTTCTATACACTACAGGTGTATTGAAAGCAATATCTGCAAGCTCATAATTAACCATTCCTTTTGTTCAGAGAACGAAAAGTGGGATAAATTTTCAGATAACAAGATACTGTATCCAAGTTGTTTTCCACAATTTTTCATACAAAAGTGACTAGTTTATGGCACAACTATACTACTTAACATTCCTGATCATCATTATTGCCAATGCATTAAATGTCTTATACTTCAGATCCAATCCTGCCTTGCTCTGAGAACAAATAATTCAACTCCCCACCGTAAATCTTTTCTAATTAGGTTATTTTTGTCTTTTAATCTTTTACTCCAAGAGCCATTAATGATTTTGAACTGAGACATGTATAATTTGTAATAATTTAGCTTATCTGGCTTTAAAAGACCATTTGTTTTCCTTTTAATCTTTAACCAACCCTGTTTGGATTTAAGACTGTGTGTAGTAAATGCCAAAGGTAAAGACAATTTTTGTTATACTATACAATTCTTAACCTTGTGTTGAGGCCTCCAGCTGCAAAATTAGTGATGTCACCTATAAATGAATTCCAAAACCAATCCTGAAACAAAATAAAAAGCCCAGGGGTCTTAGATGATAATGGTAGAGTAGGTTCATTTGTTCATTAATTGCTATGCTGTTGTACCAAATACCAAACTGGGTTTTATTATCTTGCTTATTTGAACCTCTAGTTCCACCTTCATTTCCTGTGATTAAATGTCTCAGATTATTGAGAATTTCTTGAATCTGAGCTTTCAGGGATTATTGTCAACTGCAGACTAAACTAAACTAACTACTTTGTGTGTACCTGGTTTGATTAACTATGCAGAAATTTGTTTCAGGGGAAAACAATGGTGAATTCCTTCAGCCACATACCAGAATATGATCACAACCTTGTACAGTAATTGACAGGCATAGTATGAGGGATGCTTCAAAAAAGTAACGTCTCATGTTATTGTTTTGGCTCGCAACATCAGAGGAGGAACGACAGTAGAGGTTGAACCTTCCCACCAATGTTCCATTCCATGTTGTTGCTGTGTGACAGATGGCAGCAGAGGGGCACTCTGACACAGTGGTGTCTGACCTGGGAGTGTGCATGAAGCAAAGGTGTGGAACTGAATTCATCCATGTGGAAAAAATGGCACCCATTGACATCCATTGATGCTTGCTGAACATTTATGGTGGCCAAACAGTGGATGTGAGCACAGTGAGGTAGTAGGTGGTGTGTTTCAGCAGTGGTGGCAGTGGATCATCTCTGCTGGTACAGATTGTTACAAGCACGGCATGCAGGCTCTTGTTCATCAGTGGTGAAAATGCGTAGCTAATGGTGGTGACTATGTTGAAAAATAGTATATTGTAATTTAGAATTTTCTGTAGTAAATAGTGTTATTGTACTCTGTTGTAGTTTCCATGAAAATAAACAGGAGGTATTACTTTCAGAGCAACGTATGTATTAAGTCCAAGAATTTAATTATTTTCATAATCCTATCAGATCAGGTTGTTAGATGTTCTCTGCAATGCAAAATAGGCATACAACAGACAAATAGGTTTCAAAGTCCAAGTTACCTTGTTGCAAACTAGTTTTTTGTTAATTAACCTTCTATGGCAAAATAGGATCACTTAACAATGTTGGATAAATTGCCTGAATATGGATAATCCTTTACTACAATGAACTATATAAGAATTTTCACAGCAATGTCAAAATCAGCCAACAATCAGTAATGGTTGTTGATTAAAGGTTTGCTTAACTTTGAGTTTTTTGTTGTAGTTAAGTGCAACAAAAGAAAAGTAGTTTTAGATATTTTTTGATTTATTCAGTCTTCCAACCAATTCTGCTCTATACAGACAGACAAGTACAGGCCCATGAATCTTTGAGAGCTACGAAGGATGCCTGTTCACATAAAGCAACTCTTAAACATATGTTCAGTCCCACTAGAGTTCAAGTCAAGCGTGTACCGAGATCACATTGTTTTGAGAAAAATGAGCTGTTTTCTGTTGTATTTGCACTTGAATTCTTGGAAGGGATAACTTTACACTCCAGTTCAGCAGATTGGATGATTCCAGTGCAACTTAAGAAAAGTATCAAAAGTAATTAATAGATATGATATAATGTTTTATGTCCACCTGTAGAGAATTCTGTTGTTTTCTGGCTGTTGTTGTCATCTTTAGAAATTTCAGATGAGTAGAAAATACACACCTTGCAAATGGGCTTGTGCAGATTTAGATACTTACACTGTGTATAAAGCCACATTTAACTGTAAAGGAAAACACTTTTTCTAAAAACAATAGATCTTTTTTTTATCTTTTGCCTAATACGAATCTGCTAAGCCTAGATCTGAATTAAATTCCAGATGTTGGTAATTTCACAAATGGCTTTGAGCTACAGTGGGTTCGAACAGTGTGTGGTGTGACTGTGCCAGCAGCACTGCGGTGGGGCCCTGAGGGTGGGTGTAACAGGGACTGCACGGCAGTGTGGGGCTTCCCCCATGACTGGCCCTGTACTACAGCCCCCACTGAGGTGGGCCAGGACAGGGACAGTGACTGGAGTCAGCCACAGCTCTGGTATCCTCTGGCATTGCCAGAGAACCCAGACCTGGCGTGTGGGCCAAGATCAGAGGAGGGGCCCTAATGAAACGGACCTAACAAAACCCCACCATAAGTGCATGGGGGACCCAGGCGAGTCTAAACGCTCAGTTTAGTTGTTTTCAGAAAGCCTTCTCCAGGTGTGTTGTGTTGGAGCACACTCCAATTGCTCTGGCTGTTTCCTGTCCAACAAAATAATCTTGGGTATTTACTGATTCCTTCCCACTTAACGTGCATTGTGTAATGGTCCATTTTTGACCAAAAGCCATCTTCAGGGCAAGATGTGCTACTGACTGGGAAGCTGGAAACTGTGTTAAAGTGATTTTGTGTGCTGGAAAAGGCTTGAAGAAAATGTTTTTGTGGTTCTGTCCACTACTCTGTTTGTAAGGGTAACCACAAAACAGAAATTATCCCTCACCCCAAATCCATGTTATTGTAGTCTTCTACTGTATAGCAAAACAATAACCTATCATGTCATTTTTTCCAATTTCCGTGTCTCTCTTCAATGTGTTTGTGGGAGAAAATGAAACAAATTAAGGAAGTCTTTTCTTATCAATAGTCTGATAATTCTGACTCATTAGGATGAAGAGATGCAGCACATACAGGCATAATGTCAGCTGTATATCCCTGCTCTGGAGATCTGCTATGAGCTTTGAGGAAGACAGGATATGTTCTTCGTGCTTGACAGTCCAGAGGAACTGAACTGTGCTTGTGATATCAATATGTTTTTAGGCCATCTGGCGCTTCTATGCACTTCAGCAGGGCACAATGCTTCCACTGCCACCACACAGGCAATGCCTTCTTTTCCCTCTCTATTCAGTCTTATTTATCTACATGCAAGGGTTTTTCTGAGGATAGAAGTCCTCTTAAATGGTGGCCTTTACCCTGCTTGAAACCTGAGAAGAGGGTTAAGGCTGCCTTCTGTCCTCAGTCACTTAACAAAGAAATTGTCTGGTTCTGAAAACCTTCTTTTCATGCACATTGAAATCCTCTGGTTTAATGATTATCTTTAGTCAGAGCTTAGTGTCTAAATTTGGTGAAAATAGGCAGAAAGGCCCTTCTTTAAAATGGGAAGAAAGGTGGCTTAAAACATAGACCTTAATATTCTAGAGTTCTTTTTTATTAACTTGACTTTTGAGAAAAAAAAATCTTATGACTTATGTCAGGATCTTTTGTTCACTTAATGAATTTTTCAAGGTATTAAAAATAATTTGTGCAATGTGATGACTATTAAGCTACTAAGTGAGGATGGGAGTAGAATATAATTTCGATTAATATCCCATCTGAAATAAAAGAACCATTCTCAAAGATCAAAAAAAAATCTCCATTGGCTCAGTAAAGAACCTCATCTTCATTGGAAACTAAGCCTTATGACACGACAAGAACAGCTCCATAGGAGAAAGAGTGGGAAGAGACTGGTTCAAGACCAGTCTTTTAATTTAATACTTCAAAAAAGGAACTTCAGTGAAGCTACCAGGCAGCCGTGCTCCTCATATACACATGCATGCACGTGACATGACATCTATCTATCTATAGATATCCTCACCTTGGTAATTTCTGTGGATGTTATGATTACAGACTGCAAGATAAAACCTGAGAGCACGGCCACGTGGTGGCTCTAAGCAAGTTTACTTTGGAAGTCTTAAATGTGTGAAGTAATCTTCAATATATGCAAATTAAAAGCTTCTGGGAGTGCTCTGTGCATGCAATGAAAAGAAAATATAGCCTTCTGCAGATAGAAAAGGCAAGCTTACTAGGAATTAATAACTGCTTCAGTCCTAGGGAAATAAGAGAAAACGGTGTATCTAGTTCTTACTATAGAAAAATGTAATTAACAGGAAGGTCAGAGGGCAAGGACATAGTATGCAATTAAATCTTCCTCAATCTCGCACTACACAGGTAAACATAATACAAGTTTAATAATGAGCAAATCCTCTGGTATCTAGCACACAATTTTAGAACTCTCATCCACACGAACTCTGTGGGGATGTTATTTCTTGCTATAGCATATTTTGCACTTCTGTATGGAACATTTAGGAATACTCTAAAGACATTTTCTTCACATTTTTCTTTAGGTTTCCTCTGATTTCCCTACCACTGAAGCATTACAGTAGTTCAATTTTCTGCATGTTACTTGAGATTTAGTGCTAATGCAGATAAGGTAAAGCTGTAACAAGGCTGCTGCTAACATGCGAAAGCTGTGCTTTGAAGTGATATTGTAATGAAAACCTATGTTAGTTATTACTAGACACATTCTTTACCTTTTGGATATCAAGCTATTTTAGTAGGTGATATATGATTATTTTTTTTTCTCAGTCCAGGACACTTGATTGAAGAGACAGCATTCATTATATGACTGTTCACAAATGCATAGAGGAGACAGATACTTCTAGGCTGGATTCAGTGCTGATCCTGCTTTGAGCAGGAGGTTGGAAGAGATGACCTTCCAAGGCCATTTCCAACCAGAATTAATCGACAAACCTATGATTCACATGCAAATCTCTGTTTGTTTTTGCAGTTATTTTAAGAAAACAAAGCATTTCAGCTAAATATTGGATTTCACCTGCAGTATATTCAAGTTGTCAGATGTGCTCTGTTTTCTGTTCATTCCCCTCTGCCACCACTTTACTTTTCTCTTGTCTCATTTTCTATCAAGATCTCTAGACTTGCCCTTGTTTTTTGCCTTGTAGCAAATCTGACTAAGATCCACATCCTTTCTGCTTTTGCTTTCCAAACTCTTCTCCATGGCTCTGAGCCTGGAGAGCTATGCATAAAGTGTTACAGACATTTTGCACAGAGAAGTAGGGTGCAGTTTTTCCCAACACCAGTGCAAGGCACTGGACTTACTAGGCAGCATCAGCTAAGATTTATGCTAAAGGGCTCTCTACACTCAGAAACCTTGGGAAATGCATCAAAAAGGGCAATTTCATACACCAAATCATCCATTAACCCCTCATGTCAGACCTTCCAGCCCTATACTGTGGATAACTGTAAATGACAAGCTAACACCTAAACTGAAAATTGTATAGTCACATTAAGGATGAGTGCAAAATTGATCTGCTTTGTCTTTTTTTTTGTCTTTGGTGGAGAAGATTCTGTGCATGTTACAGGAATTTTTCTGTGTGTGTGACTAGAATGAAATTTGTAGTGAAGGGTCAATGCCTTCTCCCAAACCATCTGTGAAAATCCAAATCCAAACTGGGCTAGCTTAAAAATGAAAAAAAGAAAAAAAAAGAAAAAAGAAAAAAGAAAAAGGGTGGGGTGAGGAGAGACTTGATAACATTGACTAATTAGAAAATTGGAGCAGAGAAAATAACTTTGCCAGGATATTATCTCTATTTCTTGGGCTTTTGTTCTGTAACCTTTGTATAATGCCAAGCAATCATTTTGAAAATTGGGGAAATTCCTGTTCAGTCTAAAATCCTCCTAAGGAAGGACTAAAAGCCTCTGCCAAAATCACTTTTGGTCCTGACAAAGACTTGCAGCCTGGAAGGCCAACTGCTGTTGGGCTGCATCAAAAGAGGGGTGGCCAGCAGGGAGAGAGAGGTGATTGTGCCTCTCTACTCTGCTCTTGTAATGCCCCATCTGTTGTGAGGCCCCATCTGGAGTACTGCACCCAGGTCTGGCGCCACCAGCACAGGAAGGGTGCAGAACTGTTGGAATGGATCCAGAGCAGGGCCACAAAGATGATAACCTCTTACGAGGAAAGGCTGAGGGAGCTGGGCTTGTTCAGCTTGGAGAAGACAAGGTTCTGGGATGACCTCATTGTGTCCTTTCAGTACTTAAAGGGAGTGTATAAACAGGAGGCAGACTCAGTTCTTACACAGCCTGATAGTGACAGAACAAGAGGGGATGGATTTAAACTGGAAGAGGGGAGATTTAGATTAGATGTTGGGGAAATTTTTTACCTAGAGAGTGGTGAAGCACTGGCACAGCTGCCCAGAGAGCTGTGGGTGCCTCATCCCTGGAGGTGCTCAAGGCCAGGTTGGATGGGCCCTGGACAGCCTGAGCTGGTGGGTGGCACTGTGCACAGCCAGGAGTTGGAACAGGATGGACTCTAACGTCCCTTCCAACCCAAGCCATTCTGTGACAAGATAGAAACCAGAACTCAAGAAGAAAACCATTTTTGTCTTCTTTGGAAAATACAAGTCTGAAATTTAGATAGTGTCCTTTTCTGCCAGATGTGTGAGACGGAAAGCAACAGAAGAACGTGCGTGAGAGATACCAGCTTCTGTCCCCTTCACCCC
>WBMW01002323.1:354590-413223 GCA_013396635.1 Penelope pileata
TGTGAACTGAATTTCATACACTCGACTGCTAAAATAACATATAGAGTTGTTTTTCTTTTTTTTTTTTTTTCTTCCTACTAGTCAGTCATACTTTTTAGGACAATGTAGCAAGGGGAAATCTACAGCCAACCTACTAACCACTAAGGGGGGAAGCACAGGAGGCATCTGGACTAGGATGAGTTGTGTTTGCCTGTGAGAAAAGGGCACGCTCACCATGTGCAGCAGAGCTACTTCTGCTGCAGCCCACTCTTGCAGCCTTACACCTGCCTGTGCTGCCTTGACTTTGGTGAGTAGCCTCGTGTTCTGCATAGCTAATTAACAAACAGGGCTGATGCTGCGGGCTGCCCTGCGGCTTGTGCAAGGTGCACTTTGGCTGTGACTCTTCTTGAAGTGAAGGATGGGTGATGAGATTGCAAAGGCTGCAGAAGGTGCATAGCAACTTGAAAAATATGGCCCTAATTAGGCAACAGCTCTGTAAAATGTTCCTTTCCTTCTCAACTTTAAAACTCATTTAACCTTTTCATATGTGTCAAAACATGTCAGCCATTATGAGCGTGATCTCTTGAGATCATGCTAATTCACGACTTGGTTAATCTTACAGCTCTTCTTATTGAATGATTGTGGTATATTTTATACTCATTTTTTTCCTCACTCATTTTTCTTGGTATAAGTTGAGGTTATGTTTGTTTTCAGGGATATGACTGTATTTTGTCTGACAGAAAATATGTGGTTAGTTTGAAATATCTGTTATTCTGTGCTTCCCCCTTTCTGCTAGAGAAAAATAGGGAGATAGAAAAAGATGATCATCTGCAATGTTTTTATTGGCAGGGGAAAGAGTGTAGATATTTATTACTGAACATACTGCATGCAGAAAAGACAAAATCCCAAATGAATCAGAAGTAATTTACAAACAAAATTATAGTAAAATCATTATGAGCTTGAAGAACCCTAAGAAGGTAGTACAAACAGATTCAGTATTTTCAGATAGATATGAGAAAATGCTTTCTTATCCTTGTAGAGTTAGTGGGGAGAAGGATTTTCTTTAATATTAATAATCTCTACATAACTCCTTAGAACAAATGGTGATAGGGGAAATAATCTTACCTATACTCAGTAGTGTGTATACTGAGACTGATATTTACAGTTCTTTAGACCTATATTAATTTTACAGAGGAATCCTTGCCCCCTTTTTTTCCTTTGTGTTGGTATTTGCAATTTAATATGATCACTAGGAGCAGACTGAAGCTCCTGCTTTTATGTTTTTTCTTGCAGATCTCGTAGATAAAGAATGATAGTAATAACCCAACCGCTCTTTTTTTTTTTAATTTTTGCACACAAGCATAGCTGTTTCAGCCTTTTTACTTCAAAAATTAACACTGATATTTAGAAAAGTATTAACTTCATCATGCTTCAGACATCAGTTTGAGATATCTATACAGAAAGTTATTGCAGTCCTCCTTATCTAAATGCAGTGAGTCAATACATCTATTAATATTAACTGATTATTTTTCTTATGGTGACTGAGAGGCTTGCTTGCACTGAGTGCCTGCTTATTATATCAGGGAAAAAAAAAAAAAACTCACCTCCAAAAATGCAGCTGGCTCTGATAGGAATTTTGCCTGAACAAAGACTACAGTCTGCAGTCCAAGTGATATTCCTTTCAGTGCACATCTGTTTCATTTCATAAAGTTCCTATATTTTGATAACACATATGAGAGTGTCTTAAATTTGAGCTTCAAATTGCTGCCATTGGAGACGAAGCTGCTGTGGTGATATTGGGCTGTTCTGAGTTAAGGTTCTGTTTTCTTGCTTGTGTGAATGACTTGGAAGGTGCTATTGCTATCTGAAGTCCAGATGAGTAGCTAAAAGTGTTTTGTGCAACGCAGAGGAGGAAGGATAACTGCTGCATTCATATAAAATTTTCCTTCACATGAGTGCATCCATTCACAACAACCCCCACTCCGCCCTGACAGAGGACAAAGGTCTTGCAAACACTGCTCCTATCCACTATACTGAAGGCTTTGGGCATGCTACACAACTGCAGGTTGGCAAGGGCACAACACTATTAACCAAAGCTGTCTCTCAAATCTCAACTGACCTTAATACCAAAGAGGAGCTTGCCAGAAAGTCTTTACTCCCTTCAGGCATTGATCAGTTCATTTTCAATGGGTGGGAATGTAGGGTTTCAGGCTTCTAACACACTTTGAAAATTATGCGTTACTCAGTATGTAGAAATTAAAGAAAACTGCACAGGATGATAGATTTAAGACAGAAAAGGGCTTTGTGTCTCAGGTATTAAAGGTATCAGTCTTTTAGGGTCTGTTTTTAAGTGTGTTATCACACAGTCTGTGTATAGGAGTTGCTGGCATATCAAACCGGTTTATGCAAATCTTGGCAAAAGATATTAAAAATGGCCGTTTAAAATATAAATAGCTGGAGCCTGTATTTGCTTTACCATTACTCCACCTGCTGGTATTCTGCTAAACTGACTGTGATATTAGAGTTTAGACTAAAGCAAAAAAAGGAAATAAAACTGCTCCCGAAGAGCAAGCACTGAGTGATTAATAGCAATAGCAATCGTGGGGTATGAGGATTCTAAGGAATAGATGGTAGTCATTTTAGATGAGTGGAGATTGAACTGCATCTTTCTGCCCATAAGAACACATTAGTGGTATACCTACTCTTAAAAACATCCAAAACTAAATTTAGGAGGAGTCAATATTTTAGTTGGATGCACTTGTATATTTTATACAAAACAATATGCACATATAGCATTTGAGTAACTGTTGGATTATCTTAGAACAGAAAAATGTCAAAATTAAGTCATCCAAAAGCTACTGCAGTATGAGTGAATAGGGTATGACACTGTCTGAAAAATTATGATGGGGAAAACAAACATCGTCACAACTGGACTATGTTCAGTTACTTGGGGCTGACACTTACAAGATATGATTCCTTATCACAGTGTAATTGTTGGAGGAGACTAAGCTCCAAGAAGGGCTTCAGACACCCCCATGGAGTTTGTCAGTTCTGTGCAAGACGCCACCCTTATTCAAGGACAGTGGATGCTTGGATGCTCGGGATATCCAAATGAAGTTTGGGTAAATCAAACCCAACTGTGCAGCTAACCTAGGCTTTGCTGCAGGAGAAAAAAAAAAAGTGAGTCCATTGTTTAACAATCATGTCTATATTACACATATACATCATATGTATGCTCACGCCGAGCTCCCTCATTTGCTTCTTTTTGGTTGCCATCTTGTTAGTTGTGTTTTCTTAATCAGTGCTAAAAAATAATATATTTATTTTAGCAAATTTTACGACAGAGTAACTATGAAAAGCAGAAAATTGAACTTTTGTGACATGGTTCCTCGCAAAGACCCTGTAGAGAACTTTTTCCGCTGCTTTTGTAATTGAAAGGGTGATGAGGGCACAGTCACCTTTTACTGTCGTACCTGCTGACACCAACTAGAAAAGGATACTTTTAGCAGCGGTTTAAAAGAGTACTTATTTTTCCTTTTCTGCAGACGACTGCATAACCACAACAGCAAGGCAAAACCCGATACCCCCACTGAAGGGATTTATAGTCCACAATAGACTTCTGTCGTTAGGTGGCTCCAGGTAGTCCATTAAATCTAGATTCCTCAGCTATGCCTAAATGAAGGATGAAAGGGAGGGAAGTTTTCATCATCACGAGCCTGTGTGTCTTTTCCATCATCATTAACAGTAGAGAAGTACACATATCTGGACTGAGTGGTAGGCACCCTGTGCTTGCATAGCAAATCACCAGGACCCTGGAACATGCTGTGGTGCTTGGCTATCAACAAGCTCTGGCATGCTCCGTGTTTCTGCTGTAGGTACCAATCCCCATTTGGCTGAGCCCCTTCAAATAATCATGTCGCTAATCATAGAGTGTTAGTGAAGCTATATCCTCCCCTTCTTCCCAACTGCTAATGCCTTTCCTTTAGATAACATGACTGAAACCTCAAGTCAGGAACAAATATAGAAAGCCACTTGAGGATTTAGGAAGAGAGGAATACAAGGAGTTTGGAATAACTCCTTTGGACTGGCAAAAAGTACCTTCTTCACCTTGGTGATGTACGAGGAAGTAGTCAGTAGAAAGATTGGAGAGCCAAGAAGGGAGCAGTGTGTTGGAAGATGTCATTATAGGAGGAGGTGTAGAGGGACAGTTAGGTGAGTTTGCCCCTGCTCTGTACTGTAGTGCTGAATATAGTGCTTATTCTCAGTGGTGCAGAGGTGAAGAGGCACAGGTCTAAATGGCCATCCAAGGGCTATGCAATTAGCTTTCATGCGGAGCAAAGCCAAAGCCAGAGAGCTTGCACCTGTGGATTCCTGATGGAAAAAACACTCTTGACTGAGCATAGTCTAAAGTGAGGTGTTTTTTCTGCAGAGCACAGAAAGGCTGTGCACTGAACACAAGAGGATCAACACAGCTGGCTGCTAGCATCTTGATTAGAGGTGGATGAACTGGTTTGGATAAAACAACAACTGGTCTGACTGTGCACAGAGCTCCAGCTGAGCCTGAATTTGGAAGAGGCAAAACAATACAAAGCTTATGTTGTTATTTTCTCACTTACATGTTAACACTTTTCTGTACGTCCTGCTTGCGGCAGAACAGCTGAAAGACTGCAAAAATGACTGGTTTCCTGACTAGCTGGGAAGAAGTCTCTTGATCTCTCTTCCTATCACCAAACATGTTTCTAGACAAGACATTTTCCCCTGAATGAGCCACAGAATATCTACGTTTGCCAAACTCTATTTCAGGCTATTCAACCTGTAGCAGTTATGAGAAAACTCAGCAACATCGCTATCCCTGACAGGCTTTTTGAAGTGTCTGTGAAGTTTTAATAGAGGAGGTTAGCCTGGGAGCACTGAAAATTGCCATGTGTGCCGGTGTTTCTTCATGTTTAGATGCCTGCATAAGCTTGGTAGTGCGACCACTTTGTATCATAGCCAAAGGGAGGCAGTACTTATTTCTTGCTCAGTCATATAAATGACATATTGGCAACACTTAGTGTTGCAGTTTTGTGGGAACGTTGTGGAAACATTTGGATTCTGATTTAAAGTGAGCATTCCCCCTGGCAGTTGTGCTGGAACATGCATTATTTTTGTGAAAATGCATCTCAGTCTTTTACACAATGAAACATAACTTTGTCCAAGAGGTCTCTTAATGTACGGTTATAAATAAATTACTGTTCAGTATTCTTTTTGAATATGCTCACATAGGCACTTTTCAGAGTCTTCTTTAATTTTACAAAGAGGGAACATAGAAAATAACGTTCTGTGGCCACTCATTTAAATCATGGCTAATCTTTTGAGAGCTATATTTTACAATGAGAGCTGCTATTTAATATACATAATAGTTTTTTTTTCTCTGTAATTGCACAGAAGGGATTTTTTCCAGTAAATTAAAATTTCTTTGACACCAATTATTATGTAATATGAAGATGTAGTACTTTACCTTCTTTTCATTTCATCTAAATTAATCTGATGATAATTAGATCTAAATAATAAAAACAATGAAGTATGTTTCTTTCTGTAAATTACTTCTTTGTTGTGTGTGCTTCCCTTTGTATTGAACTTGGTGACTTGCTTGCTTTTAGTAGTTTTGAAATATTCTGTCACTAATTACATTTTGAAATATAACCTTCCAACTATGTTGCTTCTGTTTTTTACTCATTTCACATTGGTTTAGAAGCATTTGCTTGCTATTTTATTGCTGAATCTTGAAGTTGAGAGCCATATTACATATATCAGTGTGCTTTCTTTTCCATCTTTAGCTGTGTTAATTAAATTCTGTATCCTCTATATTGCTCATGATTTGTAACGTCTACTGCCAAATCCAAGGCTCTGCAACGTGAAATCTATTCAATATAAATATTTTATTTCTCCAACACTTTTTGAAAATTAATTCAGCCATAGTCTCTAGCATTTTCTTTCTTTGTGGTGTACTAAATGGCCACTGCAGTATACAACAAAATTAAAGGAAAATGTTCTGACATATTCCATGCAAAAATAACAGATTAAGTATGTATTTCTCCTTCAATTGAGAGGGAAAAAAAAAAATTAACAGCCGGAGCAGATGAGCCCAGTGCTCCTGGTTGGGCACTGGATATGAGGCAGACCCTAGTACCGAAACTGTAAGAGGAAGTTGCAAATGACTTTACATTCATCAACTGTGATATATTTGATCAACAGGGGAAAAGATTAATGTGTTTCAGGTGGCACTTGCCACCTGAGTGGTGCAGATGATAAAACAGAAGGAAGGAATGCCATCCAGAGGGACCTGAACAGGCTTGAGAAGTGGATCCAAGTGAACCTGAAGAGATTCAACGAGGACAAGCATAGGGTGCTGCACTTTGGTTGGGGCAATCCCAGACATATTACAGACTGGGGGAAGAACTCCTTGAGAGTAGCTCTGCTGAGAGGGACCTGGGGGTCCCGGTGGATGAAAAACTTAGCATGAGCCAGCAGTATGCTCTGCAGCCTGGAAGGCCAACAGTATCCTGGGCTCCATCAGAAGAGGGGTGACAGCAGGGAGAGGGAGGTGATTGTCACCCTCTACTCTGTGCTTGTGAAGCCGCATCTGCAGTACTGCATCCAGGCATGGGGCCCGCAGTACAGGAAAGATGTGGAGCTGATGGCCAGANCAGCCTGGAGAAGAGAAAGCTGTGGGGAGACCTCATTGCAGCCTTCCAGTACTTAAAAGGAGCTTAAAAGCAGGAGGGAGACTGACTTTTTACATGGTCTAATAGTGATAAAACAAGGGGGAATGGCTTTAAACTAAAAGAGGGGAAATCTAGGTTAGATGTTAGGGGGAAATTTTTTACTCAGAGGATAGTAAGGCACTGGTAAAAGGTTGCCCAGAGAAGCTGTGGGTGTCCCATCTGTGGAAGTGTTCAAGGCCAGATCGGATGGGGCCCTAGGCAGCCAGCCCACAGCAGGGTCTTGGAGCTGAATGGTCTTTGAGGTCTCTTCAAACTCAAGACATCCTATGATACTTATTCACCCTCTTTATACCAGTCATGATTTTGGGAATTTTTGTCATATCCTTCCTCAGTCAGTTCTTTTCTATGCCAGAGATTATTAGCTTAGTTATTCCTTGTATGAAAGCTGTCCTTGACTTTTGTTTTCTTCTCACTCTCTTCGTATATTTTATGCTATTATATCTCTTCTGAGAGTAAGAAATACACAACATTTAAGATACAGGTGTATCATTGATTTATATAATGACATAAAGAAGTTCTCCATTTTTATTTTTTTCTCTATTAATTTTGCAATAGCTTTTAATACATAATTAATCTTTTTTAAAGTTCTACTGAGCATTGAGCAGCCATTTTCAAAGAATTGTTGGTGATAATCCAAAAATCATACTTTGAAGCTGTAATGCCATCACTTTGAATGTGAAGTTGAGATTATGTTTCTTCCGTTCAACTAACTGCACTTTTACCTATATTGAACAGCATCTGACATTTTATTGCTTAGCCTCTTAGTCTCATAAGGTACTTCTGCAAGTTTTCATGACTCTTGTCTTTCCTACTTTAATAACTCAATATTGTCAGCAAACTTTGTCAGCTAACCACTCACCCCCCTTTGAGAGGTCGTATTTATGACTATATAAAACAACAGGAGTCCCAGTGAAACTCCACTGATGATTTTCTTTCACTGCTTGAGACTTGGTCGTATTATACCTGTGTTCTTTTTCCTGTCATTTATCCAATTATCTAGCTAGGATTTTTTTCCCTTGCATATGGCAGTCTAGTTCTTCAAAGGCTTTTAGTGAAAGAATTCATTGAAAAGATTTTTGGAAGGCCAAATAGATTATAGCAAGCTGGTAGTCTGTATGTACATTCTTGTTGAAATCCAATACTGAGAATTCTAATAGATTTTCGGGGCTATGCTTCACCTTTGAACAGCCACATTAGCTTTTTCCAATAGATCACATTTATCCTAGATTTTTTTAGCTCTCAGGTATCAGGCTTCCATCTAACCTCTTTGGAAACCATTTTCTGCCTTAATTACTTCATTAATTTTGTTTTATTTTATTTTAGTCTATTTTATTTTATTTTTATGCCACATTTTCGTTTATTTATTTATTAACTCATTTTTATTGCCACATTTATATCTCTAGATACGAGGTTAGGCAGGCACTTATTCACGACCATTTGTCTTCTTCATCCTCAAGCTCTTTTGGAACTCCTGGGTGGACACTATCTCATCCTAGTGTGCATTTACTCTTTGTTTTATCCATTTGTGTCGTGATGTTTTCTATAATTATTTCAATTTCAGCTGAATCCTCTGACAAGTCTCCCAGGCAGAAGAATTCATTGAAGGTAACTTTCTGACACAGGTGGTGGAAGAGCCAATAAAGGGGTCCAGGTGCTACTGGACATTGCTCTTACTGACAAGGAAGGGCTTGTTAGAGATGTGATGGCTGGGGGCAGCTTGGGATACAGCGACCATGAGATGGAGGAGTTCAGGATCTTGAGTGGAAAAAGCAAAGCAATAAGTAGTATTTCTACCCTGGAAAGCCAACTTGGACCTCTTCCAGGACCTACTTGGAGGTATCCTATGGGCTACAGTGTTAGAAGGCAAGGTGGCCCAAGAGAGTTGGTCAACATTTAAACAGCACTTCTTCCAAGCTCAGGGTTGGTGCATCCCTAAGAGTAAGAAATTAGGAAAGGTGACAGGACACCTGCGTGGATGAGCAAGGAGCTCATGGATAAACTCGAAGAGAAGAAGAAGGCCCACAAAATGTAGAAAAAGGGCCTGTCCACTTGTGAAGAATATAGGAATGTATATCTATAGAATATAGGAATAGGGGAAATCATGCTTGACCAACCTGGTAGCTTTCTATTATGTCACCACTGGCTGGCTAGATGGGGGGAGAGCAGTGGGTGTTGTTTACCTTGACTTCACTAAGGCTTTTGATACTGTCTCCCACAATATCCTTATAATGAAGCTTAGAAAATGTGAGACAGATGAGTGGGCAATGAGGTAGGTTGAGAACTGGCCGACTGGCAGAGCTCAGAGGGTTCTGATCAGCAGTGCAGAGTCTAGTTGGAGGCCTGAGCTTAGCAGTATTTCCCAGGGGTTGGTACTGGAGCTTGTCTTGTTCAACATCACAGAATCACAGAATCACAGAATTGTAGGGTTTGGAAGAGACTTCGAGAGATCATCGAGTCCAACCCCCATCAGTGATCTGGATGTAGGGATAGTTTCCACCCTCAGCAAGTTTGCTGATGATATGATGCTGGGAGGAGTGGCTGACATGCCAGGAGGCTGTGCTGCCATTCGGCAAGACCTGGACAACCTGGAGCATTGGGCAGAGAGGAACCAGATGAGGTTGAACAAAATCAAGCGTAGTCTTGCACCTGGGGAGGAATAACCACATGCATCAGTACAGGTTGGAGGATGACCTGCTGGAGAGGAGCTCTGTGGAGAAGGACCTGGGCGTCCTGGAGGTCAGCAGGTTGGCCATGAGCCAACAGTGTATCCTGGTGGCCAAGAAGGCCAATGGTGTCCTGGAGTGCATTAAAAGGAGCGTGGCCAGCAGATTGAGGAAAGTGATCCTCCCCCTCTATTCTGCCCTGGTCAGGCCTCAGCTGGAGTACTGCATCCAGTTCTGGGCTCCCCAGTACAAAAAGGACAGGGATCTCCTAGAGAGAGTCCAGCAGAGGGCAACAAAGATG
This sequence comes from Penelope pileata, assembly GCA_013396635.1. Taxonomy (NCBI): domain Eukaryota; kingdom Metazoa; phylum Chordata; class Aves; order Galliformes; family Cracidae; genus Penelope; species Penelope pileata. The sequence continues at coordinate 364,301 of WBMW01002323.1, forward strand.
ATAGAGGGCCTGGAGCATCTCCATTATGAAGAAAGGTGAAGAGACATGGGTCTCTTCAGCCTGGAGAAGAGAAGGCTGTGAGTGGATCTTATCAATGTTTATAAATATCTAAAGTGCAGGAGGTAAAGGCATGAGGCCAGACGCTTTTCAGTGGCCTGTGGTGATAGAACAAGGGGAAAGGGCCACAAACTGGAACATAGAAATTCTGCACAAAAATGTGTAAGAACTTCTCAGTGACGAGCGCTAGAACAGGCTAGTAGGGCTCAACTTCTTTGAAGAATGTCTTATAACATCCCAAAACCCACTGTTCGAATATTTTATCTTCTCACTGCTCTTTCAGAGATGTTTCTTAAGAGAGTATATATGTTTTTCAGAAAACTCTATGCTTTCACTTTGTTATAACCTCTGAATAATCGGGATGTCCAGTTTGTTGTAATGTATTTTCAATGATTGTTCCAATAATCTGTTGACAAACTGTTTTTTTTTTCCATATGTAGTAGAGCTAGTGAAAGATATCTAGAATTCTAATCATCCGATTTCTTGTTAATCTGACTCTATGTATAAAAAAAGCTTTAAATGAAATGGGATGTGGAAATTATTCAGCGAGACCCACAGAGACTTCTCTGATTGCTATAAACATGAGGGATTCCAGACAGGATCCCCCACAGGAGCTAACGTATGGAAACCTGAACATTTTGCAGATTCTGTAAAAACTCAGTAGAGCGAAAATGGCAGTTTTTCTTTTTTTTCTTCGTTGCTTACCCACCACATTACACATTAAAAAACAAAAACAAAAAACAAAAAACATATAAAACACAAAAAACAGAAAAAGTATAAAACCAGGATAAAATTGTTCAAGTTAAATTCCTATGTCATCTTAACTGGAAAATTATCAAGCACATTTGAAAGCTTCACACAATACCTTTTTTTTTTCTAAGATACGAAATGTGTATTGAGGTCATCATACTACTCAGTCTTTCCCACTGTTTCACATTTTGGGGAATATTATAAAATTGAATATTGCATTGTGTTGTTACTTGAAGAACTTATTCAAGGTTTCTCAGGCCTGCAAATGAAATTCTATTTTGTGATTTTGATTCTAGAGAAGGGGATGGGGAAGGGGAGAAGTCATGGAGTCAGGGGACAAGATGAAGTTGTGGGAGCAAAGGTTCTGGAAACGCTCTCATAGTAGATGACAGAGAGGAGAAAAGGTGAACTGGGAGGAATGTGAAAGAAGATTATCCTGTCCCTTCTGGGAAAAAGAGAGATAAAACACTGGGCTAAGTATCTGCAAGGTAGCATTGCAAGTGAGGAAAAGGAAGAGAGTAGATGTGGCAACAACACCTAACTCATGTATCTACTGTTGATGTCCTTCAGAAAAGCATATCAGGCAGGATCTGGTTGTTCAGAGACGTTTGTCTCTGAATCAAATTAGTAAGTCTTACCTGATCCAAATGGCTAAGTTTGAAAGCCAGATGTTTTTTTCAATACAGACACAAATGATTCCAGAATCATAGTCTGAGATTTGCTTAGTTTGTTCACTTACTTGGCTTGTTCTCTTACACAACATTGGAGAAAATACTTTACAAGCCTGTGAAGAGGGAATTTACTCAATGAGAAATGAATTTATAAATTTTTACTGAGTAAATAATGCCATCAATTACTCATTTTAGATATGTTGATTATTGAGCACCCAAGTATGTCAAAATCCTGGTTATTGGATGTAGATGAGAACTAACAGGTCTGCACTGTTAAGCACAGAAACAAGTTTCACATTGAAAAACAGATATATTTATCTTATTTTCTGGCATTCATTAAGTTGTATGTCCCATGTTGGAGACTAGCAATGGACAGCATGCATACTGCACAGCATGGAAGAAGACTAAAGATTATCTACAAATTTCTCAGCTGTGGAATAGGTAAGTAAATGACATGGTATTCGGTTTTTGTTTGTGTTACGTTTTGTGTGTGCAGTGGTAATGGAAACGGAAGCTCTAGAGGTTTTAATTAGCCTTAATTGTCTCATAGTTTGTTCTTGCTAGGGCATCTTTTTACTGTTCTGACAAGGAAAGCTAAGCAGAATTAGACTCTAACCTGGAAATTAGCATTGAAATAGGTCTAAAAAGTATAGGTATTTGTTGGCTAAGGTCACAATGATCATGAATTTTCTGCTTTCTAAAGTATCTGTGTCAAAGATTCCCGGGTTTCTCCATTTGTAATGGTATTGTAAAGAACCTCATAGTTGTCAGGAAGAAAAGGGAAGGATAAAACTGGGGTACCAGAGCAAAACAGTTTATGGGCCTCTTTCATGCACACACTGGCACAAATAATAGAGAAGGATTAAAGTTAATCTGCTTAGAAAGAGGCAAAATTTAAATGAGGTAAAACACAGAGGAGAGGAAAAGAAGCAGAGAAGGAAGCACAATCATTCTCAAGGCAGTTAGTCAGTGAAGTGCCCATTAGTTAACTGCTAACATGGTACAAGATACAGCATTTTATTGATTTTATTTTATTTTATTTTATTGGTAAAGGGAAGCCTCATGTATGTGTATAAAATGCATTTCTGCAGGTTAATCTTGGGGATATATTTCTAACATATAATTAATGGGTGCATCTGTGAATGATTTAAAATCAGAAGAAATACAGATATTTCACAGAGAGTAATTCTACCCCAGTCCTCTGCTATTCAAGAGATAAGAGCTGAAATGCAGCTTGGAGAGAGACCCAGGGGAGTAACGTGCATTGGAACTTTATGTACAGGAGCAAGAACGAGTCCCTATTCGATGGAAAGTCCTCTTGCAAGGTTATGTTAAAGAATAAGGTCATTTCACATTTATTCCAGTTAGCAGAGCACTCCAGAAGCTCCTGAAGAATATGAAGTATAAGAATTAATTAAAATACTAGGGAAAGGTGCTTCTGTCTGGAAGATGAATAGTGCAACTGGTCATGTTTTTGCAGGGGCAGCAGCAGACTGGCTGTCAATTTCTACTTGGAAAATTAGTTTTTTCTGCTTTTCTAACTTTCTTTACAACTAACCAAGGTAAATGCAAAAGTAGAACAGCACACAGCAGCATACTCAGTTGCCTGCCTATAATGCTGTGTTTGTGTACATTCAGGACACCTACATACCCTGGGCTAGTAATGTGTTGATTTGTAGTTTAAGCTGGCATTAGGCACCCATTGGATTTCATGCGTAGATAATGAGGAATTCAGAGAATTGGCAGCACACAGAGATAACACTACAGTTCATCTAAAAAGGACTCTCTATTGGCTCTGTGGCTTGGCAAACAGCACTCTGGTGTAGAAGGGATTCTCAACTGTAGCATGGCCTCAGGTCTCTTGCTTCTCTGTCTAGCAGAATTTGTGTGGTTTTGGAATGACCTGTAACTATGAAAATCAAGTTCTGAGGCTTTGCTAATGATGTCAGCTCAGTGCTCAAATGTGATCTCCTGCCCAGTCTCTTGACAGGCTTCAGAGGAAGCTGCTCACCAACTTCCCCAGGAAAAACAAACAAACAAACAAATACAAATTTCATGTTCATACTGGCCTAAATTTTTGGAGATATGGCTGAGGAGGAGTGAGAGAAGAGAAAGTTCTCGTGTCACCTTAACACAATCTGTTGATTAAGATAGGACACTCACGACCAGTAATCTTTCCTAAAGGATGAGTTGATGAAAACCTGGTATATTTATATTATACCTCACTTCTTAAAAATAATTATTTTTATATATTTTTTAATATTCAGCGTTAAATTTGGGTTAGAAAATGCCCCTTTCATATGAGATCTAAACATCTACTTCTCTTGTCTCAATCTTACATAAAATCTTACAATTTTTGGTGTATTTGGTATATTGTCTTGTTGAGTACAGCTGCCCATAAAACACAAGAATTTAAGAAACCAAAAGCCAATCAAGCAAGATTTTCTTGCTTCCAAATGTTGTTTTCTGTTAGATAAAGGAGTAAAAGCTGCTTGGTAGCTGCTTTTTTTTTTTTTACATTTTCTTTTTCTTTTTAATTTCCTCTCTTTTTCTCTCACTCTCACATGAGATCACTGACTAATAATCTAGGCCTCCTCTAAATGAGGTATGGCTTGAAAATCACTGTTGCGATTAGAATATGATTAGAAAACATGATGTTCTTTATCAGTTGCAAACAGAGAGATAAAGACTTGGAGTGTCTAGATTTCAACTGAAGAAAATATGTTACATTTCTCCACATCTAGGAATTTTGAGGACTGCTCTGAAAGTAATGCCTCCTATGTTATTATGTTGGCCCACAATATCAGAGGTGGATGTTGGTGGTATGGCAGCAGAGGTTGAACCTTCCCACCAACATTCCATTCCATGTTTTTGCCATGTGACAGATGACAGCAGAGGGGCACTCTGACACAATGGCGTCTGACATGGGAGTGTGGATGAAGCAAAGGTGCTGAACTGAATTTCTCCATGCAGAAAAAATGGCACCCACTGACATTCATCGACGCTTTGCTGAATGTTTATGGAGACCAAACTGTGGATGTGAGCACAGTGAGGCAGTGGGTGTTGCGTTACCAGCAGTGGCAACAGTGATGTGAAAGACAAGCCACGCTCCAGATGACTATGCAGATTTTGATGAGCACGGCATGCAGGCTCCTGTTCATCGCTGGTGAAAGTGCCTAGCTAATGGTGGTGACTGTGTTGATGGATAGTCTTTTGTAGCTGAGATAGTGTTTTTTGCTCTATCAAATAATGTTATTGTGTTCTTTGTATTTGTTGTAGTTTCCATGGAAATAAATAGGAGGCATTACTTTTTGAGTGATCTACAAAGAATTCAGACAAGAAGCTCTTAAAAAATAATTTCAGGTTTAGTAGTTGTTCTCAGCACTGATTTCAGTTTACTCCTCTTATATTTGGATAATGGCTGGAAAACGAAGCCAAGAAATAAGCTTTGATAATATTTGCAACTGTAATTCAAGCACGTGACCACCATTTCAGAAAATAGTACATACACATTTAAGGCGAAATAAACGCTGTCAGATTAATTGTGTGCCTAATGCTGAAGTCATCCATGACTTTGTGGGGGCTCCTCTCTTCTAAAGAGTCACTTCTCTCCACTTAAGTAAGTTCTCATTTATAAAGGCTGAAACTGTTGTAAATAAGCCCCATCTACACAGATTGAAACTGCTGTAATATTGTTCTACCACTGAGGTCATACATGAGTCTATGAGCTTCACAAACATGTAATATACAGATTCTTATTTGTTCCATTTTCCCCTATATCCAATATCTTTAGCACAGTTACTAATTATTTTATTAAAAACACAGTGATCATTGCTGACAGTTCAGCACTAATGAGCAGTTCTCCTCTAACTAATCATTGTGTGCATTCAATACGAGGAAGCAATTGATAAGGAAAAAGCTTCAAGTGATGTTCTGTTGTTATAGATAATAGTGAGGAGTAAAAAATGACCTTTGCAGTTATTAAAAAGTTTGATTATCATCCTGAAATGTGAATCTTCTTGGATTGTAGACATGACTACTACTGCTTCTATTATTGTATTGGGGTAGGAGTGTTTTGTTCATGGTGGTGTAACAGGGATAGTGGAGATCCATTAAAACTATTTGCAGTAGCTACTTTCTGACTGACTAAAGAGCAAGGAAAGCTTTTATTTTGTCCTAAAATACTCTTCAAGGTAACCTATAAATCCCACATGTTTTTGCCTGTTAGATGCCTCAATCATGTGTGACCTCTATAGAAAAAGTTTGAGGTATGTGTAGAAATTTGTGATTTTTCGAAAAGTTAATTAGCTTGCCCAATAAATCAGTATTTTGTCTGTAGTTTTTATACGTTACAATCCTCAAAAAAACTTATGTAAAGATGTTCCAAATCCATTAGCGTGTTTTCATTGTAGGAGATAATACATTAACCTTGGAAACATGCACAACCCAAAATTTAGCAGACTGTAGTGGACAGATTCTGACAGCAAATGGTTCATGCTGCTCCACTAGAACTCTGTTCTTCAGAGTTTGAACTGGAAATCAAGACAGCTTTATAGCATCAGCTGTGGACACCTGCATATCCCTTGCCTTTAACATTCACCAATTTGTGAAACAAGTGTTCTTGTGGTGTGAATTATTGAAAGCCTACAGTAGCTCGAACTTACACTTCAGCCTTTTGGCAGGAACTTCAAAAAGTTCCCTTTCCTTACTTGTTTTTATAAAAGTTGTAAGAACTTAATATTTCAAAAATAGTCAATGACTATGAAAGATAGTCAGACACCCCACTTATCTTCCTTTAGATAGGTCTAGAATTTCTATATCTGCCACAGAGTATGCACTTAGGACTGGGTGCACCGATTTCAACAGCTGTCCTACTCTCATTGAGATCACTCATTTTTTTTTCTACCACCAGGGACGTCATTAGACCTTTTAACAGTAGTGATGTGTTCACACTTCATGAAGAGGCAGCCTCTGACTTCATCTTCACCTGACTCATTGTTTTCAAGGCTGAGCATCCCAGTGTCGAACATATACCCTGCAATCCAGATCTCCAGGTATTACCTTGAATTTTTGACTGTCTTAAAATATATACTGAAGGACCAATATTATTTAACTAAGAGCCTAATTTCATTATTTAACAGTTTCCTAACTTTCCTTGCTGTCCGCTAACCTTTCTGTCTGCAGATTTGAGTGCTTTTATGCCATTGTGCAAGCCGTGGATAGATGCTGTTAAAGTAGTTGTAAAAGTGTGACCACAATGTTTCTTTTTATATTGTAGGAACCTTCTGTCCCTCTATAGCATGTTAATTCTTCAGATGTTTTCAAAGTTGGTTGTAAGATATAACTTTAAGGCATAGATATGAGAAATGAGTTCTTTCCCTGGAAGAGCCTCTGTGCTTCTTGTTAGTAAAAATATTTCCCCACCTTTGTGCTTTACAGGTATGTGGCTACTGGGATGCCTCTTCAGCCAAGTGCATTGAAGGAGATCACAAGTCATTCTTCAAATCTTAGTGAAAACAGAGATTGACATGTTTTAGCCTCATATAGTTTGTCCAATACTGAGATTCTTTCCAGATGAACTCTTAACTATTATCTTACATTTCAAAATCTTTGTCTTGCTATATTTTCAATTCTTTATTTTACATGAGTTCCTCTTCTAAATTGTTGATATTTTTAGGTAAATTAGACTGTTTCATTTTCTGCTTATTATAGAATTAATCAAAATAGAGTTCCTATAACTTTGCATCTGCATTTGGATGGATATCTTATCAGTCAAAAGTAGTGAACAATGATTTCTCAAAGCAGTCCCACTTTAATACGGCTGTCCTCCAGTGAAATTCTTTCCCTGTTTTGGTCTTTTTTTTCAACCTGAATGCTAGTGGATGTATCGTGTACTGATTTCTGATGCTATAGTCTCTCTGTAGATAGATAGATTCCTTTTTGCCTGTGGCTTAGAAACACCAGCAGCCATTTGAAGTCAGTAGAAAGATTCCTATGGATTCAGATAAGCAGTGTGTCAACTCCTTTCTACGCTGTAACCGTTGTACTCAGAATCCCCTTGCTTTCATTTTATTTAGTAACAATGGTGTCATTTATATGTTCTATAGGGTTGACTCTGGCCATAGCCTGTAGCAATGTGGTCGCAACAGCCTGTTCAAAGCAGAGTGTGAATACATTGTTGAAGATAATAGAGAACAGGAAATGAAAGTCAGAAATTTCTGAAGTTTTAAAACATGCAGTGTTTGTATGAAACATCTTTGCACATTTCTGCTGACAACACAAAGTTTGCTTCTTCTTTGTTGCAAATGACATTTCTGGAGATGATGTAGAAAGGCCTTCTAAATCAACAAATTTTTTTTTTTTTTGAAAGATCATCCCACACCACCATAAGAAAAAAAAAAGGCAAAAAAATAAACCTCACAATCTCTGTAAAAGCACTGGGCATAGGGAGCTTAAGATAAAGAGAGATTTGTTTATTCTGCTGAATTACTGTGTGGCAGAAGTGACTCTCAGCGTGAGCCAGCCCCTTCCTGTATATCATCACAGCTGCAGCGTGTGCTTTACCCACATAATCTCTCTGGGTCTCAGGAATCATTGTGGTTCAGCTGGCACTCAGCCATGCTCATACAGTGAGTGAAGGCAGAGAAATCAAAACAATGAATTATAATGCTCTGGGGTGGGCAGTAGTGTGATTTCTGTCCACTGTCACGAATGTCAAGGTAAATATATTTATGCAATACTGAGTAGAAGTCATAATTCAGGTAAAGTGAAACTTAACAATGAATTGGGAAAAGAGTTGATGCTTATCTCTTTCATACTCATACAGTTTAGGGAGGTCATTGGAGCAGCACTAACATAAAGGAGATTTCAAATCAGATTTGGATTCATTTTACAAGTCATAAAATGTCAGATAACATCAACCATGTCCTTTAGGCATGCAAAATAATGTTTATGATGCAAGTGGTTTTTCTTCCACATTGTCTTTGCAGAGCTTGCTGAGTGTTCCCAGTAAAAATTGTTAATAGATTCTGTTGGGTTCTGTTAAATTAACATTTTATTCATTTAAATTAATTATAGTATGATATCAGCTCATTAAAGCTGTTGCTGTGGAGTGACTGGAATTCTTGGTTACCTTATGCAAGGAGAAGGAATATAGATTGTTCTTCCAGCTCAGACCCAGTCTCTATTAATAACTCAGACATAGACATTGGTATATAAAATGGATATTGAAGTAGAAAAGCAGGCTTAAACATTTTTAGGCCAAGTGAGGAGACAGGAATCTTTCTCTGGTCTTTTCTCATGCTTTTAGTCCACTGAGGCTTTTTAACCAAAACAGCTCCTCTATTCTGTTCAAGTTCACATTAAAATAACCCTGAAGCAAGGGAATGATGTCCCTTTGTTAAAGACAGTTCCTGCTGAGGAACAGTCTGGCTTGCTTCCTCTGGTAGCTTCTATAGACACATACTAATGCAAGCATTCCCTCAAGTATGAATGAGATGGAAGAAAGTACAGCAGGGAAGACAACAGCATTAACCTTCCCACCCTCCTCAACCCCTCACTCTGTGTGCTCACCCACCCCCAACAGACAGAAGACCTCTCCATTTTACTTTGAGAATGAGGACTTTTTTCTTTTTACCAATGAAGTCTAACCCTAGTTTTTGTAGGGTTTTCATTCTCTCCCTCTCATCTGTTACTTTAACACTTTCTCTTTCCTAGTTTGTGGACATTATTGAGAAGCTTATTTATATGTGCTGGGTTAGGGAGCATGGAAGCATCTTCCTGGGCACATTAACTTCCCCTGTGACTCAGAACCCCTTCACACAGGCTTAGCATGCAGTTTTTCATCTACGTTACAGACTGAACATTGTCGCTGGAAGCAGTTATACTTCAGTGGCAATTCACCCTGATCTGCTGGTCGGCTGTTGGCTGCTGCTGTGTGCTGCAATAACACCTCACTCTGTGGTTTCTCCCACAGTGGGTATGGGAATCCCACTTGGGAGGATGGCATCAGGTTGAGCTGCAGAAACTTGTGTGAGTCCAGAATCTCAGTTGTCATGGGAGGTTATCCAGGCAGGAAGTGTAAAGAAGGGAGGTGCGAAGAAGGAGACGGGGGAAAAGTGATATCTCTTGTGCCTTTTTGCACATCTGACTGTGGTGGTGGTTCTTGTTGCAGTCAGTGATACCCAAGCAAAGAAAACTGGGAAATCTCTTTCCTAGCATCTGTACCAGATAAAGAAGAATTTCAATTCCTTTTCTGCCTGAAAAAATTCAGTTCTATATTTCCCATCTCCTTGAGGAGAACATTATGGACTGTTTTGGAAGGAAACTATGCTACATTCTTCATGGTGAACCTGTCCCCACTTTCAGCAAAGATGGCAAGATTTGTTGGGCCGTGGAGAGAAAGACAACAGCAGGAGCACAACTATACAGCCTGTTGGTTAGGCGTTCCCATGACAGAAGAGAGATATAGGTTTTGGTCCTTGCTTTTCAGAATATTGTTGGGTTTCAAAACAATGTAAAACCCAGGCCATTCTGTGATTCTGTGATTCTATGATTCTATGTACTAGATTAAAAAACAAATCTTCTAGGTGAATCATTTTTTTCCAGTCAAGATAATTGACTTTGAAAGTCTAAATCTAGGAATGCACAGGGTTAATTTCTGATGTGGCAAGAACTGCTGAGATTTCTTTTCATGTTAATATTTTAGGCTTGTCTTTAAGTCAGCAGCATTTAAAGAGATATGGCACTGTGGCAATGGCATAAGACTGCTGTGAAAAATGTTTCCTGAGGAACTTCCTAAGACTTGGCACAGTGTACTATTAGTTTCACAGTATTTCTTCCTGTAATGTTTTTTCCCATTTTTCTTCCAAAAAAATTCCTTTCACTTTGTTTATCTGACCTAGAATATTTCCTCACAGAAATATTTACCTGTGTTTGGCAGTGTGCAAGCCTAACTTGGAGATTTTTTCTAAGATGTATGCATGCCGTTCTCCACTGAGTATGTAGTAAGCTGTGTAAGATTATGGTTTCATATAATCTAATTTCAGATATCTACAATATGTAGATCTGTGCTTTCTAGATCCCATTTATCATCCAAGGAGAGAAACGTCACTATAAGAAATTATTTGATTGACTCTAAGTGACAGAAACTGGATCAGAGGAGCCAGTAATTTGAAGTAAATGCTTCTCTATGTTGACTGTAACTATCTCATCTTCATGTGGAGCTGTACTGAGCTATTGCCAAGTAGCTGTGTTTATACACAAGTATATGAGGCTTAGCTGCACGCCTGCTTTTGCACTGACTAGTTTCAAGAGTTTTCTGTAATTTGTAATACAGGAAAACAACTTAAATGGGTTGGGAACTAATTAATGAGATGTCACTGAATGCCTAAATACTACAACGCATACTGTAACTGATTGTCAACGCTGATTATTGACTTTAAAGTCTAAGGTAGTGTAAAGACATTGGTAGGATGGTAGCACAAGAACGAGCTGAAAGTTGACTCTAAACTTTGGCTGACTAAAGTAGTCACTGATCATCTCATTCCTTCATTTATTTGGATGTTAAGAATATGTAGTGTGTCTCTTTTTAACACTTGATGGTCCCCAGGCATCTTCCTTTGCAAGACACTGGGAGGCGATTGATGTTTCGAATACTGTTTGAAAGAAGTATGACTTGAGCATAAGACTAGAAGCTTTATGGCTGTTGTCTCATTGGGAGCTTTTCTTCAGTTTTCCCATTTGATTCACAAGTATTTTGCTGCCTAGCAATGCTTCCAGTCAGGAGAAAGGCAAGAGGATATAGTTACCAGCTTGCTGAGAACTATGGTCTCGCACATGAGAACATGCCAACTTTTGTTAGGAAAAGCAACAGCTCCCCAGGTACAGGAGCTCATCAGAAACTAGGAGCCAGGAGTGGCTGCCTCTTGTGCAACAAAATGCTGTTAATCAGCAGTTCTCTGGGCAGCCAGCTTCCCTGTGCCCAGAGGAGCTCAGGAGGTTTCTAACTCTTATCTGACTGTCTCTGTGCAAGGCAGCAATTCTCTCTGAGTTTCTGCAGGCATTTTTCTCCTCCTTAAAATGTGGAATGATTTAAAACTTCTCTCTCTCTCTCTTTTTTTTTTTTTTTTTTTTTTTTTTTTTTTTTTTTTTTTTTTTTTTTAAAATTTCAATTNAATGCTGGTATAGAATGACTCAGTATGTTTTGAGCAAAGTAGAGATTTCCAAGAGTTGCAGCCATGGGAATTCTACGCCCTGATATGACTTTTATTTTCCTGCTGTGCTCGTGGTGCAGCCTGATTGCAAACAGTTGGTTCGCTTTCATGTCTAGCCCTTAGGTGGAGGACATATGGATTGTGCACATTCATGACATTTTGAGGTTCCCTGGGCAGATCAACAGACTCACATTGCATGTTCTGAACTAGCTTTAAGAAGCCAAGGTGAGACACAATACTGTGGAAAGGTATCAGCTGGGCTCCCAAACAGCAAGCAACAGTCATAGTCATGACTAATGAACCTTTCCTCTTCATAGGATTAGTTTTTTTGTTGGCTGTGCTATGGGCCCAGGGTTGCACTTTTTCTGGTGGCAGACCTTACTCTGATTATTGGAAACATAGCTATGTGAGCATAGTCTGCTGCCTGGTACATGTGACCTTTCCGTGGTTAGTTTGCATTTCAAGGCAAAAGGAAACTAGGCAGAATTACTGCCCTGAGCATTTGAATATTGCTTTCATAGCTCCAGAAAACTCAGGAGACTGTGTAAACAGTCTGGTTTTGGTGTGTGTGTGTGTGTGTATTTCCAGGCTGACATATCGCCAAGGTTCTGATTGTGAAAATGATTTTATAAAATATCAAACAGGAAATAAAGATATATACCAAAGCCTAAATTCCATCTTGTATTGGTATAGGGTGAATAGAGTAGACCAAGCATTAGAATTCAAATAAAGAAGGAGAGAAAAGGAATCTCAGTTAGTGGTAAATTTAAAGGTATGTCAAGAGGAGAGAAAAAAAAAAAATGGATTAAAGCTTCCCTAGAGACAGATGCTGTAAATCATAGAGTCCTTTTGATAGCATCAGTTCAATAACTACAACAACAAAAAAGATTATTTTTTAATAACTTGGTCTCCAACTAGGCCAGTGCCTTGTAAAATCAAGAGAATGACTGACAGGTGCAAATACTTTTCAAAAGAGACAGAGTCCCTTTTTAATAATGCAAGTTTAACTAAATTATAAAGCATTTCATGGTCTTTACCCACAGCAATCCCATGTCACAGTCCTCACTGATAGTAGCCTGTAACTCAACATCTAGATGCCAAAACAACTGCTCAGATACAAGCCTTCCCTTTCTGTGTGTGCAATTTCCCCATCATTTTTCCCTATGTCAGTTTAATTTCTCAGAGACCAGATTCCAGATCAGATAGCCCCCCCAGACAAATATAGAGAAGTGATGCTATTGCTGCAGGAATGGAATCATGGGAACTCCTCACAAGAAAGGTTCCTGTTCTTTACAATCACTTTGAAAGTTTGTCAGTTTGCCTTTGGGCCTTATGTATGTTTTTGGGGAAGTATATACAGGTGAAAGGAGCATTAACCTCATATATTCTTAAGTAAGGGTGATCACAACCTTTGTACTTGAAAAAGAGCAGGGATTCTTTCATCTAAATAGCATCCCATTGACAAAGGACATTGGGACTCTGCCTTTCATGTGTTCTTGTCAGTCACTGGCAACTGGATGAAAGGGGATTTCCCTCAGCTTTCCTGTCTTTCTCTACTGCTCTTCTGCACTTGTTTATTGGCTATACTAATACTACCAATACAGCAGCCTACTATGGCCTTTGTTGTTCTATAAAACCAACTTCAAAGGAGCTAGTATTCACTCTTCTTCCTTAGTTCATACTTAAAATGCTGGCAGAGATGTTCAGTAAGGAGAAGAAAGATGTGCCAAGGCAGCATTTTCTGCAAGCCTGCTGCCCTATTTGAGAAAAACGAGGGTGTGGGAGAGTATCTCCTTGTGTAATGTTGCTGAGAAGATATGAATTTCTCTCAATTCTGATATCCTATGGAATATCAAAGAAGGAAGTACAAGACTAACATATGAAAACTTGCTAGTAAAGATAGCTGACAATAATTGATGAGTAGTTTTACAAAACCCAAGTATTCAAAAGTCTTGAGAATACCTCAAAAAACATGAATTTCATAAAACAATTTTTTGGTGTTGTTACCTTTTCTCTCTGTGCGTTAGTCGTTTGCATGAAGGTCATTTTTTATTCTTATTATCAAAAAAATGTAGTCTGGAAATTTGTTTTAAAGGAAAATCAAGTGAACTGATATACCCACACATTTTGATGATCCTAGCACCAACTTGGAGGAACAAAACTCAAATAAAGCAACTAACCAGCTAATCAAAAAAACCAGTACTGTATATGAGACAACCAGATTGTTAAGATTCGCAGTCTTGACTGAGCTCCCTGAAGTTATATTTCTGGAACCTTTTCCTGATTTGGTGAAAATGTTGCTTCACAATGAAAGAAGAGCACTTTTTTAGCTACCAAGTGTTTGAAATACGGTGTCACTAATAAAATCTTTATTACAACTCACAGCCAATCCCCTTTTTTCCCATGTATGATTGATCTTATGACTTACATATTTACATAGTCAATTCCGTTTCATAACTTCCAAGGAAATAAGGAATTTTCAGCTATAATGCTATGCTGAGTAGAAGCATTTTTCTGCAATGACAAACTTTGGTCCTATTTTTGCTGGACTCCCCGAGACCAAGTTTTCTATTTTCTGTCCTTAGTTGAGTACTGTAGTGGGATGGAACATCTTTGACAGGAGTAGTTTATTCAGTAATATTTAAACCCTGTTTGTGTGCATCTCTGTGAGAACATGAATATTATGTTATACAACTGTTTACAAATGCTTAAAGGAATTTAAAAACAGGAAACATATTAAAGATGTCAAAAGGATGGTTTGTTCTGAAGGCTTCTACAGTTTTTTTCCTTTTGAAAAATTTGGTCTTGGGAAAAAGAAAAAAAAAGCACCCTGAAAATTTAATGCTGTTGCCTGGCTTATGCAGGAAAAAAGATACAGTGAGGTGCTATATTCCCCTAGCCAGCACACATTTCCGAAATGTTTCTAGTGGGTAACAGTTTGTTAGTGGGATGATGTATGTTACCTTGTGGAGGCAAGAGTGTACTGTCATTTCTGCAGTTTGTCCATAGAATTTTTGCCAACCATACTATTTTTCTGAACAGAGCACAGCTACCCATTCCACTCTGATGGAGCAGGATATGCTGATGTAAATCACACTGTGGTTCCTGAGCTCCGATGAATCTCATAAAATGAGAGGATAGCCTGCTGTAATTAAATTGTGGAGCAATCCCTACAGAAGAACCTACTTCCCTTAAGATACAATATGTTTTTAATAAAAAGGATAGATCTCAATGCAACATATTCCATCCCAGCTCCCTGACAGTGTTTACGTATGTGGGGTATTAAATCAAACTCATGCAATAATAAAATTTGAATTCTGGGATGCAACATCTTTTTTTTTTTTTTTTTTTTTATGAGGAACGTATTGTACCATATCATTGACGTGCTGAAGAAGTGTTGCTTAAAGATCAAGCTTCAATATCAGTAAGCACTTTTTGAGGTTGAAGTTGCATACTTTCAACTATGAGAAGAGGACTTATTTGTGATCTGTCAGTCTTATTAGGTTGTTAATTTGAAAAATAAAACCAAAAGAAGTCAATTGAGGTGGCAATTGGAAGTATGTTGGTATTTTCTGTTTTGATTGTTCTACTTAATCATTTGCGGTTTTAATATACAGTATACAGGATTAGTGAAGGTGACTGATGTAACACAGTTCTCATAAAGCAACTCAGCTAATTAAGTGATGTGAAAATTCTGCATTCAAAAAGCTTAGCCAACATCTATCAGTATCAGAGGCCTTCGCTTATGAAAAAGAAGTCCTCCAGTGAAATTTCAGTAGAGGCTGTGTAAGTGAACTGTTTAATTTAATTGTCTCCTTTAGAGGATCTTCAGTTTTGATAATGAACACTACTACACCACCTAGAAATGTGTGTGCGCATATGTGTCTGCACTCACATGCTTGAGAAAGCTTTCCATAAAAGTATGCACTCAAGTTGGTTTTTGTTTTGGAGGCAACACGTGGAATTATATACTCGAGCATGCCTTTCTTTTCTTGCATAAAGGCCAAAATAACAGCCACATTGGCAAATGGAAAAGGATTTTTTTTTGTTTTGGCATTTTGGGAGACTCAAGTTTTGTTCTGTTCTCCAAGAAGACTAAGTATAGGGCTGCTTCATTGTTGTCTGACTTTTCTGAAATGTAAACTATACAAGGATATTCCACTTTGGAGTTGTGTGAGGACATGTTTAAGAGAAAGTACAGACTCATTGGTTCTGCTCTTGGATGGCCAGACCGCCAATTTGTGACAAAATTGTAAACCCAAGAGCAAGATGAAGCTGCCTATTTGAGGAACTATTTTCATATTGGCTAGCCACTTTCTCCTCCTTTCTTATAGATGCTCATGGAGCATTTACTGTTGGAATAGGAAGGTGGACTGTTAGAAAGAAAGAACACTGTATTTCTTTCTTTACTGTACTATGTGATTCCCCAACCTCCATTACCAAGGCATCTGAGCGATTCTTCTTCTCTCCTATGGTTGTCTTCACAAAGCCTGGGTAGAATGGAATATCCCTGTTATCTGCATTTTATTGTTAAGAGCTGAGAACTGGGCTACATCTGTGTGCGTACCTACAGTTGTCTGCTAGGGCCACCCCTTCACGGAGAAGTGTTGTTGTTAAAGAACTTGAAGGAGAACTTTAGCCTGATGAGGCTGAACTCCCACTTCTTCTGGGAGAGCTGCAAAGGCAACACTGCTGAGTAGCTGGGCTGAGATAGAATCACAGAATCACAGAACTGCAGGGGTTGGAAGGGACCTCTAGAGATCAAGTCCAATCCCCCTGCCAAAGCAGGTTCCCTAGTGCAAGTTGCACAGGTAGACATCCATATGGGTCTTCTTTCTCACAGGAGGGTGGACTTTTTCCCTACAGGAGGAGGTAACACGGTGCAGCACATAGTGAAAGATTTAAGGTACTAAAAAAGGGTGATAAGAAGGTTACCTGATGTTATGACCCAATGAAGACTAGTCTTCCTCAGAAACGTGTTCCGAGGGTATGGTCCATGCTCCAGGAACTGCAAAGGCGCTTTTAAGTTTGAGCATCATGAAATGAAATGGATAAGCTGATGTGTCTGCAGTGCTGAGAAGCTGGGATAGCTTTGTATGACTCTAAAAATAAAGTGACTAGAATCAAAACAGGATCGGAAGTGAATCGTGAAGGACTGCTTTCCACTTAGTTTCCTGTTGGCCTTCCTCACGGCAAGGATTGTAAAGGTGGGTGCTTTTACTTCATCTTTGCTGTTGATTTGCGTGGCTTTAAACAGGAATCCATGAAGTCTCAAGAACAGAGTGCAGTGTCATTCAGTGAATATCAGAACTGCCTCAAACAGCAAAAAGTAAAATCAAATTAGATATTGAACAAAAAATATCAAGAGGAATTCAGCAACACTGCTTCTGACTAGTGGCTTGTGGATATTCATCCTTGCTTTGTCCTTTCTGTTTTTGGTTTTCCACCTGACTGGAAGGACTGTGCTCAAGCAGGCCGAGGCTATGGTTGCTGCTATGTAGCAGTAGTGTTCACAGACCAATATCTTAGGGACATAGTCCCATCAAGTCTTATAATGAAAAGCAGCAGGCTTATTGGGATGAGTATATATGAGGGCTGATCAGAAAGTAAGTCCTCCTATTTTATTATGTTGGCCCACAACGTAAGAGGTGAATGTTGGTATGGCAGTAGAGATTGAACCTTTCTGACAATATCCCGTTCCATGTTGTTGCTGTGTGACAGATAGCAGCAGAGGGGCACTCTGACAAAATGGTGTCTCACGTGGGAGTGTGAATGAAGCAAAGGTGTGGAATTGAATTCTCCCTGCAGAAAAAATGGCACTCATTGACATTCATCGATGCTTGCAAAACATTTATGCAGACAAAACAATGGACGTGAACTGAGTGAGGCGGTGGGTGGTGCATAATTATGCCATCAGAGCAGCTGTCCAACTGTGGGTCACCTCTGACAGTGCAAATTTCTACAAGCGCAGCATGCAGGCGCTTGTTCATTGCTAGTGAAAATATATAGCTAATATATTGACTGTTTTGAAAAAATAGTGTTTGGTAGCTGAGAATTTGCTCTATCAACTAGTGCTATTGTGCTCTTCATATTTGTTGCAGTTTCTGTGGAAATAAATAGGAGGCATTACTTTTGGAGTGACTTACGCAGATACGATACCAGCAAAGAAAACCAAAGTGTCATTAATAACTTGATAACTAACATTGTTTTGGGGGCCATTACGAGTCAATATCTTACTTGTGCTGAGAACCACAGTCTATATCTGTTACCAAGACGCTGTCTCTTAGCTGAGAGAAAAGTTGTATTTCAAAAAAAGAATATCGATCTCAGTCTCATCCTGCTTTTCAAAATAATCGTAGGCTAACCATGGCATCCTGCCTCTTTGATTAGTTGCTTTCGATCTGCTCAATTTATTATAGGTTGCATTTTCTTTAATTGTATGGGGACAAAAAGTTGCAGACATGCTAGTATGAGTTCACAAACCCTGAGGATTAAATTTCCATTGATATCAAGCCTCTGAAGCTACAGCATTCTTTATTCTTTTCCTGTACTGTTGTGCAGTGATCCTCTGTGTTTCCAAAGTGCTCTGGAAGCTTATTACATCCATGTCTGCATTTTAATGGTAGGTGAAATGATCCTTGACTGCAGTTTGTTAAATACTTTGATACTCTTTTGAATTAAAGGTACTATAGAAATGTAAGATCATCATGTGGTTTCAGTTTCCCAAACTACTCTAGCGTGCATTTGAATATTGATAACACACTGACATAAAACTGCTGCGGTTGCAGCTTCAGAAATTTCTTCTGTTCCAGTTTGTTTAACCAAAGCTTGTTTAACATTAAATATTTAGCAAATTTCTTTCTTCAGATCAGCGTACTCATTAATAACTTAAAAAATAAACTATTATGCATTAAGCATGCAAATCAGACATTTCATTCTAACTGGGTCCTCATTCTCCTACATATAGTTAGGATAAATAACACCTTCTGCAGTGAGTCACAGCACTTTCTGTCAAAATTGCTCCCTGGGAAATGAACGTGGCAGAGAGAGGCAGCAGAGAGGGGCAGCTCTGCCTTTGGTCAGTTACAATACAACTTTGAGGTTTTGACCTTTGCTTTCCTCTTAAAATGCTCTGGCAATAAATTTTATTTTATGGTGTCTTCACATGGGGACAGTGACATAATTTCGTGTTTTGGGAGCTTGACCAGTGGCACGTGTACCTAATTATTTGTCCATTTTAGGAACAATTGAAGCTGAGGACCAGCCAGCCTGGTTCAAGCTATAGTTTTGTGAGAGAAATTTTAGTCTCAATATGTAGATGCCTGGGAAAACAGTATCAGTTTCATGATGTCATCAGACTGCTTTCCAGATATATAAAACAAGCTTATGTCATACCTTAGTCCATAGCACATTGAGGAACATTGCAGAGTTTATAGATAGAAGATAAAACCTTCTGTGGAACTTAAAAGGGCCACAGTGCAATATAAGCAAAAAGCTACAGAGCAAATTATCTCCGTGTGAAGAATATGTCATAGATTTTGAGAAGGATTCCCAAGGGAATTCTGAATTGTTAGTAAAGACAACAAGAACTACTGAACTCTTGGGAGGACTGGAGGCTGATGATGTGTTGTGTTACGTTGTCTGTGAAATAAACTACTGTTTTGTATAAACAAAACATTCTGGAAATAGAAAGCAGTTGCACACAAGATCAAATACTTAAAAAAAAAAGTGATTAATCTTTGCAGGAAAAAAAAGAAGTTTGAATAGACAATGCAGACACCTTGCACATTCAGTGTCTCTTGTCAAGCAAGGAAACTGAGCCTATGCGTTGCACCGTCCTGAGCTGGGCAATCTCCCATGGTCAGATTGAGAACATTCATTTTTTATTAAGCTAAGCCCACATTGTAGCGCTGAGCTTTTAGATCACATTAGGATTTAACAGACATGTTGCCACTCTGCCTTCAGCAGAGCAGTTCTGCTTGTGTGCACTGCCAGAGTGCCAATGGTGAGTGTATTGCAAATTCTTGTATTTTCTGTCTCAAAAAAAAAAAAAGAAGTCATTTCATATAGATACATTTTTTGACTAAAGATGAAGCAATTCATTTTAAGGATATTTAAATTAGAATTACCTCTACCATCTGAATATGATGTACTTTCACTATTTGTTTTGTTTGATGCTCTGTGATTTGATAAATCCTTTGTTTGCAGGAAAGGTTTTCATCAGCTTTAGCCAGTGTTGCATCACAGCTCCTATTTCAACTTACATTTAAGATTGTAGAGCCCAGACTATAAGACTGTGAGACAGAGAGAAATTTGTACAATTAGAAAAAACTTTAGCAGGACACATATTGGACTAGATTCTTCACAGGATCTTAATTCAGAGATATATTCTGTGAATCAGTGTTATGACTCTGACACAATATTGCTAAGTAACAAATTCTACATTCTGAAAGCCCTACAGTCTGTAGTATGGTGACGTAGTTCATATCCAAGATCTTTGTTTGCAATCTATGTTGATCTCACCTGGTTATCCTGGTTTTCCTGGTTTCATAGGCAATATTCTTAGGCTTCATAATGTGATATTTATTAAAATAGAAAGGATCTGAACATTTCCCTTCATTTTCAGAGCATTTGGCTAAATGGCTATTATACTGCAAGTTGTGTTTTGTTTTAAATTATTTTTGTTTTGTCTAAGTGTGAAAGCTACTTAGTGCATTACAGCCATGTGAAAACTGTTGTTTTCTTTAATTCCTTATTTTCCTTTCATCCTAGCTGATTACCACCTCCATCAGAATTTATCAGCCCTGCTCTGTGCACTGGACTGCGTGACCTAAATTTTATGACCTTGCATCCAAAATCTAATTCTCTGGTACAAACTCATATTTCTCTGTTGATCTTTTAAAGACATTTTCCTCATTAGCGTGGCAGGAAAGCATGTGGAAGCCAAGTGAAACAATATGCAATTTTGCCTTACACTCAAATTCCTTGCTGCAGTGCATTCAAGTAACCTTCTATTGAAATTGTATTTTCTCTTCATATCCTTGCTTCCTCTTTTGCAAACAAATAATCTATCAGTGCCAAGGAGTGGTTTATTTTGTCTGTCTTTGATTATTCCTGTTAGCTACCAGCCTTCAGTTAGGCCATTTTCCTGTAGCTATTGCTAACTGCAGTGTTAGCAAAACCTTACCAGTAAATTAAAAAAATATATATCAAATGAGCAACTCTTTTTCCAATGCGAGAGTATCTTTATTTAAAATTGTAATATTAACAAGAAATTGTATGCAATATTGAAATATTAACAGGAATTTGAATACAATAAGAAAGCAAATATCTCAGCACAATACTGAATTTAAACAGTAAATTATTATTCCAGGCAAGAAATATCCAGTACCTTTAACATTTATGAGAATGGGAGGGCATGCAAGAGAAATTGGAGGTGTGATAACTGAATCACAATGCCATCTAGAGGTCTGCATAGAAATCAAGTCCATGTGAGTAGCAATTTTTTTAAAAAAAGAATTCTCCAAGAATTTAGATTGTTTCAATAAATATGAAACCAATGATTTTTTTCCAGGTGTTTATATATCCATTCCAAAGCCAAGAAAAGTATTTGTATGTAGCCATTATTGTAATTCTATTTGATTATGCCTCTTCTAATAGATGCACAAATTATTGTTGGTCACTTGCAAAGTTGCATAATACAAATTTCCTTCCAGAAATTGGAACGAAATTGATAGGATCATCCGCAGAACAATTTTAGATACAAATATAAGGTGTTCTTTACAATCATAATCTTTTCTAAACCACACACAAGGATGAAAAAAATAAGTTATGTACTGAAATGTATGCAAAAAATTCCACCACAGTAAAAGATGAAAGTGAAATAAAAAAGAATGAAAATCATCTAATGGATTTTACTATGATTCATGGCATGAGCTCAGGTGGACACATTCTTGTTTATATTTGGTGAATTTACTGATTCTGTTTAATTTGAAAGTAAGTGACACAACACTCTCAGAAACACGGCAGTGGGAAAAAGATACTTCCTACTTTTGTGTTCATCTCTAAGATATTTTCTGGAATACGACCCATAATCTGTATCCAAGTTTTGTTCCTGCTCAATATAACACAGTTAACAGGAACCAATCACAGGTGTGGTTTTTGTTCTTATTAATGTAAGGAGACCACTGTACTTGTTATGTGGTATTTAATATACTGCATATTAAATATCTGGAGAAGTGTTTAATATTAAAGCTACCTGAGAGAAGAGGGAGGAACACACTGATAATGAGATACTTAACAGATGTGTGGATGTGCCACTAGGGGACATGGCTTATTAATGGGATTTGGTAGGTCAGGTTAATGGTTGGACTTGATGATCTTTTCCAACCTAAACGATTCTATTATTCTATGAAAATGTCTTATGTTCACACATTTTCATGTTTTCTGTTATGAAGAACTGGCAGATCTTGAAGCTCTATACCAGGCGGTGTGGTACTTTTCTAGTAATTAAAAAGAACAGTTTTATGGAGCAACAGAGTTAGGAAATCCTAAAACAGTCTTTTTTAAAATTTTGTTTACTGCTATTAAAATATAGCTTTACTTTCTTCAGATAAACTATTCGTTTGTCGCATTTATTGAATGTTTACTTAACCTCCTGTTAATGAATTGGCTCTTTTTGGGTTAAGGAGGGTTGAATTGTGTGCTTGCTGAACTGGATACCTTTGTCTTTTATTTCCTTCTTCTACCAGGTGAGAAGTTCTTCATCTCCAAAATTTCACCTCTCATAGGTGACCAATACTCATTCCCTGTTCTCTATTAAAGTCTGGGAGGCCCCAGTTCTCACCATCTCTCTCTTCTAGAAATGACTCACCACAGGGAGCATCCCATCAATGTGTATATGCCCCCACAGTGGCCAAGTGAATGAAATGGTGCAAGTGAAACACATTGAGATAATTCAGATGCATGACATCTTTTCAGTTTTAAGAATGTAAATACCTTATTGAAATAATTGCATACAGAAACATTCAAAGCATGGGTAATAATGAGACAATACACAGTGCTTGCTATGGAAACATGAGTTCTAAAGCCAGCAATACAGTAATAATGCCTCTGAGGAGAAAAATGTGAAATCGCTTTGGAAGGCAGATTGGAGACAGCTGTTGAACCCCAAAGTTGAAAGACAGTGCAAATTCATATAGACAGTTCTTCTAATGTTGATGTAAGGGAAACTGAAATCATCATGTGGCCACATTGCAGAATCTACTGCTGTGTTTGGCTATATTTGCACAGCTACATTATCTCATTCCAGGAAATAATGCTGGCTGCAGAAAAAATGGTACAGAATGACTTGCATCCACGTTATTTAAAGACATCTCAGCGCTGCTTGGCACTTGATCCGGACCTTCCCCGCACCCCACATTTACACCTTCACCAAATATGGAAGCGGCTTTTTGCCTAATTTAAAGGTACAAGAGAGTGTCAAGGCAATCAAGAAAGTACTTTTTTCCTAGTGTGAGAGTCAAGGATCTATATTGCATGGTTTGGAACCCAAAATGAAAATATATAGATAGATTTTAGGATACAGAAGATGCTGTGGTAGTGTTGGAAGACTACATAAGGTGAGAGAAACCAAACCTGCACAGTCTTATCCACAGTGCATATGGGCAACAGTCCATGGAGTGAATTACTTGGAACAACTCAATTTTGGATTGGTGAAAATTGTTTGGTTGCTTCAAAATGAACCTAGAATTGAATCAACTGGTACACCATTTAGAAAAGCAGGGTACCAAGGCTTAGGGGTGAACTGTGGAGTGAAGTTGATAACAAAGAAGACAAATCCTTTATTGTGCTTGCTTCTATGTTTAGTGGTTGAAAGAAAGCATTTGGCTGCTTATGCATAAAATTCAGCCCAAGCGTTACATTCCCAGGAGGAACCAATTGCAAATGTTTTTATATGCCTGTGGAGAAATCAAAGGCCAAATCACACCAGAAGCTTCTGATGTATTTTTTATAACCTCTAGGGACACTATCTTGAGTGACAACAACAAAACATTTCAAAACCATCTAACATCAGATCAAGACTTTGTGTTGCAAAAGAGATAGTTGAACAAGATAGATCATTCTGATAGTGGAATGATCAGAACCTTGCTCATATGCTGACTAGTGTTATGTGTCAGTAAGATTGGAAATAATATTGTCAGAACCCATCTGTTACCACAGATAACGCAGTTAACATGTTGACTGCAATTAAAGAAGTGGAGCTGTTCTCTCATGTTAGATGCTTTACATACACTCTCAGTTCAGTTGCTGACATGGGCTGAAATGTGCTCCAGCTGAACAATGTTTGCGTTATTTTTCCGAGACATCTACACTGTAAGTGCTGCGCTGGAAAAATAAATAAATAAAAAGCGGCTCCTGTTGGCTGTTTCCCAATGTAAATTAATAACAGATGTTCCGACAAAGTTATGACATGTTATCTAGATAGAGCAACAATCAGCTATTAGTGCCACATTATTGTCAAAACGGGTCTGGAGAAATGGATAAGACCTCATAATTTCTTTGAAGGTGATTTTACAGGAGTTGCAAATGTCATCAAGATCCTAGATCCCATGAAAACTGTTCTTACAGTTCTTCGTGACAAAGAAATGCCTACAGTTTCAGTGATCCATCCATGTTATGAAATGATACATATGTCATTGAAAGCTGCCAAGCCTGGTTTGGCAGCTCTTTGGTAGAAACTGTAAGCTTCAGCAGCTAAACATCTAGGTTTAGCCACAAAGCAAGATACTGTGATGTTTTATTGTTTTATTTATTTGGTGTTTTGGGGAGAAGGAAGAAGCAGGAGTGACAAGGTGGTGAAGAGGAGGAAAATATGTTCATTTTCTACAAGGAGCTGTGTACTGTTCCCATGAGAAAGCCCAGAAAATTAAGATTTATGATAGATTCTGTAATTCTAGGTCTATGGTACTGCATGGGAAGCGAGAGATGCAAGCAGGGGGTAATAGCACTTCAGATAAACCTTTAGAAGGTAAATCCTTGCAATTTACCCCCTGCCTGTGAAGTGCTCAAGTGCAAAGATTCCAAAATGTGCACTTGATAAGATATTAGTGGGTGTTCTGGAACAAGTCAAGAGGGTATTAAAAATGCTCGTGTATGAGATTACCAGCTGAAAACTGAAGACGGTAAAATGTGATTCCCCCATGTGGCTGAAACTGTGTAAAACTAGGTATTCATTACTGTCAGCACTAGCAAAGGAATACCCGACATGTTTCAGCAAATTTGGGTAGATAGTGGAAGAATCTGCTCAGCTGCAGGTGATATTATCAGTATTCAGAAGTCTGCCCCTCTGGGGAGTATGTCAATCAACTCATTATCATTAAAAAAAGAAGCAGAGAGAAAAGTTTGAAACTGTTTTTGACATGCTTCTTATTCATCAGAAACAATCTGCCTTTGTTACAGCTGATTTAATTTTGAAATAGGCAAGTATCTAGTTTTCTATAGCAGCACATACCTTAAGCAAAATATTGCAGTTTGTGTAGTATTGCAGGGGAGACTTTTCTCATTCTTGCTTACTAGTTACATTAAATAAACTGCAAAATGCACAAGGTTAGCTAGATTGTGACTATTTTAAAAAATGAGCTATCCAAAGCACAGTTAAGAGATGTGATAATTGGTAGAAAGCATAATGAATTTACGCTTTCTGCTGATTACCAAAAGGAAGAAAGAAGAATATATGGTACATCCAAGTATATGTGCATGTTTCATGAAAGCTCCACGTGAGAAACTTTCAAGACAAGCTATAAAACTCCAAGATTAGGATCCTTTTAAACGTAGTATTTGAGATCAAATAGAAAATCACAATGTTAAATATACAAAAGCACTCATATCTCTAGAACTCATTACTCAGTCATGGTAAGCAACTCACTTTAGATTTCATGATTACTTGAAAAATGCTTTGTGGCTTACACTTTGCAGACATAGCACTTAAGATATGCTGTCATTCATGTATTGTAGGAAACAAGCTAGGAATAGCATAAAAATCTTACATCTATTGCACAGAAAATCAGCCAGGAATCTTAACAGTAAAGATTGTGCTAAGAAGTCGAAGTGAGATGTGTTCAAGGATCCTTCGCAGGGTTTTTTTTCAACTATATAAAATAGATATATTATGGTTATTGGCCTTAATTTTTCAGTAGCTCTCATATTAGGGGACAAAAGTAGTGTTAAACAAATGAGAAGAGGGCAGCTTATCCAATTCTGAAGCAAAGATGATGATGTGTGTCTGCTAGGTTAACAACCCTGGTCAGGGAAAGTGGTTATTACAAAGGCTTTTAATTAACATCCTCAGAGCACTTGTTACAACAGCAGATAATAAAAAATGCAAAGAAAGTTCTTATTTGTATCTTTTGTCCTTATGAAGGAACACTTAGAGAAATAAAATTTAACAGGAATGAGAATAAAACAAACAAAAGGTTTTTTTCTCAGCAGCAATGACTTAAACACACTAAATGGGTGTTGCATAAGAGATGGTGATGACCCACTTAAAAAATATGTCTGGATAATTACCTGTTCAAGAGAAGAGAGCAGGAGGAAGAAAACACCTTATTTTGTATAGATGATGTTTAGGCATAACTCTGCAGAGGGAGGAAGAAGTACTGTCATGGGAAGAGCAACCAGTCATCAGTTCTTAGCATTCATATACTGGTACATAAAGGGCTGAATAATCTGCATTTATTGAAGTTGTTTTAACTATCCATAGGCCTTCTGGGTAGTGTTAATACATGCTATGTTTTTTATGTTTTTGTTATGTTTCGCTTTGCTTAGGTGTGATTTTTTTCTTTTTCCTGAAAAATTACACTCGCTTCATCAATCAACCACATATAATTATCTTGATCCATTTTAATGGAAGAAGTATTTTTTGGAAATCTCGTCTCTGAGTAGTCACCTGTGAAGACATGTCCACTGGCTCTTGTTCATGGAAAGTGCAGTCTGTCATTCTTTCCTTCTGTCTTCTAGCCTCCACCAAGAAAATTCTCTCACCATTTCACATTTCAGTGGTAACTTGTGATGGATTTGGGGCTGCCTGGTAGAAGTAGCGGAATGGATTTGGACCTATTCTGTAGTAATTTATTAATTCAGCCAGGAAACTGGTACTTTTT
This sequence comes from Penelope pileata, assembly GCA_013396635.1. Taxonomy (NCBI): domain Eukaryota; kingdom Metazoa; phylum Chordata; class Aves; order Galliformes; family Cracidae; genus Penelope; species Penelope pileata. Next base: position 391,154 of record WBMW01002323.1, read on the forward strand.
CTGCTTTATAAGAAAGTGTAACTTCATCTCCTAAAAAGAGGCTCTGTAATGGCCCATGACTCTGAAAAACTCTTCTGTATATAACTGGCACATCTTTTCAGTCTAGTGCTTTCTTTTTTACCCTCAGTACTGAGAGGCTTTCTCAGATGGGCATATAAATCACTTTACTTTTTTAATGTATATCCCTTCTCTTACCACTTGGTTAGTTATAAAAATCTATTTCATTATATTTTTAAGACCACCATCTGGTTGACTCATTCATCATGTTTGTGTTTATGTGTTGGTTTTAATTCCAGAGTGACAAAATGCATACTGTCATTCACTTCATTTCTGCTGATGACAGACTTAGTGATATGTGCCTGTCACTAAATTGTATTTTAGTATGACAATTCCTTGTTTATTTTCATGCTCTTTTTTCCTTAATCTTGGTTACTATTGTCACATTTCCCATTTGTTGGAAACAGTTCTAGTTCTATGTCTTTTTCTAGCTTCTCATCTATTTGGCATTTTCTTGTTAGCTCTTCTTCTTCAGCATTGCCTCGCTAGCATTCTCTCATGTTCCTATCCAGAAATATGCCCTCTGTGTATTGGCTGGGAGGCAATCAGTGAACAAATCATGTCCAGTATCTCCTCCGGTACCTCTTTGGTGTATTTGAATATCAGCTGAATCTCCAGATGTGGGGAATTCTCTTCTGGGAAGTTCATTAATGGGAAGTTTACATTGTTGCAGAATGTTTCTGATTGAGTATGCTACACAACCTATCAGTACTAAAAACCCAGGACTGTGGATAGTGGAAGCACATGTAATCACTCAGTATTTTGCAGATTCAACAACTGCTGGGTTTTGCATGCTAAAGAGAGAGCTTTTCAAAGGTATCGAGCACCAAACTAGCTCAGCTCCTTTAGATACTGAGAGCTTTTTCTTCCATTCATTTGAAGCAGTGCTCAGTCAACACCGAGTGCCTTTGAAAGCATCATCCATTCCTTATTCACCATCATTTTCACAGGTCCAGAATTTCTTTCTTCCTGTTTATGTTTTCTACTATATTGCAATACTCATTTCTCTTCTTCAGTGTCTTATTATTAAAGACACTCTTCAGAGTTAATACCTTGATGATGATGGCTAGAATCTTTTTTTTCCACATCTAGAGAATTTCTGGTTTGATCAGGTTAACTTAATTATCTGTATAGAATTTTCTCTGCTGTTTTTTTATATATATATATATTTGAGCTTTTCTTGTTTGTGCATGGAGGTTGTTCAGCATTAATATGCTGTTAGTACTCCTATCTTGATTATTTTTCTGACTTGCTATTTTTATTGAAGAGATGTATCTATAAATACTTAAGCTCTTGTAAGATGTATGTGAAAACAAATATTTTTGAAAACAGGCAAACTATTTCTATGTACAATTATAACTTTTTGCACGTACAAAAGTACAAAACTTGCTATGGCAGATTGAAGATAATGAGCTCTCACATAGGTGCCTACATACAATATAGCAGCAAATTACTTTGATTTATTGCACTCTAATTGTATAGAAAGCCCATGAATTGGTATGTCATATGCTCAAAGTAATATAATTTAACTAGAACAATTATGTAGCTAAGTAGAATTAGAACTTGATTGCTAATCTATAATAACCTCTTACAGCAGAATAATTTCTTATTTATCTTTAGTCTAACAATATTTTTTTTTCACAGTATCATGGTTCAGTCCTAGGAGGAACCCCAATCCTCAGATTGTACCTCCCAGATTCTCTGCTGTGACCTGAGCAGGTAAGTCATCTTGTGCCATTTAAATTCAAGGGCTGTACACAACAAGTACTTAAGAATCAAGCATATGGTTGTGTGAAAAATTTTCCTCACAACAATTTTGCAGGTCATTGTTGGACTTTGCATCAGTGGAGAAAAGGCAAGATAAGTTCTTGTAGCAGTGGTAGAGTTTTACAAAGTGTGTTATCAAGTTTCATAAGCAAATCAGCTTTGAGTGGTATGTCCACGTTTTATGTTCTGACATATAAAGGAAGCGAACGTCAGGTAAAGCAGTATGGCCAGAATAGGAGACTGGTAGATGGGAGTTCGTTAGATCCCTTACCTTATTGTGATGTTAACTTCTTTTACTTTTGGTCAGCCCTCTAAGGTTAATTTCTGATTTGTCATGTGTTGCTGTGGTAGGAGGAAAACGGGTTTTAATTATTCACAGCTATTTCACAGAATACACATCTAACACTTTCTGAAAGGTGTAGGGTCGCCACTGATATGCCAGATATATCTTGCAGCCTATAGCATTAATTTGTAGGCTGGTAACATGCCTTACATAGTCCCTCAGAAGACCTTAACACTGTTGCTGGGGGAGAAGGGTTTGGGTGAGACACAGTTTGAAATGTGATGTCCTTGATTATGTATCTTAAGTTGCAAAGGAATGTGCTTCACCTTCTGCTCATGGTAGAAAGCCAGGAACGCTTTTTTTCCTTCAGGCAGTGGAACAGGGAGACACACTGGTTATTGCAACCCTGTTCCCAGAAGTGCAAAAGTACAGCATCATTCTCAATATCAGCAAAACAAGCATAAAAGATACCTTCTGTCAATATATTCCCACTGAGCCATTAGGGTATGAAGAAAACAACTGACATGTACTGCCAATAATAGCTACTTTAGGCAGCACATTAAGCAATGTATTAATTGATATATTAATTGATTTATAAACTCTAATTTCCTATTCGTCTTGATTATTACCATCATACTGGGATGAGGAGGATGGGAAAGAGGGCTGAATAAGCCTTAGTGGCAGTGCAATTAAAAATTTCTTTTGGTGTATGCTCTGTGACATTCATTAAGGCAGTGGAGATACGGTGCATTTTTCTCTGCTTTATTAATATGTTAGATTCATTTGAGTAAACTTTGCAATGATCAGAGATGCTTTAGGGCCTTCTGGATTACAACTTAGCTGAACTTATCTGAAAAAGATGGTGGTTTAGTGAAATAAACAATGGAAACATACAGGGGACTGGAAAGCAGAGAAGAGTTAGGAAGCAGAAGTTTAGCCTTAATAAAGTGTGTAAGGAAAGATGTTTTGCTCACATCTTAGACCTTAGAAGCCAGTGGGCCCAAGGCAGGGCTTTCCAGATCCCTTTCCTGATGTGAACTTCAAGCTTCAAATACTCACGAGGAACTGACTTGTGACTTTGAGCTGCTCAGCCAAGCAGATAGGTTAACTGTACAGTGCTCCTCCCCTGCTGGCTCTGCTTTTGCTTACAACGAAGGTGCTGCGCCTCTGTGCTCTCAGTATTTCCACTGTCAATGGGCTCTGAGAGAAACGGAGGCTGTGCATCCCTGACCAGTCCTCTGATGCCAGGCATAGCAGGCACCGCAAGAGTGTAAACTGCACCCTTCAAGGGCCACAGGAGAGGGTGTGCTTGAGATGGTTCAGCTACATGCTTCTTCTTGACAGAATCTGCACTTGAAGGTTCAGGCTCTCCCAGGCCTCCTCTCTTCCTCTGCAACATCATTTGCTTACCTTCACTCTGCAGCCTCTTCCTCCCTGTCTGTCTCTGCAGTGTGCTCCTCTCTTCCCAGCGGATCAGCTGGAACTCTGACTCATTCTGCTTCTCATACTGAAACTCAGAACAATATTTAATCCCTTGACATTCCCCTCAAGTTGTTAATGGACTCTGTTTCTTCTCCTTTTGCCCTCTCATCGCAGCAGGGGCAGAGATGCATCTCTGGGGTCTGTCAACACTTTGCTCAGTCAGTTGATTGGGCATTGCCTCCGTGTCAGCAGCAGGCATTAGTACAGAACTGGGAATGTGGGGAGCAAATCTCTTCTAGCTTTGAAGTAGTACATTGTTACAGTTTAAGATACAGATGCTGCTCCTGGTATAGATGGGGTATCATGGTATCATCACTAAGTGGGTGCCATGGGAAATCACAAAAAATGTTACACACACACACACCCATCCCTTATCCACATACCATTTCAAACATCCTATTGACTGTTTATAAGGTGAAAAGGTTTGTCATTGCCTGAAGCACAACAATGGAGTGAACTAGAAGCTGCAATAGAAACACGTAATAATAATATGTAGAAATCCCATATTCTAAGATGTTTCTTTGCTTATCTTTTCAGTTATATCTTACACTAATTTGCGGCAGTTAAAGATACGTGTGAACTCCATGAAAATTAAGATCTAGTGATCATGGTCTGTGTTTGTTAGCCAAATGCATTGCCACTACTGATGGGGTTTCATTCTTATGGATATTGATATAATCTTCCCCCACATACAAAGGCTTGAGGGCATCTTAGTGATCAGACATGAAAATGCTGTACCTGGACTTAATTTCTCCATGTTGAAAACTGTATTAATATTTGGGCAGTAAAGGAAGATACTATATCTAATTGTACCTTAGAAAATGCTGCAGACATTTGTAATCTAGGTACAAATCTAGTGAAGAGAATGCCTTTGACTTAACGAGGACAGTGAAAAGTGACTGGGAGAAAAAAAAACATTATTTTCAGTGAAATTTGTGTTGCTGAAATCTCTTTGATATTCTTGAAAATTCTTTTCTAGCTGGACTAGAAATGTAGGAAGAAGTAACATGACAAGTTTCTGTGTTAAATACCTTCCCAAGTCTATCTTTCCCTGTTGATTGTAACTGACAATGAGTAGTCTTTTGTTGGCTGGATCATTGGCACTGTATGCATAATATGGGGCAAGAAACAGAATAGCTTTCATAGTGCTTGTCTTTTATTTAATTTGTATAGATTTTTTTTTACAAAGGAACTATGGCTTCTTTAACAGCAGTGCCATTAGCAGCTTGCTGGTGGGAAGAAGGGCTCTGGATACAGAGGTAAGGCGGTTGGGAACTGAGGTTCACAGGCTGGTACAGTGGTTCAGCTTGAAATGGAAGCATGGAGATGATTCTGTGCTCTGTTTCCATTTTGCTCACCTTCGAATCTGGGCTAGCTTTCTCACATGCTTTATGTTTCTCTTTATATATTAGTAAAAAAAAAAAAAAGCAATAGCTGAAGAGCAATGCATCCATTTGGGCTCTTACTAAATGCACTATGACCCCTTTATATTACAAATGAATGAAGCACAGAAAAGTTTAATGTAACTCAATACTATACATGAGGGCATCTTGTCTCTAGACTGTTTATATTTCCTATCAGTGAGGACTAGCCAGTCTCACTTTCAAATAAGATTCCTTCCTGGTAGTAAATTTGTCTCCAACTGCACAAAAAATTTGTGGATGAAAATATGCTTATAAATAAACATATTAATATAAATGCACAGAAGATAGCATTAAGATAAGTTAAATCTCCTCATATTTTACCACACACCGTTTATATCCAAACTGCCCCAGAAGTACTGAATTCTGGCCTTCCAGCTGGAGTGGCTTACATTGCATTACTGCTGGTCATCCGTTAACACATTGTTTGACTGATAGTGCCACTTTAAAGTGGCAACCTTCATGATTTTAGAGGTGCAAGAAAAATCTGATCAGAAACTGGGTAAAGGTATTGTGTATTAGCTATTACAGAAATTTTATGTGGATATATCAGTGTTGTTGAGCATTGTTCACGTGTATCTCTTAAATGGAACAATTAATACGCAGTACTGCCACCTTCTACAACAAGCCAAGAAACAGTAAGAAAGAATGTTTTAACCTTCTCAGCTAATGGTCTTATACGATTCAAAATGTTAGTTCCGAAAATGTGGATTGTGATTCTTCCTTATCTTCCATGGAGTGAGAATGAGCAGAGGTCAGATACTCAGAGATGATGGAAAGGGGCTAAATATCTAAGATATTTCTGGAAGAGTGCCATATAGTTCTGCCCTGCTATTAGAGGTTAACATCAATGGCATGCATTGGCACCCGTTCTGTAAGACACGACAGTTATTGTGATTCTGGGGAGAGGGGAGTGAGGGAAGGTTTGTGACTAGGGTCTAGCTTCCACTGACAGCTGTTACTGGTAATGTTCTTATCTCTGCTGGACTTCTGCCATTTCTTACTGTGTGGCAGTGCAGTTGCTTACCTAAGCTGTCATACACTCTTAATCAACAGCAACATTGGGAGCTGGACTAGATGATCTTCAGAGGTGCCTTCTAAACCCTATGATTCTGCGATTCTCTGATATTTCAGGGGAACAAAAGGTAACGGTGTATCTTCAGCCTGCCAGACATATTAAGATATTTTCTGATTACTGTTTGTTTTGCAGTAATACCTTATGCCTTCACTTATGAATCAAACATTGTCCTGAGCTGCCTCAAGTGGAAGGCAGCCCACTCTGCCAAATGCTGTGCTCAGAAAACTTGGCGCTGCAGACGCCAGAGCACAATTTTCACTAAGGATGGTTCCCACTGCCATTAGTTACAAGGGGCATAAAACTGACATGAGGAGAGGGAGCCTTGTGGTAGCGGTTAAAGGCTAACAGTATTGAAGTTGTTAGTGAGCTTTTCTAGATTAAGTGGGTATTAGATCAGATAGTCTGTGAGAGATAAACAGGAAATACCGAAGAACCTGACTGATGTCATACCTTGTTTTGTCTCATTTTGCTACCTCTAAATCATCACCATTGTTATGCTCAGATATTCCCACTCATGAAAAGGTTTGAAAGAAGGAAATTCATGAGGGTTCATTGATATGATGAAGAGTATTGAGGCTTATGCTGGCATTTTAAGTTCTCATTCTCCTGGCTAGTGATGCAGCATTGGAGAATGACAAAATGTCAGTTTAGGACATATAGCTCCTAATACTCACTCTTCTGTAAGACTAGATAAGGCAATATAATGAAATTATTGCTAATACAAGGAATTATAGTTTAGTGTTCACAGACAATGTCTGTAATTTTTTTTTCTTCCTTTTTTTCCCCCTGTAAGTGAGGAATTTTTATTTCAGCTTTAATAATCTCAAATAGTTTCTTTTTTAAGGTCTCTGCTAAACTAACAGTGTGAGGTATTTACCATTGATCTTAACTTGATTTATGGTCTATAGATGACCAAGCAAAGAATTGCAAAACTACTTAGTACTGAAGAATAGTTACAAAACCTACTTTCCCAACAGAATGAATTTTGTTAGTCTAAAGATTCTAGTAGAAAAAAACTTGGCATCATGCTCACCAGATAATTTATTATCTGCAACCTTTCCCAGTCTGCAATCAATATGTTATTCACTATTTATTTTCCAATTTTAATCAAATCTAAAGACAGAAAACTCAGAAAAGCCAACCCAGGACAAAACTAATGATAACAATGACATTTATTGACATTTCTGAGGCAGAAGGAGATTTAAATGAAGTTAAAATACCTTTCAGCAAATGACAAGGGGTGTAATGAAAACCTAGTGAACACAATAAAATGTGCACTGCCAGCTGCATGCAGGTCAAAGATAGAATTTACATAAAAGTAGAATAACTTTGCTTCTGTGTCAGTTTATCCTGCTGCTAGACAACTGTCTGCTTGCTGCAAGCCTGTGCAATAACATCATGATACCTTGTCCATGAATACTTCTGATTACACTGAAGAGAAAGAAACATTAAAAAGAGATGAGAGACAATCTAGCTGCTAAGAAGTAGAGATCTGTACGTACAGTTTTAGTCATTTATGACATATATACTTTTAACTGGGTTTTGACTTGCTAACAGAAATTCTTTCATTTGCATCTCTGATTCTGGTGTATATATGCATCTGGACATCCCAACATGTTTGGCCCTTGCATTCCTGATACATTTTGTCCTGTTTCACCAGGTCTTCTGCATATACAGCTGTTACCAAGACAAATTCCAACTAGAGTTGTTTTGCTTTTCCCTGTCTTACCAGGGCCATTACTATTTAACATCACTCTGCTCTGTATAAGACCTTCAAAATATCTGAAAGATTCCCTCCTAGCTGTCACCTTACCATTTTTTTGTGATCACCATGGACCAAACCTGCAGAGACAGAACAGTATGTGTAAAAGAGCCTTTGAGGTAAATTTCTTGTAGTGGATTGCTCTGGGTGTCCCAATACCATTAAGCTGATTCTTTGTGAGGCTAAGTAAATGAAAGCCTTAATAAAATCTTCTTGAATATGCATATCCCATCCGTGGAACGGGATCTTAATTTTCTCTATGAGCCACAGTTCTGATGTGGCATGCAAACATCTGTAATCTAAAGGATTTGATTTCTGTTTCAACTCACTCATTAAAACAATCTTATGCTGCTATTAAAAAAACCCCTGCGGCTGAGGACAAACACAGGTAGTATAAGGAGGAGGAGACAATGGTGAACAGCTGATACCAGTTTAGCTGAGAGTAAGCACGGTAGCAGTAGACTCATGGAGTATGCTGGGATGAAGTTATGGTAGAGAGAAACAAAATGAAGTGTTGACTTCGTGTATCTATTCATCCATACAGATATGTATTTGTACTTCGACACATATATCTGTAAATAAACACAGACAGACACACATATATGTTTTGTGTTAGTGATATACTTTATATACTTGAAGGTATATACTTGGCCATGGCTTGTTACGATGGCCTATGACGTTTATCATAGGATATGTTTAAAGGAAATGTTTCAGATTGCTATTTAGAAATGCAGTGGTATTCAGAACAAAGACACTGCAGTTGCAGACCTGGGTTACGCGCTGCTACATACTATACCAGCAGTGAAATAAAAAGCAGATCTTTGCTTCTAGTTTCTAAATTCAAAATCACAATAAAATAGAGGAAACACTATGAGATCATGTTTGTACCTAACGAAAAAAGGCATCCAGTGGACTTTTGTGCACCTGATCAGGCCCTCAGTAAGTACATACAGCAATTGTAAATTGTTTTCCAATCTTTGCACTGCTGATAACTGGGATACTGAGTGATTCTGTTAGTATTCCTGTAGCATGAAAATTTAAAATAACATGTAGAATTGCTCCTTTATAATGTCACAAAGCAGCAAAAAAACCACACAAGCAAAATTCTCTTCTATTTTTTTTCACTAGGCTGGCATAAAATGTGTGATATAGTCATTTAGAAGGCATGTTTTTAATATTTTTCCATATGGAGAAATGAAACAAACTGTTGTGATATAAATTACAGCTTCTGAAGGGGTACTTCTGTTTAACTCATAGGATCATATAATGGTTCTTAAGGACTACTCAGTTCCCCTCCCCACCCCCCCGCCACCATGAGATATCTTCTACCAGATCAGGCTGCCCAGCGCCCCATCCAGCCTGGCCTTGAGTGCCTCTAGGGATGGGGCATCCACAGCTCTCTGGGCAGCTGTGCCAGTGCCTCACCACCCTCTGAATAAACAATTTCTTCCTAACATCTAATCTAACTCTACTCCCTTTTAGTTTAAAGCCATTTCATTCTGCCATTTAACTCTTTGTTATTGTATAGCTGGTGATTTGCTTTTAAAGCTGTTGCTTTATATGAGCTGTGTAAATACCTTTAGTGTTCTGGGCGTCTGCTGAAATATTTTTACCGTTAGGCAGCTGAAAGCATTAGTTTGTCTTTTTTTTTATTTATTGGGTTTTTGTATTTGTCTTTGCTACTTCATGTTGTCTTGTGATCCCTTTCCATCCTGATAAGGTTGAAACTACAATTAAATGAAGTTTGGATTGATTTTATATTTATGTGTATCATCCTACATCATACAATTTGTCAAGAAAGTGGCTTCAGTGCTGTTGCTGCTGTACCTACTGGAGTCATTATGGCATAGTTCCATTGTACTGTTTTATGAGACCATAATCTGCTTCCTTATGAGGCAACAAGATTAGTGCCTCATAAAAATGGCAAAAGCACCACTATTGCTGTTATACAAGTTTTTATGTGTTGCTCAATTTTATCATTATAATTGTTGTTGTTCTACCTTTAGTGTAGCCTGGTGAAGCTGTGGTCAGCAGCAAGAATTCTTTGATTAAAAAAACCTCCTTACCTAGCCAGAAGTGTAACTCCTTCTGACAAATTATGAAACTTGTCTGTGGTTTTTGGAAAAGATACATGCCCAGACTGCATGCATGTTTGTGATGCTGTTGATGGGGATGTGAGGCTAAATAACTTTGTAGGTTTGACTTTTTAAGTGGGGTAAAATAGTTGACAGTGAAACTGCTGAAGTGATAAAAGGGAGATAGCTGTTTCCACAGATTTAAATACTTGTAGTGATATTTGAATGCCAAGCTACTACAGCTGTTATTGAGCCCCTAAACACTTGTCACTTTTGACATACAAGTTTATTGGCACATATCAGCACTTTCAAAGTTAGAAATTTTTTTTTTCAATATCTCTGTTTCTTGATGACAGTTTAGACAATGACAGTTACTAGCATGCTAAACTGTTTACAAAAGTGTGCTTTTTTGTTTTTAATTGGGGACAAGAAATTAGAGAGATACCCATTTACTCTGTGTGGAAATTTCTTAAGGAGAATGAGGGAGTATCATCTGTTTATTTACATGTGTATTTATCATTCCAGAAAAGCTGTGAAAAGCTTTTATATTCCTCTACGCATGCACTCCATTTTAGAAAAGCCAGGTAATCAAAGGGACAGAAGACTGCAAGTTCCAATGATCACTTCTGCAGTTGCAGAACTACATGAATTATGTTCCTTGTGCCGGGGGGGAGGAAAGGAAATCCTCAGAGTGAGAGGGCAGGCAATTAGTCTGCCATTGCAGATTTTGAGGCAGAAAGGCCCTCTTTTGGAGTAGGAAGCTATAGTTGGTAGGAAGAGCTGAAATCAAAGCATCTATGGGGAAGGTGGCAATGTTCCTGACCGTTTCTCCATGCAGTCCACCTGTGCTGGGACAGAGCCCAGGGCTGACCACCAGAAAGACTTTAGATGCCCGGAGCTTTAATAGTCCCCATAAGCCATTGTGCTACCTGACAGAGGCAAACCCAAATAACTGACTTATTTCTTTGTAGCCATCTGCATAGTGATTTGAAACTTTTAGTTACTTTTTGGCACTACAGTTTCTGAATCACCCAACTTTTAAAATATTTTTTGTTCTATTGTATGTGATGTTTCATACTGAATATAAATTATGAATGGAGACACAAATAAGAATATTCCTTTTGACATCGCTTTTTATATATCATCATAGAGTGATTCCTGAGCGCTTGGTTAGCAAAATGCCTGTTTTAGTAGGATCATTTGCTTTTCCCTAACCTGTGAGACAGAAGGCAATTTCAGTTTCAGACTCAATATCTTACAGGGCCTCTTGGTTTAAATTTATTACAAGATGGGGAAGTTGCCCTGCTGCAGAGTAACCTTGGATGTCTTACAGGTTTTCCAGCAGCAATATATAAGGGCAGTGTCCTGAAGAGGTACAAATTTAACTAGACAGAAGAAATTGCAAAATCCCTTTTTTATCACCAGCTTTCAAGTCCCTTGATTCAACCATCAGAATAAATTTTCTATGATCTCATAACTTCAAAAGCTCACTTTGTTCCCCTCTTCCCCCATCTGTTTAACCAATAGCCTACTCTCACAAAGACTGAAAATCACATTATGAGAAAAGTTGCTTTGATTGGCCTGGATACACTGTGGATCCGTGTAGTGTTAAATTATGTGTGCTGACATTGTGTGGTTCAGAGTGAAAGTTGCTGCTGCTTTCTGTTTTCTTAAAAGTAGATTTTCTGAAAAATACTTTTTTTTTCGAGGGAAACCAAAAATTAATTTGGGTCAAATTTAGAAAAATAGGATGTGATGCTTTAAGCTTGAAATTCAGCTTTTTTTAATTCAAAAGATTATAAATCATCAAGGAATATGGAAATGTTTTTCTCACTTCCTGGTGTTACTGAAAAGCTAGAATCAAAATGTGGTGACTTGTTTATTTAGTTCCTCCACATAACTCATGTCAAACTTGCCAATAATCTCCTTCTCAGTAAGTACACATTGAGTATCCAAGTACTGAATCCAGCTGTGGGAAATGAGGTTGGTGCAAGGTTTTCAGTGGTGGTGGTTATCTTGAGAGATACATAGATGCCTATCATTAAAAATTGAAGGAGTTGGTAAGTATTGATGGATTAGATAAACAAAATTTTTAGAAAGATATTAGACCAAAGCTTTCACAGCTATTATTCTAAGCACTGGAAATTAATATTGAGACAAACAGTGCCAGAACAGGTTTTATGGAGGAAAAATTGTATTTAAACAACCTACTTCTACAGTATGTCAGAGAAGTGTTGAATCCCTCTTGTCTTTTGACCCTGTCACTCTTTATATCCTTGAAAGTAAAGGAAGCATTGTCTGCAAAGATCTGTGACAATGTTTGTGCAAAACTATTTGAAACTTCTATACAAAAGGTGATTATCACTCCTTTCCTATCAAAATGGAAAGATGTATACAGCTGCCCTGAACTTCTTGCTGTTCATTACCGACCACCATCCTTAAGGCATTTGCAAGCTGAGAGGGTGGAAGCTGGATTCACTGGCGGACATGAGCAGAATTCAAAATGATCTTGACAACCTGGGGAAGATGAGCTGAAATGAAATAGGGGCAAGTATGTGGTACTTCACGTAGGCAAGCTGAATCAACTGCATAAATAAGGAATGAGGAGCAGCTGGCTAGGAAGCTGTTGTACAGAAAAGGGTCAGGGGTTGTGCTGAACCACGAGCTAATACATATGAGTCATGAGTTAAAATGTCATACTGCTGTAGTGAATCCAAATACCATATTGGGAGGTAGCAAAGCAGGTGAGGTAATCTTTCCATTCTGCTTCACTTTGATAAAGATTTAAGGGCCTCAAGGCTAAAGGACTGTATTGAATTTTGGGCCCTCACTTAACTGAAGATCTAGATCAACCAGAGATACTCTGCAGGAAAGCTACAAGAGTTACTAGATCTCTAGAAACCATCATCTGAGAACAGACACCAAATTGAAACTTCATAGCCTAAAAATTCAAAAAGAAGACCTAGTGAAGCACATGGTATTGTTTATTAAAGCAAAGAAATTTTGTGGAAGGAGGTAAAAATGGATCTCTTCTCCATCTTTATGGGAAGAACCTGCAGTCTGTAGTGTTCTAAAATTGAGACAGAATAAATACAATTTATTGGACGATGCAGGAACAGAATGAGGGCTTTGGGAAGGGGAAGAGTTCAGAAGGATTGTGACTAATTGGATTTTTTTGTAATATAATGCAAAAGGTGTTATAACAAACACTGGTAGGCAATTAAAAAAGAGAAATGTTTAATCTTGTCTTTCCCAGGTGTTTAAACTTTCCAGATACATTTCTGGTGACATGTAGAAAATGAGTACTGCAATTTAGAGTGTGACAGGAAGGAAAATGTGACAAGTAACAATGTGCTAGGTCAAACTCACTTTGAAAACAAGAATAATAAAGGACAAATCATTTATGTAGAAAGATGAGACTACTAAGGAAGTAATATTGCTACTTTATATACATCAAATGTTTTTCATACAAAATCTTTGTTTCTCTCTGCTTTGAAAAAGAAGGAATTAAAATACCTCTTTTGAAGTTTTAGGAGATTGAAGGCACTCAGAAAGTGCTAGATCTGCCTTTGACAGTCTGACAGCCTTTAATCTACCCAAAATGTACAGTGGTAGGTGCCTGTAAACCTACATCTATACCTACTTTGGCTGCCACTGCATAAAGAAGTATACATCGTCAATGCTGTATAACTGTCACTGTACTAGCTAGATATGACTAGCAAGGATTTTGTAATCACGACTTTGTTTTTGTTTGTATGCATGCTCTGTTGTGCAGAAGTCTTATAGTGTGCTCAAGGGCTTTGAAGGATGAGGCCAGTTCCAATGGGTAGAAATGGAGTACTAGTCAAATGTTATCTTAGATGTAGAGCCTACTAGGAAAACATAGACTGTCTCTGGGATTGTATTAAAGCAAGTACTTTAGTCGGGAGGTGAAGTCAAAACCTCAGGTACGTTATCAAAACAAAATAGAACATATCTGTCCTTTTGGCTCAAAACAAAACAGAACTGGATGTGGCTGATGTAAAAATGCGTTTCTCACTCTTCACCTGATTCGATAGAGGACAGGCGAAAAGGAAGGGTCGGGAAGGAAGATGGAAGAGTAGCAGAAGATATATTACGTCCATCAATGGCTTCGGTTATGACATTAGGGAAGGGAACTTGGGTTGTGGCAGCAGAAAGGGGCTGTTTTAGTGTGACAGATGAGCTTGTTTATGAAGTCCCTTCACTGTTGTGTTTTGTGAAGGGGAGGGAAATACCTATTTATTACTCAGTTACTGATAATCCAACAACCAGTTTGGCAATCTACTGCTGTTCTGTGCCCCAGAACATCTCTATGGCTCAGAGAAAAAAAAAAATCACAGGCCAGGTGAGGTTGGGTAGAAATATCAAGATGAAGCATATGGAACCGTCAGGAGATGCTTTTTCAGAGCTGAGTTGAGCAGGTCTAACTCAGAGAGTCCTCAATCCTGAGCAAATTCTTAGTTCGTCCCTATAAACATATAGATCTTGCAACAACTTGTTTGCTCTTTCTTTACTGAGATTTTTAAAAACTATGTTACGTTAAAGTGCCTGGGCACTGCACTTATCCATAAAAATGACATTCTCAGTGAGATCAAGAAAGCTCTACAGTCTCTTAAAATAGTGTCTGAATTCTAAGCAAGAAAAATAGAGGAAGGAAAAAAGAAAAAAAAAGAATCTTTCTCTTCCTTTAGATTGTGAGGCCATTTATCATTTTATCATTAATCTTCTTATTCTGGGGAAAGATTATGGGAAAAGTGGTAGCTCCTCAGTTACTTCATTATCTCTTTAGTCATGTGTCTTCTGAAAAACTTCAGTGTTTTTCTGACCCAAACATCACAGCGAGATAACCTCGCTTCTTATTAACGTTGACAGAGGTACCTTGTCTCAACAGACTCCATAGATCTCTCTTCCTTTGGCATTGTACATCATAGAGTCCTTGTAGGAACATCTCAAGGATATGCAGTAGCTGGCTTTGCTGCTGTGTCCTTTAAAGCTTTTCAATCTTTCATATCACTCCCCCCCAACCTTTAGAAATGATGTGTTATCCAATTCTGCACATTAAGAATTTACCATTCCTTGGGATGCCATGCTGACATCCCACCCTTACGATGCTTAAAAAGACAGCGGTATTTCATAGCTTTATTTAGTGTGAAAGTAATCTAGTTTTACACTCACGTTTAAATAGCGTTGCTTGGAGTGAGCTTTAAAAATCACTTGAATTCACTCCAGGACCTGAATACTCACACTGTTGTTGCACCCATCCATTTAGATCCAATGACGTCATAGCAGATTTGGGGGGGCTCAGACAAGTGGCTTTTTAGCTTAAGTGATTTTGCAGAATTCTTTCTTCATAAAAGCTAGAGTACACTAAATCCTCATAGTACAGGAGCAGGGCAAGGTTTCTCTGTGTGCTTAAAACAGACATTCAGCACAGAAAATGCACTGGAAAGAGTGGAACAGACAAGGTTTGTAAACTGTTAGTACTCCTGGAGCTGGGAAAAAGGCATTCAGGATTTTTTTCTGCCATATGAGATAGAGATCTTATAATAATTAAATTCAGATTAGTTATCCAGTATTTTTACCACAATTTCTAAGAAACAAGAAATAAGACATATATCAGGGAGGTGCAGCAAAATAATGGAGCACAAATAAATTAAATAACTTCCATATCTCTCTCTTTTTCTTTTTCTCATTTATTTATTTAATGCCTGAATCCTGCCACTTGATTATGCACTGTCAGTTCACTTCTCTGCCATACTAGTGATTTTGTTTCCATTTTGGGCATTGTATTCTTTGTGGCTTATTGCACACTGCATTCTGCCATCCGAGTTGCTACTGTACAACTCACATTCTGCCCTCCCAGTTACAGCAGAGGGAGGGACTAACAAGACTAATCAGGGCGAGCACAAAAGGAGACAGAATGTGTCACTGAATGCTTAAACTCATCAAAAGAAGGCCTGCTGCCTTTCCTGTTTTGAATACAGAGTTTTTTCCAATATCAAATACTTTTCGTTTGGTAGTGAGGTCTATAGTTGCTTGTACTGAAAGCATTATGATCCAAGCACTAATTCTTATTTTCTACACTATTCCACATAACACTGTCAGTTTGTTTTTCAGGCTTGTATGCACCCATGTGCAAATTTGAACTGGGTTAATCCTACTGCCTTTCTGACCCCTGAATGGAACCCAACTCCCTGCATAAATTTAAGGGGCTGAACAGATGTTTCCACACTGCAGAAATGAAAACAATTATATTTGGTAGGGAACATTGCAGTGATAGTCAAAGGACAAAAAAAGTGTGAGATACAGCAGCAAGTTAAGGTGGAACATCTCTAGCAGGCCTAACAGAAGGTAGAGGGGATCAGGATAGCATCTGTTAACTCCCCACTGACCTCCTCCTATCCAAGTAAATGGACAAAGAAAGAAGTGTGGTAGTGTATTTGTGTGCATACAGAAAGTTGTGTATAACTGTACATATATTCATACATGCAAAAGGAGGAGTATGCTTCTCTTGGATGTAACTAAATACGCAAAGTGTACCACACAAAGATAAATTCACCAGATGCCAGGTTGAGGAGGTGCATGCAATCCAGCCTCTGTTAGACATTTGTAGTGCTCTGAAATTTAGTAGGACTAAACATAGGGAAGGCAGAAAATGTCCAGTAAAGTAGGAAGTTAGAGCTGATAATGCATGTTTCTTTTTTTCCAACTCTTCATTTTTAACCTCTTTTTTCTTCAAAAAAAAGTGTTTAATTCATATTCATGAGACAAAAGAGTGGATTTTTAAAACAGCCTCTTCATTTAAAGACATAGAAATAAAACAAAGAAGAACTGTTGGTTATCTACCACATCTTAATATCCATGATAGAATTTCAGCTGTCATAAAGATTATCAGAAAATGCAGATCATGGCAACAAATTAAAATCTACAGATCTAGGTATGCAACCAAAATAAAACAGACTGCATAAAAATATGCTTTGCAAACAGCTGTGATGATTCAGTCAGATGTCCCGGCTTTTAAGAATGAATTCTCATAAACTTTTAGTACGTAGGATACGTAAAAACTGCATAAGGCTGTAGTTTCATTTAAAAATCCAATTTTGCCTGTATAAATGCCCCACACTTACACTGTACTGTCACAAGTGCTAAGGAGCAAATAACTGTGTATTTATTTGATTCATGACTTCTGATTTCTTTTGTCTTGCAGAGGGACAACTCATCTTTCCTTGTGGGTTGGTTGTGTTGGTCAGTACAGAGGTCCTTTTTGTGCTTCTTGATAAAAAATAGCCTTTTTCCAGGAATTGCTGAAAAATCTTTTCCCAAGGTTTCAAGGAATAATTATTTTATTTCTTCCATCCTGATGAAAGATCGTCCCGTAACCAGTATCTTAGTTCTTCCAGGCCTTCATACAAATACCTGAGCAGCAGTAAGACGCATATGCTCTTAAGCTGCTTCTAGCTTCTACCTTACTTGAGCCATTTTGTTTAGTTGTAACCAACACTGTCTGGAGTAATGTAGTCGCATTCACTTCTCTTTTCCCACACTGAGAACCTGAGAATCCTTGAGAAGCCTTTTTTTTTCCTCTGTAGATGGGGCCTCACATTCCTGTGGGTTCACTGTGATGGTATGTTCTCTGAAACACCTAAACGCCTTCACATTTCTTGGAAAAGAGTTTAGGAAGCTAGAGATTGACCTTCCCCACCAATTAACTATTAATTTTTGTTTTCTCTAGCAGATTCATCTGGCAAAAGAGTAATCTCTGTATTTCCTGGAAGATTGACCCAGAATTGGAGGATCTGTAATGCCCATGAGCTGCTTGTGAAAAAATGATTCGTGGGCCTGAAAGGGAAGGATGGCAAGGTACCAAAACACTCTGTCATTCTAAGGCTTCATATCACAGTACTGTAGATTATCACAGACTAGAAACAACAAAAGCCGTTATCTCACCACTTTTTGGAGGCCATGTGCTACCCTGACTATGACATACACAAGTGGCCAGAAGCCTCTATTTCAAATGTGTGCCAGTGATAAATCAGGAAGATCTGTGGCCTTCCTTATATCTGTAAATCAGGCTACACAAGCACTGTGTTCTCCCTAGGGATGTTATGAAAGAGTGACTGGAAAATGTATTGCCCTTTCCCTATTTTCTGTGAAATGTTTGTACCGATTCCTTTACTAGTGTTTGTATTAGATAAAAAGAGTACATTTATTAGTAAGCTTATTAGAAGATGGTAGATGCCCAAACTGCACTCTTTCCTCCAATATAGTTCATATCACTTGTTTATACGACGCTCAATTGCAATTATCTAGCCATCACATGGTCAAAAAGGAGGCAATTCAATAGTCAGGAATGCCATCAAGATTTTGTAGGGCCTCTCACCTAAGCAGCCTTGGTAGGCTTTCATAACTACACTTACACCTGGATGTTGAAAATTAGCAAGCACTTTTTCTAATTCCAATGTTCTTTTGACCTCTGCTGGTAATATTCTTAGCTTATAGAGATGATTCAATGTGCTGTACATAGCAATAATAATAGAAACTTTAACTGTACTAGTATCAGTCTGACTCATGATACATTCTTACATCCTTTCAAAAGTATATTAAATTTAATCAGTGCATGCTCTCGAATATTAGTGGAGTCTTTTTCAAGTGGTTAGATGTCTCTTTTATGGACCCCAAAATGAGGGAAGCAAAGGATAAAATTACCCTTGCTATTGCAGTCCCGGAAATGTGGAGTGTAATCCAGAAGAAAGGTCCCTGGAAATGGCATATGTTCCTAGTGATGTAAATGCTATGTTGCATTCTGTCTTTGAGCGGCTAACACTGATATTGAGTGAGATGTTCCCACTTGAAACAGGCGCTTACATAGCAGAATAAAATTAACTCCTTTCCTGTTTATGTAGTCATTAGAAAAGAAATCTCATTAGGGTATGGGTCCTATCTCTGGCTAAGTTGCTCTTCAGGAAGCTATTTCCTTCTGACTTTGTACAGCAAAATACAGGTATTGGCCTTGCATACTTGAGTGACAGCCCGTTTCTCTGTGTGCTTTCTGACCTGCAATTGATTCCCCAGTGACTGACATCTGCCTGGCACAAGCTGGACTTGTAGTCTTCTGGTGATATTCACCATTTTATTTTTGCACTGTTGAAGTTATCTTGCTTTCCGCTTCTGAGCCGTAGATTAGATTGCACCTTTCCTGGCCAAAAACTTGGCAGGCATTGCCAGTAATGCCTGAGTAGTGCCATCACTTAGTGTTTGTTTCTTAGATTCTGAAGTATCATTCTTCATTGTGTAGATGCCTGTGCTAACCAACATTACTTTCTCGTTCACTTCAGTAAGCTCCATATCTCCTTCTTGGTAACCTCAAATACTGTTTTAGTAATACATATTGAATGGACGTTTTCAAAAGGGTGAACGTTTTAGGAATATTTAGAAAATTCTGCAGTTTAGAAAAAAGATAACTAAATGGCTGACATTCAGCTGGCACCTTATGCACTGCAGCTCCATCCCTGTACATTCTGGAGCACTGAGTCACCCAAGAAATAGGAACACAGGGATACTGGTTCTGCTTATTAGCAGGCTGTAAGGACACAGAACACCTAGTGTGAGCAGCCAACATGTACAGGCAAACAGAAAATGCCCTGCAATCATGATTTGCAGTGACACCAAGGTGACATACTGAGCTTCTCCACTGGATCACGATCAACAGAGCGGTTCACAGGAGCATACTGTAAAAAAGGTGTCGCAAAGCATTAGTGATTTGCTGCTAAAGGGGAAGAAAACAAATATAAATATTTCCTGTCTAGTAAATGTGAACTTGGTTTAACTTTCTTAAACCTGGAAAGAAAATAAATGACATTTCAGGTGTTTTTTCTCTTCCTCATTTTTTTTTTCTTTTTTTTTTTTTTTTTTGAAATCTTTTTGGAAAGGAAAGCTTGTTCCAATTATATCCCTTTAAGATAACAAAATTCTTTGAAATAAATTGTCAGGAAAGATCAAAGACTGAATAAGGAATGTAGGAAGTGCTATGTCATGTCCTATAAATAATGAATATTTCTTTAGTATATTGCTAAAGGTAGCCAGGATCTGGCATTTTGGATAAAGCACAAGAAGCCTTGTTGTAGGTGCTGATTTTGAATGCTTAAAGAAAAGAGAAGCAAAAAGTAAAACAAAAAAACAAAAGATGTCATCATCTCCTGTTAGCTGTAGATGATTTTTCACGATCTGTTATTCGACCAGTTGTTGGGACTGATCAGCCACTATAACAGATCTTGGCAACGATGAAGAAAATGCTGCAGGCAGGAAAGGAAGGTACTTTTTAGCGCAAAGATGGCTCATCTATAAACAAGTTATGAGTAGCAGTGAAATCTGGTTGACTGTACATCTCTATTAAAAAAAATAAATAAAAACCAGGATCAATTTTACTGCAGACCTCCCATTTTTTTCTTGTTGCTCGGAATTTTCTGGAGTGTTGCAGTTGCTTTTCTTCAACATGTTGCTTTCAGATATCACACCTTTAGCAGCTCAGCTGCTTTTTTGTACATCAGTTCCAAACATGCAGTGCTGTAATAGTTGTCCTGAGTAACAGAGAATGAGTTATTCTCTGCCTTATCCAAAATTGAGGCGTGGTAGGAAATACAGGATTCTTAAACATCCAGAAAGGACGCATCAAATGGCAGCTTCAGGAGGCAGCTTCAGGAGGATTTATTGTGGACTGAGAGTAGACTTCGCCTCCTTGCAGACTTCCCTCTCTTTCCCCATATGCACCTCAACTTGTGTCTGCTCAACTTGCCAGGCACCCTGACAAACCTATTTGGAGGCTGTGGGTGGGCAACAGCATCACTGCTGTGCATTACACAGCCAAAGGTTGGTAAACGTTGCTGTTAGTCATGTCACTGAAAAGCAAAGCTTGTTGTACAGAGCTCTCACATGCCTCACTGCTCTGCAAAACACAGCTGTTTGCCAAAACTGAGGCATTATTTGGAGATATCTTGCCCTTTAATGTTTTTCTGTACCTATACGTCATGTAGATCTGTCCTGGGACGGGTACCAGAAGAGTTTCTGCAGATCTTTCAGAAGTATTGGAGGTCATTGCAGCACAGAGCTTGTAAGAAATTGCGAAATGTGTTTCATGTCTGGCTGCACCATTAGCTGTCTGATGGGTGGGTCACTGTCCTTGTGAGTACAAATCATGGTAGGAGAGAATGTTCCCATCTGACTCATCTAAATGGAAACATCACTGAACTTTAACTAGCTAAAAATAATCTTTTAGCACAATAAAACAATACGTTAGCTAGTAAAATACAAGAAAAAAGAAGTTAATGGCACACGTTCCTGTAAGTCAGTGACAATGTCTAGCTAGTTATAGAGGGTAGGCTGGGTTTTGTTTCTTTGTTTGTTTGTCAGGATTTTGGCTTTTTTCCTAAATGAACTATCTGAATCCCCTCCCCACCTGCATTTTCTCAACAGAAGATAGAAAAATGGAAAATGAATGAAGAAATCATAACATTTCTATTTGGGTGGCAATTTTATACTTCGGAATATTCGATTTTCTTGAAGCCTCATGGTTTAGGCCTTGTTTTCCAAGAAAGCAATAATGTATGATCCTGTTGTGTCTCAGTCCTGAATCCACTTGCTTCTGAAATTGTTCCTCAGTTAACCATGTCTTACATGGAGTAGGAAACCTCAAAAATGATGCAAGTCCTACCTATTTTGTGAAAATTGGTTCAGGAGAAAAATAGGTGTCCTGACATCTAAAAGAGAAAAGCCACAGCGTCAGCTTAACAGTTGATTGACCTTCTGGCCTCTTTTTCTTCTTTAAACAAATCTAGAACTTAGAGGAAGTGCTAAGGCTGGCTCTCTAAAGAAGGAGAAGTTAAAAACTTGTTGGTATAGGCAGGAGGGGTTTCTGTCATACACAGAATTAGCAGTATTCTGGTGATAGAGGGAGAGTGAAAACCGTTCCTGGAAAAGATCTTCTCTTCATGAAATTAGTTATGTCCTTTCTTTCCTTTCAGCCCAGCAAGTGAAGCCAGTTCTCTCTTTGAGACAGAATTATATTTATGCGCATGTCTTTCTCTGCTTTTTTTTTTTTGGAGGGGGGGGGGGGGGGGGGTGAAAGGGT